>CM056049.1:469849481-470343107 GCA_029574335.1 Rana kukunoris
CCTCTGCGCAATGGCGCAGCACCAAATGACATTATCCCCACAAAACTGCTGAAGGAATGCGCCGACATCCTGGCTCCTCCCATCACGCAGTTTATCAACCAGTCTTTCTTGGAAGGCATAGTGCCCTCACAGTTGAAAGAGGGTGTAATCCAACCCATCCTGAAGAAACCCTCCCTGGACCCCAAGGACCCACTCCACCGCCGTCCCATAACAAGCCTCAACGTATTCTCTAAGATAATGGAAAAAAGTAGTGGTACAACAGCTGCAACTGCATCTAGATACCTACAAGCTACTTGACCCATTGCAATCAGGCTTCCGTCCCGGACATGGGATGGAAACAGCATTGCTGAAAGTATGGGACGATGTTCTCAAGGCCGCAGACGAAGGAGAATCTTGTCTTCTAGTTCTGTTGGACCTAAGTGCAGCTTTTGACACTGTAGACCACAATCTGTTACTGACTCGGCTTTCTGAAGTAGCCAGGGTCGCAGAAGGCGATTTATCTTGGTTCTCCTCTTTTTGGAAAACCGATCGCAAACTGTGAAGTTAGGATCGTTTACGTCTGAGAAACGCACAGTAACATGCGGAGTCCCTCAAGGATCGCCTCTGTCACCAGTGCTATTCAACATCTACCTTCGTCCTCTTTTTGAGATTATTAGCAGCCAAAATCTGCTTTATCACTCTTATGCAGATGACACGCAACTGTATTTCCGCATCTGCAATAGACAGGATCACCACCTCAATCTAGAGACATGCCTCTCTTTGATAGAGGACTGGATGACAAAGAGTTATCTTAAACTCAATGGAGCGAAAACAGAACTTCTTCTGTTTCACGCCAAGCGAAGGAATCAACCCTCAACAGCGTGGACCCCCCCGCCTATTTTGGGCAAGCTCATCACCCCTAGCGCCAAAGTCAAAAGCCTAGGGGTCATTTTTGACTCCTTTATGACAATGGACGCACAAATAGGGTCAGTAGTCAGCGGATCTCACCATCTACTGCGCCTACTACGCCGACTCACTCCGTTCATCCCTAAAGAAGATTTAGCGGTCGTGGTGGGAGCTATTGTAAACTCCAGGCTGGATTATGCAAATGCCCTTTACCTCGGTCTCCCCAAATACCAAATCGCTCGTCTGCAAGTCGTTCAGAATACGGCCGCCAGACTTGTGACTGGGAAAAAACCCTGGGAATCCATCTCACCTTCACTGAGATCCCTTCATTGGCTGCCAGTTAAAGACAGAATCGCTTTTAAAGCTCTCTGTCTTACGCATAGATGTGTCCATGAGAATGCCCCGCTTTACTTATGCGAATTAATAAAAGCGCATAATCCAAATCGCGTTTTGCGATCCACGAATCAGAACCTGCTCCAGGTTCCGAAAGCCAACTTCAAGTCCAAAGGAGAAAGAAGATTTGCGATCCAGGGTCCCAGACTATGGAACGCTTTACCAACCAACATTCGGTTGGAGGAGAACACCTAGCATTTAGGAAAAAGGTCAAGACTTTTCTCTTTTGATATCAAAGGAGACAGGAACAACAAGCGCCCAGAGGCGATTCAGTTCGCATGTGCCGCGCTATATAAGTTCTCATTCATTCATTCATTAAGGTCAGCCAGACTTTGGGGCGGATGGAGGAGAGCCTGTCCTCCATAAAGGATATGCTTGGGGACCTGGACTTCCACTCCCAGGCTCTTACAAGCTGCCTAAACGTACTGCAGACTACAACAGCAGACGTTGGGCAGGATGTGAGGGCCCTCACCCAGGCTATCCAGGCCAACATGGCAACACTAGGTGCTGGCCTGAACAGAATTGCCGTGGCCTTGGAGGGCAGGCCGCCAGGTGGGCAGAGACCAGGGGCTGCTCCTCCTTCCCCGGATTACCCCCCCTCTCCCATGAGTCTCCCCTGAGGAGCCGGGGCTGTGGGCGCCCAGGCGTGGCTCACGCCAGCGGCATTAATTTGTTTTCCCCTTTTTTTATTTTTTATGTTTGTTTTTTTTTGCTGGACATTTTTTTTTTTTGTGTGTTGTGAATGTTTTTGGAATGTGGGGGTGATATTCCTGCCGGAAAAGGGGTGTCACCCTCAGTTTTGGTGGAGAAGGTTTCCCCAGGACCAGGGAGAAGTGATCCCCAGTCCGTGTGAATGGTGTATGAATGTACAGTGACATAATTGGAGCCATGGCGTGGCGTTGCTGCTCACAAGTCCAGCATGGTGGGCTTGTGCTAATCCAATTAGATGAGGATGTGATGTGTCCGTGCTAGGGACCATAGTGGTGTGCATGCATGCATTCTCATTGTGCCATGATTAATGTGTGTGTTTAACGTGCAAAGATGCCTAATGTGAGCTGTCTCCTAAATGCTCTTCGCTCAGAAGACAGGGTAGCCTCGGTTAGGGGGGGATTGTCTGGTTCAGGGGTCAGGTCATCACTTATGTCAATCTGCAGGCCCTTTTTCTGCAGGCTGGTGTTGGGCTCCTGCAGGGTTGTGATTAATTCCAGGATGGCATGAGGGGTGAATATGAAGATGCGAGACACCTCAGAATCACTCATGCCAAAGATGTCTGTGCGTGTGTGATATATCAAGTGAAGAGTGAGGGGCTTGTATCAGATTAGATTATTATATCCATCAAGGTTTTAAAGGGCTATTGAAAGATAGTGAGACCGTGTTTGTAATTTGTATGTATGTTATGTATTGATGTATATATGTATGTATATTTCTGCTCAAAATGTTTATAAAAGCAAAGAATTTTTTTTTTGAAAAAAAAAAAATCCTCTCCCGTGCCCTCCTCAGTGCTCTCCTCCGTGCTCTCCTCCTTCTTTGCTCATCTAAAGTCAGTAGTATAGCTATGAGCATGGATGCCACTGGCATGTTGGCATACAGATTGCTGTGCAACACGTGTGACTGCTCAGCTCCTCACTAACAGTGTTGCTTTCTCTGACATGTAGATGAATTGTCTAATTTTATACCACCTTTTATATGGTCTAATTTTAGACAGGCTGTGCAGCTGTTGCGCACAGCGCGTAGCCTGCGCTGCACCAACGTTCTTTTGTGGATCCCTGTAACTCCCTCATTAGCATATTTGAATAGCAAATCAATGGTGTGTCTAGCGCAGTTTTGCGCGGACGAATGCGTCTGTCTATCGAAATTACGCCAGACAAAAAAAAGTAGATTTCTTGCGTATCTCGTTTTGGGGATGCGGAGCATCGAAACGCATGCGCAAAGTTAGACTTACGCCGCGCATCTCCTGTTACGCCGGCGTAATCGTTCTGTGAATCTGGCCCATTGTGTTTTTTTCAAAATTGTCGCTCTTCTTTTGTTTATAGCACAAATAATAAAAACCACAGAGGTGATCAAATACCACCAAGAGAAAGCTCTATTTGTGGGGAAAAAAGGACATACATTTTGTTTAGGTACAGCGTCGCACGACTGCACATTTATCAGTTGAAGCAACGCAGTTCAAAAAATGGCCCGGTCATTGGGCAGCCAAATCTTCCGGGGCTGAAGTGGTTAAGGATGGATATTTTGGCATGTGTAAGGCAGTATGGTTGTGTAAGGAAATGTTTATAAATGCTACTGTTGTAAAGTGTAAAGAGTACCTTGAATTTTGTTGTATGTATACAATAACACTAAAGCATTATCTTATCTTTTGTCAGTATTCATTAAATATATATAAGTTGCAGTGAAAAATCAACAACAGGCTCAGATAGTTGAATCAAAAATAGAAAAATACTACATAGGGTAATAGAAAGGCGGACTTTTTCAGGCAATCACAAGGACATAAAAGTTAAGAAAAAATATTTAATTATATATCATAAAATCCAAAAACAAAGAATAAAATATACAAAAACAGGGTATACAGAATATACATAAGCAATGTTAGCTTGCATCTCGCCTACGCGTTTCGCCTAGCGGCTTCTTAAGGGCGAGTTTGAGAGAGGGCTGGTAGTATATAATTGCTAACTTCATACATCAAAAGAATTGCTATCCATCCGATTACATCGAAGATGAAGAAATAAGTATTCGTATGGCTTGTAAGAGCTCAATGCGACAGACAGAGTACTCCAAGATACATGAAAATATATATATATATATCCTATGGTTGGCAGCGAGTCATCATATAAGGATGAACACGTGTATTTCTGAAATAAAGCCAGAAATCAAGAAACAGACCCGGGACTAATCACAGCAGTGAACATGGAACATAACCAGGGAGGAGTAAGTATCCAATCAAATAGGCTAAACCAGGTTAAGGTGTCCAATATAGGGCAGCCCAGTAAGTCAGGAGCCTTGGTAAAGAGCGCTGTTCATGTGTCCCGGGGGGTTTAGCCTGTGCTTTGTTTTTGGATTTTATATATAATTAAATATTTTTTCTTAACTTTTATGTCCTTGTGATTGCCTGAAAAAGTCCGCCTTTCTATTACCCTATGTAGTATTTTTCTATTTTTGATTCAATTACTTCGGATGTCGGCTACTTGTGAGTGCTTTTATGTTTCCCCATTCCCTATATTTTTGAACAGGCTCAGATAGTTAGAGCATTTGTTACCCTTAAAAAAAAAATCTAAATTATGTTATTTTTAAGCATGTTATACAGCATAGTGCTTGTGTAACTTGGCCCCTTCTATCACCTGAAATACCTGGCTGATCCTGCCTGGTTCTGCCCTTCCCTTTATAAAACTGACCCTGGCTAATCATGGCTGCTGAGCCCTGACATTGTGGTCAGTTTACATGCCTCCGGCATCCACTGTGTCTCCTCTCTGCTCTCCCCATCCTCTACTCTCCCCCCTTCCCTCCCTGCCTGTCAGCTCTGTGTGTGAGCCTCCCCTCCCCTTCTAGCACACCATTCTGAGCAGTGAAAAATTATTGCTCACAATCCCTGCTAGGATAATCTGTAGTATATTGTGTATTCCATTTTTAAAATTCATCTTCTAAATACCTTCTTTCTTCTCCCTGATCAGCAGTCACATGACTGCCCATTGCTGTCTTCCTCTGATGTGTACACTACAGAGAAAGGTCACGAGAAGAAATAAGGGCCCAGATTCAGATACAATTAGATTCGCGTAGAGTATCAGAAATACACTACGCCGCCGTATTTTACCTGGCTCTACGTGGAATCCCGGTAGATTTTGTCCAGTAAACGACGGCGGCGTAGTGTATTTCTCCCGGCGCAAGCCATCTACGCGAGTAGGGGGCGTGAAGCATTTTAAAATAGGCGCGTTCCCGCGGCGATCGAACTGCGCATGCTCCGTTCAGAAATTTCCCGCCGTGCATTGTGCGAAATCACGTTGTTACGTCATTTTTTCTTGAGTAGCGTCGTTTACAGACATTCCTATTCCCCAACGAGTTACGTAAAAAAAAAAAAAAATGTAAATTCGACCGCGGGAACGATGGCCATACTTAACATGGGCTACGCACCGTTAGACCAGCAAAAAGCTGGTCTAACAGTACATAGAAAAAAATAGACGAAAGCGATTGCGAAGACCGCTCGTATCTTCGTGGATCGCCGTAAAAACTCATTTGCATATCCCGACGCTGAAAACGACGCGGACTCCTCCCAGCGGCCGCAAAAATATCGCAGCGTAGATCCGAAGGCTTACGAAGACGTAAGCCTCTCGGATCGAAGCCCGAAGCCGCCGTATCATTGTTTGAGGATTCAAACTAGTGATACGGCACGCGAAATTTGAAATTACGCCTGTCTAACACCAGTTAGACAGGCGTAATTGCTCTGTGAATCTGGGCCATGGTGTTTAGAAGACAATTTTTTTTTTAAACTGTAAAAAACACTATATACTTCAGGTTATCCTAGCAGAGGGGCTAACAGTGATTGTGAGCACTGCCTTAACAACCCCTTTAATAGCAAAATTGCCCTAATAATTTTATTAATTTTATACATATTAAAATACATGTTCCCACCTGAAATGTATTCCATGCATTTGGCACATGTAAATGTTGCAGGAGCCCACATTTCTAAATATCCAATTTATAATCCACTATTGTGCTATCAGTTTGGAACACAATAGCAATAGTGCCATTCCTTATATGTGACAAGGTGTCAAACAAGCATAGTTTCTTGTTTCCAAAGTGCTATATCATTAGTCTTTATATTCAGTCTTGTATTCAGCAGAAGCAAGCTGAAATGCTGAATCTTTAGTTTATTACACGGTAGTAGCCATATCATGCTTTGTGTGCAGCAGAAACATCACTCAATCCTTAAGTAGAACTATAGGCAAACCTTATTTTTTTTTCTTTCTTATTAAAGTTTAAACACAATGCAGATATGTAATATAGATCAGCATATTTATTAGAGGAAAACATAGGTACCTCTGATTCAACATAAAGAAAAATAGAGAAAAAAGACAATATACATGAAGGGACAGATCCACAAAGCACTTAAGCCGGCGTTTCACGAGATGCGCGGCGTAAGTCTAAATATGCGCCTGCGTATCTATGCGCCGTATCCCCAAAACGATATACGCCTGAAATCCAGAATTTTTCGACCAACGTAATTTGGATAGACCGGCGCATCGTGCGCGCAAACATGCGCTAGACACACCATTGATTTGCTATGCAAATATGCAAATGAGGGAGATACGGTGATCCACAAAAGTAAGTTTGTGCGGTGCAGACTACACGCTGTGCGCATCAGCTGCACGTCCGGTCTAAAGTTAGTCCTTAAAAAAGCAGCTTTAAATTTGGACAATCTGTCTACATGTCAGCTAAAGCAACACCATTAGGGACGAGCTGAGCAGCCACACTTGCAGAACAACAATCTGTATGCCAACATGCCAGGGGCATCCTTGCTCATAGCTATACTACTGATTTTAGATGAGCGCAGAAGGAGGAGGGCACAGAGGAGGGCACGGGAGAGGATATACCGCACACGCATAGACATCTTTGGCAGAAAAAAGCCTCTTATGGTGTAATAAAGTTATGACCAATTTATTTATACCAAGAAAACCACATCACGAACGAGGTTGGGAACGCACGCTGCACAAACAGTAACGCTGGACAAGCTAATGCCGGCCGGGCATTGGAGCATGTGAGTGTGATATTTTAAAGTTTTCTTGGTATAAATAAATTGGTCATAACTTTATTACACCATAAGAGGCTTTTTTTCTTTTGGGGGAGCCAAAAAGAGGTGAACGCAAAGAGCTATTTGGGTCTGATACTTATGATTGAGGATCGTGTGGAACCGCTGTTTAAGGATGTTACATGCTGTTTGCTTTCCGTGATCTGGTGAGCGCAATCTTTGAATAGAGGTGGTGGTGACACTACAAGGGTGCATAGTCACGGAGATCATCTTTACCACAGCATAGAGCACGCTTTTTGACACTTTGGGATTTAAAAATTAAAGGACCAAGGCACTGTTTATATACTGTAGGTGCAACCGCACGCACTGATAGGACTGCTAAAAGATTACATATATTTTTTTTTGAGTTAGCACTGGTGTTTATGGATGTTTTGTTAATTTATATATTATTTTATATGTTTTTGAAAATTGGGTTTATGCAATCAGCGCGGTAGTATATGTCACATATACACAATTTATTCTTTCATTTTTTCACTTGGCACAGGTGTTTTATAAGAACTGCAGCAGATTGGAATCATAGGATTTATAGGTTTATATTAAACATTTAGTTGCGCCGGTGTCACAACACACAACCAAATCATCAAACCCACCCAGGAGGACATGCGGCTGAAGGCCCGCACATCCTGACCGAGCGCCCGCACATCCTGACCAACGCCTGCTGTGGTAGCCTGCATTTTATTTTGGCAATTGATCAGAGCCAGGGAGTTGCAGGCCATGTCCCCAACTGAATCCTTTATGGAGGACAGGCTCTCCTCCATCTGACCCAAAGTCTGGCTGACCTGTCCCAGATGGCGGGTCTGAAGGGCCTGGTCCCTTCTCAGATTTGCAGGCAGAACCTCGGCCACCCCCCTGGTCTTGTGGGTCACCTTCCTGCCTCCAGATGAGGCTTGTGGCCGGGGAGAAGGGGAGCCCTTGGGGGGGGGAGCCCTGTTGGGGGAGGAGTGGGAGGGGCTACCCCTGATGGATGCCTGCTGCCAGCCAGAGGGGAAGACTCCTCCAAAATTAACATGAAGTCATTCCCTGACATGACCTGCTCCTCAAACTCAAACTCAAACTCCTCAACCTCCTCAGAGGACTCCGGCCTTGTCTGGGGGTCCTCCTCAGACTGTTGTCCCGGGGATGGTGCGGACAGGCCAGATGGCCCAGCACCCTCCTTCACATCTGTGGATGACACAAAACATTCACAGGTTGGAGGATCCACACACTTGCCACATATTCCCTCCCCCCCACATGCTACACACCAGATAAAAAAAAAAAACCTTACCTGACCTCACGGCCTCCTCAATGGAGTCAAAGCCAGGCAGCCCCTCCACTTGCTGCTTGTTGAAGGTCTGGGCCACGGCACACTCCTCCTCAGTCAGCCTAATGCCGCGTACACACGATCACTTTATTGATGTGATGAAAAAAAACTACGTTTTTAAAAATGTCAATTTAAATGACGTGTGTGTGGGGGAAAACATTGTTTTATGTCTTGTGAAAAACAACAAAAAAAATTGAAGCATGCTTCAATTTTTTGTGTCGTTTTTCAAAACGTCGTTTTTTGTTTCACAAAAAATCCCCGTGTGTAGCAAAAAAACGTCTTTAAAACAACGTTTTTCAACCCGCGCATTGCTCAGAAGCTAGTTATGAAGCGAGCTTCAATGGAAAAGAGTGGTGAACGTAACCTCGCTTTTCCTAGAGCATTGTGAAATAACTATGGTGTGTAGGCAACATCGTCTTTGAAAATTGAAGTTTCAAAAACGTTGTTTTTTTTCATCACATAAAGTGATCGTGTGTACGCGGCATTACAGTGCATGGTGGGCCCCCTACAGTGCCTCTGCCATGTGCTGCAATCTTGGCCAGCTTCCCACGGACCACACGCCGGAGATCATTGATCTTCTTTTGGATCCCCTGGCGTGTCTGGGTCTCACCCCCCTAAGTATTTACCTCGTCGGCAATGTCCTGCAAAATCTGACTATTCCTGGCCGGGGGGGGGGGGGGTGTTGGCACTCTCCGGGCTGTGCTGGATTCGCCCATATTGGGTAATGGCCCTGATAATTATTTCCTTCTCCCGCAAGGAAAAATTTAATTTTCTCTTCCTCTCACTCATGTTCACACAACACTCTCCAAAACACTCTCCAAAACACTCACCAAAAATCTCAAAGACACGTCACACACCAACAAACACTATTAAACAACAGAACAAAAGCACCTTACTGTAGGATCGGAAACAAATGGATGTACTTTTGCAAAGGAAGGGCGTTTCTCTCGGTCTATTTAAGCAGTGTGCGTAGCTCACTAAGTTGACCGGGCCTAGTTCCAATCTCACTGATTGCGCCGTGCTGAGTTCTGAGCATGCACAGAGAGGTGCTGACCATAGTCTGCTTCATGCGCGCATGGGCAATCTGGCCGGCCCTTCATTTGCATGGGGTCACGGCTCATTTCAATGGAACACGCCCACGTCCTTCCCAATTTGAATTACACCGCCTTACGCCTCAGAATTTACATTGCACCGGCGCAAATTTGTGCGCAAATACTATGAGGATACGGTACTTGTGCCTCTAAACTGAGCCGGTCTAACGTAAAGGAGATGCGCTACGCCGGTTAATATATGCGCCAATGTACGTGAATCTGGCCCGAACTTTTTAGATGTTGCATGTATGTCATGCCTTTTCAACTTATCGCTAGTCAGAAGTCAACTCTAATGCCGCGTACACACAACTGCTTTTCATGACGAGAAAAATGCCCTATTTTTTTTCAGAACCTGCCATATATTTTTTCTCGTCTTTTTTTATGTCGTTCTTTTTCACGTCGTGAAAAACGGTCGTGTGTACGCTTTCACGAGGGGGAAAAAAATGTGCTTGCTCAGAAGCAAGTTATGAGATGGGGAAATTAGCAAAAGCAGCCCAAAGGGTGGCACCATTCGAATGGAACTTCCCCTTTATAGTGCCGTCGTACGTGTTGTACGTCACCGCGCTTTGCTGGAGCATTCTTTTTTACGAACGTCTGTATGCAAGGCAGGCTTGAGAGGAATCATGACAAATCACGTCAAGAAAAACATTTTTTTTCATGACATGAATAACGGTCGTGTGTACGCAGCATAACATACATAACCTGTAGGTTTATCAAGGGGATAGTGCGATTTTAAAGGCATATGTAATACTTACAGTATATCTCAAGAGATAAAGTGTAAATTGGGGGAAACATAGAACAACTAAAACTAAAATTAGAACAACTAAAACTACCTGACTTTATTATGCAATAAGCCCACTAAATTCAGAACCTTCAGCAGATTTGGTTTTAAGTTTCTGATCATTTAAAGATAGAATCCCAATAGCTCCACTTAGTTTGAAAAAGTTTCAAGCCTTGATTGTTAAATGCAGTAAATTAAAAAAAAAATGGAAATTAACCCTTCTGATTACTTCTGAAACCTTTAATGCATTAGAAGACTTCAATGCAGAGGTTATTGTCTATTGTAATGCCGCGTACACACGATCATTTTTTGTGATGAAAAAAAAACTACGTTTTCTGTGAAGTAAAAAACGACGTTTTTGAAACGTCACTTTTCAAAGACGATGTTGCATACACACCATCGTTTTTTTCACAAAAAGCGAGGTTACGTTCACCACTCTTTTCCATTGAAGCTCGCTTCATAACTAGCTTCTGAGCATGCGCGGGTTGAAAAACATTGTTTTAAACGACGTTTTTGCTACACACGGTGACTTTTTGAGAAACAAAAAACGACGTTTTGAAAAACGACACAAAAAATTCAAGCATGTTGGCATTTTTTTTTGGTATTTTTTTTAAGACAAAAAACAAAGTTTTGCCCACACATGATCAATTTAAATGACGTTTTAAAAAACTTCGTTTTTTTTTCATCGCAAAAAACGACCATGCAGAGCCAAGTGTGGCACCTGGGTGGTTAGTATACCAGTTACTTGAGAAATTAGGGAAAATACAGTTCCTTCACTTCTTGTCCCATAGTCAAACAGTAAGTAAGAGGAAATTCCTGCAAATTAAGGTAAATCCTTAGGGACTCCTAGGTCACCAGAACTAGTGTCCCCATTGGACAATTTCTCATCTATTACTTTTCTGGGGACAACCCAAAATGTGGGATTTTCTTTTACTCCTACTTTCAATGATAATGGTAAACAGGACACAGAGAGTGTGAATATCCTAAATAGGGGCACAGACAGTAATAACAACTGACTGGTCTTCTAATCCCTTTACAGTCTATACAAAACTAAAACATTTTTTTCCCTTTAGTTAAACAGAGATCACGTGACTTAGCGGTAGCGGCAATACGATCGCTCCGTCGCGTCTTTTTTATTTCATTTTTACTCATTTATTTTGCATCCAGCTTGCCTATTATTCTGGACCTCGTTTTGATAATTTTTAATAAAATCACTTTTGTTGGCACCTACATACTTCACTATTGGAGGCATTTTTTCTTTATCTCCCTCCACATTCCTCACATCCCATTTATGGAGCACTGAGCCCGAACCATCCCAGCTACAAGGAAGAGGAAGAGGGAATCTCACTGAGAAATCGAGACCTTCAAATGCAGCAGTATCCATCACTATATGCCTATATATAGCAACCCTAAGGTAAGGGAACTACAATACTCCTTTGGATTTGAAAGATCTTGTACAGAATTTCAATTGAAGACTCCAATCACTCTACACCCAGCCTACCATTCCATTACAGTATAGAGACTGTCCAGTATCAACTGTACCTGACACACAGCCCACATTCACATTGGTCTATGAGGACTTCATTTTATTGGCACTTAGATGCACGTTTTGCATGGGACTTTTTAGTTTGTTAATTTAGCAGCATCATCACTGTTTTATCTCAAGACCTATAGAAGTGTTTTATGGTTTTGGTTATTACTGTATTATTGGTTTAGTGTTTACACATTTCCGTTCTGAAGCGCTTATCATTATTTTATTTTACTTTTCACCTGTGTTTTGTGGACACTTTAGATTGAGCCGCCGCAGATTAGTTGATGTGACTCCAGTTTACCTTCGTTTACTCACAGTAGCGCACCAGTTTAAACTATATATAAGACTTGAATATTGCTGTTCACAGATGCTTTTTTTTTTATGCAAAGAAAAATAGCCAAACATGCCACTCTCTAGATGTGCAAAGCTGGTAGAGACATTCCCAAATAGTCTTGAAGCTGTAATTGTAGCAAAAGTTGGTTCTACAAAGTATTGACTCAGGGGGCTAAATGAAAATGCACACTTATTTTCACATATTTGTAAAAAAAAAAATTGAAAACCATGTATCAATTTCCTTCCACTTCACAATTATGTGCCACTTTGTGTTTGTCTATTATTATTATTATACAGTATTTATATGGTGCCAACAGTTTACGCAGCGCTTTCCAATATAAAAGCTAGACAATACAGTTATAATACAATAAAATACAAGAGGATTAAGAGGGCCCTGCTCAGACGAGCTTACAATCTAGTAGGGTGGGGCAGATTGTACAAAAGGTTGTAACTGTGGGGAATGAGCTGATGGAAGTGATAAAAGGTTAGTTGGAGATGTGATAGGCTTCCCTGAAGAGATGAAGAGAGTAGGGGATAGCCAGGCAGGTTGAGGTAGCAAGTTCCAGAGAATGTGAGAGGCTCTGGAGAAATCCTGGAAATGAGCATGTGAGGAGGAGACGACAGAGCTTGAGAGTAGGAGGTCTTGAGAAGAGCAGTTTGGGTTTGGGTGATATTTGACAAGATTGGTGATGTAGCTCGGGGCAGAGTTGTGAATGGCTTTGTATGTTGTGGTTAGTACGGTATTTTGAATTTAATTCTGGGTGATTGGGAGCCAGTTTAGGGATTGGGGGATAGGGTTGGCAGACACTGGGCTATTGGTAAGGTGAATAAGTCCGGCAGCAGACTTATCATAATAGACTGAAGAGGGGATAGCCTATGGAGAGGCAGGCCAATGAAAAGAGAGTTGCAATAGTCAAGATGAGAGATAACGAGGGAGTCAATGAGGAGCTTGGTGGTTTCATTTGTTAATAAGGGGCGGATTTTAACCACTTAAGACCCGGACCAATACGCTGGTAAATGACCCAAGGTGTTTTTGCGATTCGGCACTGCGTCGCTTTAACAGACAATTGCGCGGTCGTGCGACGTGGCTCCCAAACAAAATTTGCGTCCTTTTCTTCCCACAAATAGAGCTTTCTTTTGGTGGTATTTGATCACCTCTGCGATTTTTATTTTTTGCGCTATATACAAAAATAGAGCGAAATTTTTGAAAAAAAAACACTATTTTTTACTTTTTGTTAAAAAAAATCAAATAAACTAAATTTTAGTCAAACATTTAGGCCAAAATTTATTTAGCCACATGTCTTTAGTAAAAAAAAAAAAATTGCGATAAAAAAAATAGCTACCTAGCGGGAACAGCGACACTAATACAGCGATCAGAAAAATGATCGCTTAGTGACGCTGGCAATAGGGAGTGAAAGGGTTAACTAGGGCAGTGATCAGGGGGTTAAAACTTTATTAGGGGGTGGGGGGCTATCCTGAACCTAACACTAACTGATTTTACACTGCCTGTCACACTGACACTAAATGCAGTGATTAGATCACTGCATTCAGTGACACTGTGACAGGGGGGGGGGTGGGGGGGGCAGATCGCAAGGGGCTAAGTATGCCTATGTGAGTGTGTGTCGGTGTAATGTTGGTGCACACTTACTGTGAGGTGTTTCTCCCATCGCAGCGGTTGGAAATACCGCTGCGATGGGAGATTACATCACTTCCCCCTTCCTGTGTTTACACAGGAGGAGGAAGTGACACAAAGGGGGAGGGAGCGCGCGCATTGGCTGGGAGCGATCGCGGGGGGGGCGGGTAAACGCCGACATCCGCCCGCTCGTCCCGGATCGCTCCCGGAGCCAGGGGGACCCCCGCACGCCGCGGAGGGGGTCCCGATGGGACCCCCGAACCGCACGAAGGCGGGGACGTAAATTTACACCCTTGTGCCTGTACGAGCCATTCTGTGGCCGTATATGTGCGTGCGGGGGTCCTTAAGTGGTTAAGAGTTGTTACGGAGGTGACAACAGTTGAGGCTGAAATGACAAGTCGAAGTCTAGGATTACACCTAGTACACTGGCGTGAGGAGAGGGACTGATGTTTGCATTGTTAATTTTGATGGAAAAGTCATGGAGGGGGGCACGGGGGCTGGGGGGGTTTGGATATTTATAGCTCAGTTTTAGAGAGATTTAGTTTAACCACTTCCAGCCCACACATTTTTACGGCCACATCGTGGCTCTGATTTGCCGGGAGGCCATCTATATACGAGGCCCCTGGGGAGCGTCGGCGGCGGTGTGTGCGCGCACACCCGCCGCCGCGTCAGTCAGGTGCCGATGCGCGTGCCTGGCAGCTGCGATGTCCGCTAAGACGGTTGTAGACTAAGCATTCTAGAAGATTAGAGGTGAATGGGAGCAATGAGATGGGTCTTAAGTTGTTCAGGTTGGTGAGGTCCAATGAGGGCTTTTTAAGTATGGGAGTGATCTACGCATTATTTAGGGAAGAGGGGGGTGCCACTAGAGAGAGAGGGATTGAATATGTGAGTGAGAGAGCATAGGATAGAAGAAGAGGGTGAACGTAGTAGTTGTGAGGGAACAGGATCCAATAAAAATACATTTACATTTTTGGGTGTAACATGACAAAATGTAGAAAATTTCAAGGGGTATGAATACTTTAAGGTACTGTATATTTTTTACATTTACAGTATATAGGTGATATTAAATAATTCTGAGTGAACAAAATAGCAGCGCTAAGTTCAGTAACTGAACAAAAATAAATAAATATACCCCTGTGAAAGAGTGTATCATACATATACAAAAAAAATGTGCATATATAAACATATACATAAGGTGAACTAAGTAATTGTGATTAAATGTTCAAAACGTTCATCCAGTGGTCAAAAATGTATTGTAACAAGCCAAGTCTTTAAGGCCGCGTACACACGATCAAATTCATCTGCTGGAAACGGTCCGACCGACCGTTTCAGCAGACAAATTCGATCGTGTGTACTGGCGGACAGACAGGTTTTTCCAGCAGACAGATTTTAAAGCATGCTTTAAAATCTGTCTGCTGGGAACCCGTCCGTCCGACATGTCTGCTGGTTAATACGCTAACCAGCAGACATATCTGCCCACACATGCTTCGAATGGATTCGACGCATGCGCGGAAGTGTTTTACTTCCTGGTGCGGTGACGTGGCGGCGTCAACGTCACCGCCACGTCACCGCGCTGTCTGCCGGCAGGGATTTTGGTTTGATCGTGTGTACACGATCAAACCAATATATCCCAGGAGACAAATCCGATCAAATCGGTCTGACAGACCGATTTGATCGGATTTATTTGGTCGTGTGTACGCGGCCTATGTGATTCAATTTCAAGTGATTAAACTTTTAGGTGTCCACTTAGTCCTTTTGAACAATCTTCTTTAAAACCTTCCACCACACCATAAGTGCTCAGTGACTCCACACCCTAAGGAATTGCGCTTACCAATAGGACATGCCTCACATTCACATGTTTGGCAATATCGCAGAATCTCCAAAAGAATCAAACGACTCCACCAGTGCTCCAGCACCTCAATGTTATTACACATGTAAAAATGGCTCCAATAGTGCAGTATATCAAAACTATTTATTTAAAAACAGCACAAGAGGCCTTCATACATTGCACTCACATCTATTAAAACAAACAGAAGTACTTGAACAGTGAACTCAGCAGTGAACTTCAAAACCAGTGACAAATGTGTGGGAAAGCCTTGATGTATTATGGTCTCAGCGGACACAATGTTCCGATCGTTCACCATATTTTAGTATATAGGCGATGTTGAATGCTATGGTATTTATGTTCTCTATAAATTAAGATCAATTTAGGTCTTGATCTAAATTTTCATTTAACTCAGTTTGCCTAGCTATTAGGATAAGGTAACCACATTTTTAAAATGAAATCAGGGGACATATTTTTTTACTAGTAATGGCGGCAATCAGTGACTCTCTTCCCACCCCTCACAGCCTGTCAAGTCTCATTCTCCGGGCCCCAGCTACTACTGGGTGGGGAGCAGAGGAATATCACTCCACCAGGGAAGGCAAGGAGATAAACAGGCAGGCAACTGGCTGAGACGTGAGCCAAGGCAGAAGAAAATGCGAGCAGAGATGAATGGGCATGCACCCGAAACTGAAGAAATATTCACTTCATTCTGACCAGCACATGATTATCAGAAAGGGGCACAGATAATGGAAAAAAATACACCCCCTAAGCGACTAGGCGCGGTGGAGCGGGGGGTGTCAATTCTGCACTGACTGTCTTTGAAATTGCCCCAGCCCCTGTTTAAATCCAATTCGGGGACACAACTGGGGACAGACTTGGTCTGGGGACAGTGGGGGTCATTTACCAAGCCTGTGCGCCATGACTCACAGCGCACAAGCAGGAGTAAAACTGTTTTTGACATTTACAAAAGAGACACGCTGCCAGTGCAGTGTGTTATCTCATTTACTAAAATGCCTAATGCACCCAGGAGAGGGCGCACGGTACGCCAGTACAGAGCTGGCGTACGGCATTTAGTAATGTAAATATCGGGGATTCGGGTGGGAGTTTATTAGGGGAGGGAGGGGGGTGATGCAGGGGAAGTGTAGTGACATGTGTTTGAATGTGTGTGGCGGGCCGAATTGAAAGTGAAAGTGACTTTCAAAAACCGATCCCCGTGAGCTTGCAAAGTACGCCTGAACCTCAGGAGGTTCATTTGCATACTGGGCATGGGCAGAGGGACATTTTCGGGGAATCCTGTGCGCCGCGTCAGTACGCTGAGAAATTCTTGATAAATCCCAAGCGGCGTAGCAGTAATTGCACTGCGTGACACGGCCCACGGGAATCTCTGAACGGTTTTCAGCCTGCGCTGACACTGAAGGGGAACTCCGCGCCAAATTTCAAACTTGAAACCGGCGCGGGTCCCCCTCCAGGGGTACAATAGGCTCTTCGGCTTGGTCTGGAACGTTAGGGGTTAAACCCACGCCAAAAACGGCGTGGGGGTCCCCCCCAGATCCATACCAAGCCCTCATCCCAGGCACGCAGTCTGGCCGGACAGGAATGGGGGTGGGGACGAGCGAGCGCACCCCCCCTCCTGAGCCATACCAGACCGCATGCCCTCGACATGGGGGAGTGTGTGATTTGAGGGAGGGGGGCACTGCCCCCCCACCCCAAAGCACTCTTGTCCCCATGTCGATGGGGACAAGAGCCTCTTCCCGACAACCCTTGCCATTGGTTGTCGGGGTAAGCCAATCGGAATCTGGGAGCCCCCTTCAATAAGGCGGCCCCCAGATTCTGGCCCCCCACCCTATGTGAATGAGTATGGGGTACATCGTACCCCTACCCATACACCTGGTGGTAAAAGTGTAAAAATAAGACACCACACAGAATAAAATAATTTATTAGTCAGCTCCGGGGGTCTTCCGCCAACCCACCACGGTCTTCACCGCCGCTGTCTTCCGCCGCGACCCCCTTCACTTATGGGGGAGGGCCGTGGGCTTCGTACCCGGGGTGGGGGTCGACATCCCACTCCGAGCCGTCTTCCGCCGCGACCCCCTCACCACGCTTCCTGCTTATGGGGGGGGCCGTGGGCTTCGTCGTTTTCTGCCGGGGAGGAGCTCTCGATGGCCTCTTCTGCCTGGCGCATCCGCTGGGGCCAGGGCTTAGCTCCGCTGTCTTCCGCCGCGGGGTGACACTCGCAGGCTTCTCCGGTGCCCTCCGCTTCTGCCTGGCTCCGCCAGTGGGGCTAGGGCTTCTTCTTCCATTGGATGTTGACACGACAAGGTCCGGCGCTGAAATGCCGACAGAGCGGTGGGCACCATCTTATATTGGCATAGGGCGTGGGCGTGGTGATGCCACCATGTGACCTTAACCCATGTGACATCACATTCCCATCATGCCCAGTGATGTCACATGGGTTAAGGTCACATGGTGCATCACCACGCCCATGCCCTATGCCAATATAAGTCGTTGCCCACCGCTCTGACGGCATTTCAGTGCCGGACCTCTTCGTGTCAACATGGAATGGAAGAATACAGCAGAGAGAAGCCCTGGCCCCAGCGGAGGAGCCAGGCACAAGCGGAGGGCACCGGAGAAGCCCGTGAGTGTCACCCCGCTGCAGAAGACAGCGGAGCTAAGCCCTGGCTCCAGCGGAGGAGCCAGGCAGAAGCCGACGAAGGTGGCAGCGAAGACCGGGCTGAGTTGTCGCCCCTCCCCGGCAGAAGACGACTAGAAGGCCGAGGAGGGGCGACGCCCCCCGTTGTTTTCCGCCGGCCCCCCCGGATGTAAAAGAGCTTAATTTGGGGTAGGGCCCGGCCGAACATGGTGGAGAGCATCAGTAGGTGTTGCCCCCCCAGTGGAAAACTGCTAGAAGCCCGGGGGGGAAGGTAGGTGCACCCCCCCAGTGAAAGACCGCCATCAGCCCGCGGGAGGCAGGAGCCCCCCCGCCGAAGACGGCTAAAAGACCGAGGAGGGGCGATGCCATCGGTGGGTGTCGCCCCCCGGCAGAAAACGGCGTAGCCCGGGGCCTCTTCTGCCTGGCGCATCCGCTGGGGCCAGGGCTTAGCTCCGCTGTCTTCCGCCGCGGGGTGACACTCGCAGGCTTCTCCGGTGCCCTCCGCTTCTGCCTGGCTCCGCCAGTGGGGCTAGGGCTTCTTCTTCCATTGGATGTTGACACGACAAGGTCCGGCGCTGAAATGCCGACAGAGCGGTGGGCACCATCTTATATTGGCATAGGGCGTGGGCGTGGTGATGCCACCATGTGACCTTAACCCATGTGACATCACATTCCCATCATGCCCAGTGATGTCACATGGGTTAAGGTCACATGGTGCATCACCACGCCCATGCCCTATGCCAATATAAGTCGTTGCCCACCGCTCTGACGGCATTTCAGTGCCGGACCTCTTCGTGTCAACATGGAATGGAAGAATACAGCAGAGAGAAGCCCTGGCCCCAGCGGAGGAGCCAGGCACAAGCGGAGGGCACCGGAGAAGCCCGTGAGTGTCACCCCGCTGCAGAAGACAGCGGAGCTAAGCCCTGGCTCCAGCGGAGGAGCCAGGCAGAAGCCGACGAAGGTGGCAGCGAAGACCGGGCTGAGTTGTCGCCCCTCCCCGGCAGAAGACGACTAGAAGGCCGAGGAGGGGCGACGCCCCCCGTTGTTTTCCGCCGTTTTCGGCCGCCCCCCCCGGATGTAAAATAGCTTAATTTGGGGTAGGGCCCGGCCGAACATGGTGGAGAGCATCAGTAGGTGTTGCCCCCCCAGTGGAAAACTGCTAGAAGCCCGGGGGGGAAGGTAGGTGCACCCCCCCAGTGAAAGACCGCCATCAGCCCGCGGGAGGCAGGAGCCCCCCCGCCGAAGACGGCTAAAAGACCGAGGAGGGGCGATGCCATCGGTGGGTGTCGCCCCCCGGCAGAAAACGGCGTAGCCCGGGGCCCAATTGGGTGGTGGTGGGGGGCCCCGGCAGAAGACCCCGGAGCTGACTAATAAATTATTTTATTCTGTGTGGTGTCTTATTTTTACACTTTTCCATCCGGTGAATGGAGGGGTACGATGTACCCCATACTCATTCACATAGGGTGGGGGCCATAATCTGGGGGCCCCCTTATTAGAGGGGGCTCTCAGATTATGATAAGCCCCCCGCCCGCATACCCCGGCATACCCCGACAACCAACGGCCAGGGTTGTCGGGAAGAGGCTCTTGTCCCTATCGACATGGGGACAAGAGTGCTTTGGGGGGGGAAGTGCCCCCCTTCCCCAAAGCACACACTCCCCCATGTCAAGGGCATGCGGTCTGGTACGGCTCAGGAGGCGGGGAGCTTCCCTGCCAGTGACATTTTTATAGTAAGCAATGCATTTGTATACCATTGGTCGCTAGAAAAATGCCAAAGCTCCCAAAAATGTGTCCGCCATAATGTCGCAGTAGCCATAAAAATCACTGATCGCCACCATTACTAGTAAAACAAAAATATATTCCTAAAAAACCCATAAAACGAACCCCTATTTATAACTTTTGCCCAAACCAATCAAACGCTTATTGCGATTTTTTTGGAAGCAAAAATATGTCGAATACGTATCGGCCTAAACTGAGGGCAAAAAAGTTTATTTATATATATTTCTGGGGAGATTTATTATAGCAAACAGTAAAAAAGTTGTCTTTTTAGTTACAAAATTGTCGCTATATTTTTGGTTCGAGCAAAAATAAGAAAAAACGTGATCAAATACCACCAAAACAAAAAATAAAATTTTGTGGGGGAAAAAAGAGGACGCCAATTTTGTTTGGGAGCCACGTCGCACAACCGCGTAATTGTCAGTTAAAATGACGCAGTGCCGAAACGCAAAAACTGGCCCGGTCAGTGACCAGTAATATGGTCTGGGGCTCAAGTGGTTAAAAATTAAGAAAACACTGAAGTTGGCCGAGGAAGGTCATGATCTGATCGTACTCCGCTCCACCTTGGCCCCCACAAGCTATCTTTAGCAGACGGACGGGTGATTCGCTCCCCAACCAGAGCCTAGCATATCGGGCTCAGATCATGCAGCGGAGGACGGCCGGGAACAAATACAGCCAGCGTCGTCCCCCCCAGCACGGCCGCCGGACCCGAGCCTCAAAGGCCCAGCAACCTTCCCCGCAACCCAAGATGGCGCCGGGTGATACA
Source organism: Rana kukunoris (assembly GCA_029574335.1). Taxonomy (NCBI): domain Eukaryota; kingdom Metazoa; phylum Chordata; class Amphibia; order Anura; family Ranidae; genus Rana; species Rana kukunoris. Next base: position 469,870,240 of record CM056049.1, read on the forward strand.
GACGTGGCGCGCAGCAGCACACGAGGCCAGCTACGGTCGGATCAGGATGCGGTGAGACTGGGAGTGGGGGTCAATGTAGCGGAGAGCCCTCAACCGAGCTTTCAATCGCCCTGGGTGGAACCACACCATACCCCGATGGCGGGGGGGGGGGGACGGCCTACACGCACATCAGGCCTCTATGCCTATGCTGACACTGGATGGAGGACATGTGGCATTGGGAGGAGGTCGTGATACAAGACCTGCAGAACTTTCACCTGGGCACGGATACTCGGTCCAAGCCATGGTACATAGAGACCCCTTCTCATCTCAGTCCCAGGATGGGTCGCCCACCCCCTCCCTGTGTATGAATGAATGAATGAATGAATGAAAAACTTATATAGCGCGGCACATGCGAACTAAATCGCCTCTGGGCGCTTGTTGTTCCTGTCTCCTTTGGAATCAAAAGAGATGAGTCTTGATCTTTCTCCTGAATGCTAGGTGGTTCTCCTCCAACCGAATGCTGGTTGGTAAAGCGTTCCATAGTCTGGGACCTTGGACCGCGAATCTTCTATCTCCTTTGGACTTGTAGCTGGCTTTTGGTATCTGGAGTAGATTTTGGTTGGTGGATCGCAAGATGCGATTGGGATTATGAACTTTTATTTTTTCGCACAGATATCGGGGAGCATTCCCATGGATACATCTATGCGTTAGACAGAGTGCTTTAAAAGCAATTCTGTCTTTCACTGGCAACCAATGAAGGGATCTCAGTGAAGGTGAGATTGATTCCCAGGGTTTTTTCCCAGTCACAAGTCTGGCGGCCGTATTTTGAACGACTTGCAGACGAGCGATTTCGTACTTCGGGAGTCCGAGGTAAAGGGCATTTGCATAGTCCAGTCTGGAGTTAACAATTGTTCCCACCACGACTGCTACGTCTTCTTTAGGAATGAAAGGAATAAGTCTGCGTAGTAGGCGCAGCAGATGGTGAGATCCGCTGACTACTGACCCTATTTGCGCGTCCATTGTCATGTGGGAGTCGAAGATGACACCAAGACTTTTGACTTTGGCGCTAGGGGTGATGATTTTGCCCAGAATGGGCGGGGGTGTCCACGTTGTTGCTGGTTGGTTCCTACGCTTTGCGTGAAACAGGAGAAGTTCTGTTTTCGCTCCATTGAGTTTAAGATAACTCTTGGTCATCCAGTCCTCTATCAAAGAGAGACATGTCTCTAGATTGAGGTGGTGATCCTTTTTATTGCAAATGCGGAAATACAGTTTCCTGTAGTGACCAGGGACAGTTCCGGCCCTCACCCTCGTCTGCCTCCCCTGATGGTGCTATGCTGCTGAATGTTCTATCCCTTGCCTCATCCATGGACAGACAAATGGCAGAACTTGCTGGGGTTACCCTCAGCCAGGCCAGCTCGGGGCTCTCACAACCTCCCGCCCCTGCTCCCTCATATTCTGGGGACACTGTGCTCCTGGCCAGGTTCTCAGCCCTTCTTCAACAAGAACTGACAAAGGCCTGCTCTCTGATAACCGCTGGGATGAAATCTGACTTCCAAAATATTGGGGCGCGACTGGACAGCATCGAATCTAAAGTGGACGGTACGGTCAAACGCGTAAATCAGAACTCCAGGATGATTACATCCCTACAAGACCAATTGGACCAGGCCAATGCAAAAATTGAGGACCTTGAGAACAGATCTCGGAGATACAATTTCCGGGTGCGAGGTCTTCCTGAGACCGTGGTGAATGTGGAAGAGGCTGTTCATACCCTGATGACCCAATTGATCCCAGATATTTCATCTCATCAACTCAAACTTAACAGAGTACATCTTGCCCTGGCGGCCCCCAGGCCAGATGGTCTGCCCCGAGACATCATAGTTAAGCCTCATTTCTACAGGATAAAGGAGAAGGTGATGCTGGAGGCTAGACAACGGGGAGACATTGTTGTCATGGGACACCCAATTCAGGTCTTTGCGAACATTTCTCAAGCAACCATTCAGAAAAGGAGAACCCTCAAGCCTCTTTTGAGTCATCTTATCAATCATCGCATAAAATACCGTTGGTCATTCCTGTTTAAGCTATCGTTTTCATATAAGGGGAAATCATATTCCTTCAACTCATTCCAATCGGGAGAAGAACTGCTTCAGAATCTGGGCCTGATTTCGTCAGATCCGCAGACCCCCCTGAGCGTTGCTGGGATGGAGGACAGACCGGTGTCTCCTCTTTGGTCACAACAAGGCCGTTCCAGGGCCAGAAGATCCCCTCTGAACACTTGAGTTATGACAACTATCACGTGTCTGCTCCCTTTTCTCTGTTCCTCTTTACCCTTCTGACAAGCTCCTGAGATTGGTCCTTACTGCTCTGGACCTGAGCCTGAGGCTGGAGGGACTCTTAGTTTAGTTTAGTTTTGTTTGTAATATGTTTCCGAGACTGTCTCTGCCTGGGTGCCCTCTGACCCCAAACGGGTGATATATACCTCTTATGACAAGTGTGGGGTTGGGTGAGCTGATCCTAACGGTCTGTCCCATTTTGCGAATGGGCCAGGCCGAGGTGGAAACGCATGCCACTACTGGTGAACTTATCCCCCCTTTCGAGCGGAGATAACTTCACATTAATTAATAGGAGTTTACCCTCCCGTTGACGTACCCTCCCGCTGACACGCTGACGTTTTTCTTTGAGGCGTTTTTTCTTTTTCCATTTTTTTGTTCTTTTATCATTTTGTTGCTCTTTTACCTCCTCGATAAGATGACTTCACAGATTGTTCTGTCTGAACACGATTTAATGATTGCCTTACTGCTATTTTTACATTTTTTCTTTCCTTATGTTCTGACCCTTCCTCTTTCTTTCCTAGCTCGTCCCTCTCTCGGTGCATCCTCCTGCCTAGATGAACCAAATCCACCTCATCCAGGGTTCTCCGGAGGTGGACACCTGAAGCTTCCAAACCGTGAGTACAACAGACTGAACCATCATGGCTAATAGACCCCTCACGCAATTTTCAATTTTAACTCATAATGTACAGGGTTTTAATTCACCTGCCAAGAGAACGAAGGCCTTCCAACAATACTATAGAATCGGGATAGACGTTCTCCTCTTACAGGAGACCCGCTTCTCTAGATCCTCGGCCCCGAACTATCTAAATGCGAAATACCCGTCAGTTTACTTGTCTAATGGACCAGATAAAAAGAAGGGGGTGGCCGTATGTTTTGCTAAGAAGGTTCCTTTCACACCTACAACTGTGATTAGAGATAAGGAGGGCAGGTACGTTATGGTGGCGGGGAAGATTAATGCCAGTGCAGTTACCTTCCTCTCATACTATGCCCCTAACACAGGGCAACTGTCCTTTTTCCGCACAATGCTAGATACCATAATGCCCCATGTGACTGGGCATGTAGTTTTCGGCGGGGATAGCAATGTCTCTCTGGACCGGATCCTTGATAAATCTGATCCTGAGAGAACCTTCCTGAAACATGCTTCTAGGCAGAGTAGTGCGATGGCTCGCCTCCTTCATAGTTATGATCTAATTGACGTATGGAGAGACGCTCATTCATCTGATAGGGACTATACCTATTACTCCTACGTCCATCAGACGTACTCGCGTATAGACCACCTGTTTACGCTCTCCCTCCTGCTGTCATTTGTACCGTCCACAATTTTTTTTCCTATGTCATGGTCTGACCACACTTCAGTCCAAGTAGTCTTGACTGGCCTCTGGACCAAATCTGGCCCGTCGTCGTGGCGCCTAAACGAGTCATTACTGAACGATCCTATATTAGAGAAAGAGATCGAGCAATCTATACAACAGTTCTTCACAGATAACTCGTTATCGGTCTCCGTTATGGGCGGCTCACAAAGTCACCATTCGCGGCGAACTGATAAAACTGGCTTTGAGGGCTAAACGAGAGCGTGAACAAACGAGAGGGTGAGTTGCGTCGCCTCACAAAGGAACAGAGGGACAACACTCACCTTGACTTTAGTGGCCAAATGGATGTGGCACGCACAGCATTAAATCTGAGCCTCACAACGAAGGCAGAGAAATATCTTAGATGGACGCGCCATAGATTCTATACCTTGGGAGATAAGCCAAATGCACTGTTAGCGAGAAAATTGACCCCCAGGCCTTTTAACCCTGCCCTCCCCAAATTAAGACTAAAAGACGGCCAGGTTACTCAGAACCCCCAACTGATCAAGAATTCTCCACATTTTACTCCAAATTATATAAAACCCCTAAGGAATTTGACAAAGCCCTGGCTGAGGACTTTTTACACGACATATCTCTTCCCACCTTATCCAAAGACCACGTGGAACAGATGGAAGCTGAGTTCTTAACAGAGGAAATTTTAGCGGCCATTAAGTCACTGGCCACTATTACCGCAAGTATGCGGCTGTTGTAGCCGCTTATCTGTGCTCCTTTTTCAATAGTTTACGTAAGGGTTCCCCTCTCCCACCCCATGAGAATAGAGCATTTATACATGTCACCCCCAAGCCTAATAAAGATCATAGCGACTGTAATAATTATCGGCCGATATCGCTGATAAATGTGGACCTCAAATTGTTAACTAAAGTCTTAGCCACCCACATGAATTCATTCCTATCGCAGTATGTCCATCCTGACCAGGTGGGGTTTGTGCCTCACAGACAGGCTTCAGATCAGACTAGGAGGGTCATCGATATTATATCCGCGCTGAACTCGGGGTGGGATGGTGGAGGCCGAAGGTGGGCTTTGCTGTTATCATTAGATCTACACAAAGCCTTCGACTCCTTGTACTGGGAGTATCTTTTCTTTATACTAGAGAGGTATGGGTTTGGCTTAAATTTCCTCAAAACGCTTAGCATGATTTATAGTGACCCCACCGCTAATCTATCAGTTAAAGGATATATGTCTAGCGATATTAGCATAGGACGGGGTACTCGCCAGGGATGCCCTCTATCTCGCCTGCTATTTATTTTGGCTCTGGAGCCTTTGGCAATTAAAATTAGATCACACCCAGACATATTAGGAGTTGGCTGTGGAGGACGAGAACATAAGTGTGCGTTATTCGCCGACGACATTCTGCTACTCCTCTCCTCCCCAGTCACCTCATTGCCCATTCTTAATGTAGTATTGGATACCTTTGCATTATTCACGGGTCTATGTGTAAACCAATCTAAATCGCAGGCCCTCAATATATCCTTGCCGCCCTACATAGTTCGAGCCCTTCGAGAATCCTTCTCCTTCCATTGGCAAGACGAGGCTCTACCCTATTTAGGTATATATATATATATTTTTTTCCTCAATACATTTTTATTGAAGTATAATACAGGGTACAAAGTTAAGGAGTACAAACATAACTTTTCCTTACATTTACTCTGTCGTAACAAGATCAGGATTAATATCAAACACAGCACAAACAACATGTGTGGGATCACAACATAAAGAGTCGATAGTCTTGCTACTAACGTAGTATGACATGGTACTCAAGGGCCAGCTAATGGATATACACTCAACAACGGGGGTGAAAGAGAGGGTATCATCACCCGGGCACCCCATTCGGGTGCTTTTCTGTGCCCGTGCAGATGAGTCCCCTCCCCCCTTCTAGAATCTACTCTGAGATGCAGGCAAGTTATCAAAGATGAGAGGTGAGTGCTTTATCTAGACCTGAAGTACCTAACCAGACAATCCAGTGGTGCCATTTCCTGAGCAGTTGGGTTTTGTTTCCCTGGCGCAATGCTAAGGTAGTTTCATAGGTAAAGTGGGTATGTGTGGTGTGAATCACGTCACTGAGAGTGGGGGGGTCAGGATCCTTCCATTTCCTAGCAATGCTAAGGCGTGCGGCTAGGAGAACATGGATTATTATCATCCTCGATGGATTGGGGAAACGGTCTACGTTTAAAGAAAGCAGTGCCAGAGATGGCTGTCCTTCTATTTTTATTTTTGTGACTTCAAAGAGGAGGCGGAACACTGAGTGCCAAAAGACAGCAAGGGCAGGACAACTCCAGAAAGTATGAAGGAGGTCACCTTTTGCACCACACTTCCTCCAACATGTGTTTTCCAATGAGGCGTTAAATTTGGACATTCTGTCTGGGGTTAAATACCAACGATAGGTTAACTTAAACGCAAGTTCCCACAGAGTGGAACAGCATGTGGCTTTATAAGTGGATCGACAAGCCTTTTCCCATTGATCCAACGGGAATGCTTGCCCTAGGTCCCTTTCCCACCTAGATAGGGCGATGGAGCTTGTGAATGTAGGTTTGGAGCCAAGTAATGTATAGAACATTGATATTCCCTTTGTGTGAGCCTTAGGAGATCTGTAAAAAATCCAGGCTTTTTGTGGTATTGTACAGGCCCTCGGTGTGAGTGATAAAAGGCAATGTCGAGTTCTTAGATAAAGGAATAGGTCAGAGTTCGGGAGTTGGTATTGTGTCTGGAGGTCAGGGAAAGTTTTGATGGTGTCACCATCTGTCAAATTGGATATGTGGGTTAGCCCTTTGGTTTTCCAACTGGCGTAGGAGGTGGAGATCATCATAAGTTGCAAGGTCTCTACGGGAATAGGAAGTTCGGATTGGATGTCGTGAGTCGTGGCCAGTTTTGTGAAATGGGTCCAAACTTTGAGAGTAGCTAATATGGTTGGGGACATGAGGGGGGGACCTTAGTACCCAGGGAGCTGGCGAACAACCATGCGGAGAGGTTGTTGTGTGGGACCAAGGATTGTTCTATATTGCCCCAGATCGTAAGAGGGGGGTTGGGCAGGAGCCATTCTCTAGCTTGCGTAAGGATGGAAGCCATGTAGTAGTCTTGGAAGTTGACATACCCCAGGCCCCCGGCTAGGCGGTGTTTCACCAGTTGAGTGTGACTGCATCTGGCTTTCTTGCCCCTCCAGATATAATGTGACAGGATCGATTGCAGTGATGCAAAGTATTTAAGGGGTATAGGGATGGGGATAGTCCGAAAGAGGTACAATATTTGGGGAAGATGGAACATTTTAAATGCCGCTAGGCGGCCTACCCACGAGTACTCAAAGGACGCCAGCCTGGTGAGATCTGCTTGCAATTTGGTACGAGCCGGTAGATAATTGAGAGAAAATAATTGTTTTGTAGAGGAGCTGAGTTGGATTCCTAGATACCTTATGCTGTTCTCTGCCCATACATACGGAAATTCACGTTTTATCTGGCTTCTAGTGGGATCGTCCAAGCCCAGGTCAAGAATGTATGATTTTGTCTCATTGGCCTTGTAAAAGGAGACATCTCCGAACCAGGCAAGCGTCCTCTGCACCTCAGGGAGGGAGCGGGCCGGGTCAGTGATCATGAGGATCACGTCATCAGCGAATAGGCTAATTTTGTGTTCCTCGTCAGCTATGTGTATACCAGAGATGTTGGCATTGGATCTTATGCTTTCTGCTGAGGGTTCCATAACAAGATTGAAAATTAAGGGTGACAGTGGGCACCCCTGTCTCGTGCCGTTGGAGATCGGAAAGGGGGTGGAGAGGGTATCTGCTGAAAGCACACGAGCTGAGGGGTTGGAATACAGTGCCATGATGGCAGCATGGATATTGCCAGAGAAGCCAAACTTGGTCAGCACTGCCGAGATATACCCCCAATGGACCCTGTCAAAGGCCTTCTCTGCATCAAGGGATAGAAGCAGAGAAGGCACTTTGGTGGTCTCAACGTGGTGTAATACATTTATCATTCGCCTAGTAGCGTCTGAGGCTTGACGCCCCTTGGTGAAGCCCGATTGATCTAGAGAAATGAGAGAGGGTAAAATGTTTTCTAGTCTATTGGCTATGATCTTGGCATAGATTTTCAGATCCGTGTTTAGCAAAGAGATGGGGCGGAAATTTTTTGGGGAGACCGGTTCTTTGCCCGGCTTAGGTAGGGTCACCACCGTGGCGGTAAGCATTTCAGCAGGGAAGGAGGCGGAGCTAGCAGCTAGGTTGAAAGTTTGGCACAAGGTGGGGGCTAAGATGTGTTGGAATTGTTTGTAGTATTCCCCAGTGAAGCCGTCAGGGCCCGGGGGTTTTGGAGGAGGGGAGGTGATTGATTACATTAAGAATTTCGGCAGTCGTAAAGGGGTCATTTAGCTGAGAGAGTTGCTCGGGTGTTATAGAGGGGAGCCTGACACTTTCCAAGAACAGTTCGATCATGGCTGGGTCGGGTTGAGTGATGGAGGAGTCATGCTTGAGATTATACAGGTCCTCATAATATCTACTGAATGCGTCTGCTATTGATTGGGGTTTAAGGAGTTTTTCGTTGGTGTGTGGATGGTACAAGTAGGGAATTTTTGTTTTGTTTCTGTGGCCCTTGATTCGAAGAGACATAGCTTTACCAGCCTTGTTCCCTGTCGAGTAGGTAGTGGCTCTGAGTAATTTGTACGACTTCTCGTGCTTTTCAAGAAGAAGAGCACGCAGTTCATGTCTTAAAGTGAAAATTTTAGCTTGCAGGGATGGAGAAGGGCTAGTCTTATTAAGTGTCTCTGCGGAGGTCAAATCGTGAGTGAGTTCATCTAAGCGGCGAGACCTGTATTTTTTTGCTCTAGCCCCCATTTGAAGGAAAACTCCTTTGATGACTGCCTTGTGAGCATTCCACACCACCAGCGGGGCAGACACAGACGTTTGGTTAATTGAGAAGTATTCTTCTAAATGATGTTTAATGGGTGTAGAGTAGCAGGGGGTGTTGAGGAGATAATTATTGACTCTCCATATGTAGGGAGTGGAATGGGCGGAGTCGTCTGATATTGTGAGATATTGTGAGACTCCAGGAATGCGTGGTCTGACCAGGTGGTGGTGTGAATGTCAGACCCCAAAATTCTGTTCAACACCCATTTATCAGCTAGAAACAAATCAATTCGCGAGTAGGTGTTGTGACGCGGCGAGAGGAACGTGAAGTCCCTCTCGCTCGCATGACAACACCGCCACACGTCATACATGTCATTGACGGAAATGAAGGAATCAAGATTAGAAGCTCGGCGTTGGGAACCCGCCGTGGAATCCATTGTGACATCAGGAACCATATTAAAATCCCCACAGATGAGCAAATGTCCCTGTTGGAATTTACGAACCGCCTTCATCGTCCGTCTAAGGAAGGTCATCTGACCCTGGTTTGGTACATATAGGGTGACCAGAGTGTAAGGCACCCTATTGATAATACAGTTCAAAAAAATGTATCGTCCGTCCGGATCTGTTACGCATTGCTGTAATTGGAAATGGACAGAGTCTCTGATGGTAATCATTACCCCTCGCTGTTTCTTGGAAAATGAGGCTTGGAAAACATGTGGGAATCGTCTATGGCTACACTTGGGGGAGGCCTCAAGTGCAAAATGGGTCTCTTGGACACACAGGATATCACAGTTATGGGCCAGTGCTGACTTCCATAGGGATGCTCTCTTCACTGGGTGGTTTAACCCTTTGGCATTGAGGGAGAGGATTTTGATCCCCATGTTATGTGGGGGAGTGGGAGTCAGATAGGTAAGTGTACTCACAGTTGCAGACGGTGTCCACTCAGTTCTTAGGTAAAGGGATGAGGCGGCTGGTGGTCAGGTAGTTCTGGCAGTAAGGCAGCGACTCTATGTTAGACAATAGGAGACAAGAGCAGAGGTGAGTACCCACACTTTAACAGAACAGGGAGTTTGTGCCGCCCGTGCAGAGGCGAGATATAGGGGTTGTAGTTGCGGGTGAGCCGTGCGCAAAAGTCAGAGCAAACAAAAACGAGAGATATATAAAAAGAACAACAAAACAAAACAAAAAAAATAGAAAAAATGCTGGAGATATCTAAAAAAGATACTAGGATATATCGTATTATAAAAGGAACGTCAAGCAACACCCTCCATGAGGGGTTATCAGGTGTGTCAGCAACAGGTAGCTCTTTCTGAGCTGCTGACCAAAAGGTAGGGAAAGTTCGGTGAGCAAGATGGAATCGCATGACCAGACCGGACATGTAAATTGCTCAACAAGGTTACACCGTTTTTTGTTTTGTGATCTTCCCCTTTTCCATACCGAAGGTGAACGGGTTAGGGACTCCATTGTGTTCCTGCTGGATGCGGGGTGGTTCCGGCACAATTCCCCAAGAATGTAGAAGCTTCATGCCCCCTTCCATGGTAGATATGGTGTGGGGTATGCCATTATGCGTGACCAGGATGGTCGCTGGGTGACGCCACTTGTATACGATCTTATGGTTGTGCATGGCTTTCGTTATGGTCTTCAGTTGCCTCCGTAGTTGGAGCGTGTATTGAGACAAGTCAGCATACAGCTGGATATCTGCATATGGCGCTGGGAGTGGAGAGATTTCTCTTGCCTTCAAGAGGATCTGTTCCTTGGCCTGGAAGAAGTGGATTCTTAGGAGAACATCCCGTGGTACGTCTGCCTCAAGATGGCGAGGCTTAGGCAGCCTGTGTATACGATCGATAGTGAGCTCTATTGGTGACAGTTCTGGGAGCATGCTAGAAAACATAGTGCTGGCATATGCATGCAGTTCCTTGGGCTGAACTGACTCGGGGACCCCACAGATTTTAAGGTTATTGCGCCTAGATCTGTCCTCGAGGTCCGCGAGCTTCGCTTTTATCCAAAGGTTGTCACCCTTCTGCTCAGTATATGCATCTACCAGATCGTTAACTGTTTCAGTGCAGTCTTCCATTTTGTGTTCTATGAACTGCATCCTGTTATCCATATGCTTCATTTCTAAAGAGAACTTGTTGATAAGCGATGACAAGTTAGTCATGAGGGAGGACTGTAGCGTTACTAACATGTCTTTCATTGTGGTGTCTAGCACCAGTTGTCCCGTGGTCGGGAATTGAGCAATGGAAGATTGCAGAGAGGATATGGCAGAGTCATTGTGTAGGCCTGTACTCACTGTTATTGAGGCCTGGTTGGCGAGGTCCATCCGCATCCTCGATTTTGCTGGGCTCTGCACCCCCGGGCTGGAAGGTGCGGGGTCAAGTGAGACAGAGTGCTGCTGTGAGGGGAGAAGATCCTGTGGCTGGGCGTCAGGGAGGTCTGTGTAGTCCAGCGTCTGCCGCGCGGTTCCTCCGGCGGCGCCATCTTGGTTTTTCCGACGGGGCTGGAAGGAGAAAGGTTCCAGCTTCTTCGGGCCCCGTTCCTGCGATCTTTTGCGGGACGGCATGTCAGCAGGACCTGGGGAGTTCAGTCCTTCATTCGTGGGGCTTAGTGGGACAGCGGAGTTGCTCGTTAGTCGCTCGGTGTCCGGTCTGGGTAGCGGAGCTCACTGCTCAAGCGGCCATTCTCGTGCGCGCGCAAGCCACGCCCCTCCTATTTAGGTATATTTTTAACTCCTACTCTCCATACGTTGTATGAGAGGAACTATCCCCCATTGTTCTGCAAGTTGTTGGAAGACCTTCGGAGGTGGTCAAACAAACCCCCGTCATGGTTCGGAAGGTTGTATTCGGTCAAAATGACTATATTACCCAAGGTACTTTACCTCTTCAGGACTCTTCCAATTTCAATAATAGGCAAAGACTTGAAGAACTTTCAGGCTAAACTTATTGACTACATATGGGACCACAAGAGATCTAGGGTGAACAGGAAAACTTTATATACCCCTAAATCGGGCGGAGGCCTGGGCATGCCCGACCTCCTTAAATATTACCACTCTGCCCAATTGGCTCACCTGATTGGGTTCCATACCTCCCGATCCAGACCGCTCTGGATGGGATTGGAGTCATCTTCGATCCCGGATAGGGAGATCAAACATCTTATGTGGCTGAAAAGCAGGGACAGACCCTCTGTATTGTGCCCGTCACTGTCTCTCCCTGAGCCTTTGGGATTGCCTAGCCTCCGCCCATGGGTTTAAATCACCACATACGCCAATGGCGTCCCTGTTCTATAACCCTTTGTTCCCCCCGGGTCTCCGTCCCTGGGTTTTTTCATGGTGGATCAATACGGGCCTACTGAGAATAGCTGATCTCTGCGATCATAAGGGAGCTTTGTCGAAATTGGTCCTGCAGGAAAGGTTTGGTCTTCTGGACTCAGAATCCTTCCATTATGCCCAAATAGCTCATTTTTTGGCGTCTCTGAGTCACATCTCTGATCTCTCTTCCTTCACGCCATGGAACATCTTTGCAGGACCATTGATAAACACTCCGGCCTTATCTCCCTACTGTATAATATGTTATCCCCTAATACTCAAAAGTTGACCTATATGCAAAAATGGGAACAGGATGCTGATATTACACTAGACACGAGTGGCACAAATTGTTACTACATGCCTCTAAGTCCTATATTAACACCTCATTGATCGAGGCTAATTATAAGGTTATGATGAGGTGGTATATGGTCCCTGCAAGAGTGGCGACTTTTGTGCCCGGAGCGTCCCCGTGGTGCTTCAGGGGTTGCGCTACTGACGGTACAATGTACCATGTTTGGTGGACGTGCCAAAAGGTGAGACGATTTTGGATACGCACGTACAACTTAATATACTCTCTGACTCAGGTAAACCTTACCAAATCGCCCCTACAGGCGCTGCTGGGATGTCCGATGGAGGGTACATCTAAACACTTGAAAAAATTGATTGCCTTTATTTTTACAGCAGCCAGGATTTCCATAGCCAGGTCTTGGAGGTTCTCCTCTGTTCCCCTTCCACCTTTTGAAATCAAAGTTATCCTGGATAATGGTAAATGAAAGACTGTCGGCTATTTTAAATGATAAAGTTGCCATGTTTCACAAAGTGTGGGACCCATGGATCGCATACCTTATGAACGCGTACTGAACGGAGACTATGGCCGAGACTCCCTATGGAGCAGGAACGCACCACTCCCCCCCCTTTTCCCCCTCCCTTTTCTCTTCCTCTCTTCCCCTTTCTTTCCTTCCTCTTTCTCTCCTCCTTACTCCCGGAGGTTATATTTGATTAAGATGACTCACTGATTTAAATGTTGTTTATTGTTATTTAGTAGCTCCTTGAGAGCGGTCAGTACACAAACCGTTAGACCCCGAGCTAACTTTAAGTTAGCTCGGTCACGTTTGGGAAATTCGCATTGCAGTGGTATTTGAGATTGGGATATGGACCGGAATTGATAATGTTTATAATGCTTCTGTTATTTGCTTATTTGCCCTGGATGACCGCTGTAACTATTTTTCTTGTTCTTCTCGTTTATTCATCTAACATTTGTACTCCTTAAAAATTTCAAATAAAAATATTGAAACAGAAAACACTGAAGTTAGCCCAATTTATGGCCATAATGTGAAAGATGATGTTACACCGAGTAAATAGATACCCAACATGTTACACTTTAATATTGCACACTCTCATGGAATGACGCCAAACTTCAGTACTTGAAAATCTCCATAGGCAACACTTTTTTTTATTTTGCAGGTTACCAGTTTCGAGTTACAGAGGATGTCTAGTGCTAAAAAGTATTGCTCTCGCTCTAACGCACGCTATGATTCCTCACATGTGGGGTTTGAACGGTGTTTACATATGTGGGCGGGACTTACACATTTCAGGCCCGCCCACATATGTAAACACCGTTCAAACCACACATGTGAGGTATCATAGCATGCGTAAGAGTGACAGCAGTACTTTTAGCACTAGACCTCCTCTGTAAATCTAAACTGGTAACTTGAAAAAAAAAAAATGTGCGTGTTCGCTTCTGACTGCGAGCTACTAGGGACAGGGGCATTTTAATTATTGTTATTTATGTTTGTTACGTAAAAATTCAATAAGACCTCCCCTTCAGGTTGGGAAGCATCAGTTCATCAGTTCAGGAAAAAAATAAAAATAAAAAGCTCTCATGCTTTCATCCGCCATTGCAGCTTTGATTCTCTTAATGCATCTCGAGTGAACTGGGCATGCTCAGACACTTAGAAAAATTAAGCTGGGTTTTGGTGCCACAAAATTACTTGCATGTTTCTGAGCATGCTCAGAAAGCTTGTTTTTTGGCTTAGTAATTTAAGGACATCCTTAACAGGTGTAAGCAGTTACAAGTGCACACAAACTAGAGGCTGACATTTCTTCATGTGTTTCCAATTGGTTCATTAGCACACATGTTATAAAAAGCGTGGATAGAGCACATGTCAGCTGCCCTGAGAGGGGGCAGACTTGTTTGATTTAATGATGTTCACTTTGATGTTTTGGTCTGCTGCATAATTTAGCAAAATGTTTGTCAAGACGTTAATGACTAATGTTTTAATCCTGTGGGTCTATCCTGTTATTTCAAAACCATATTCTAATTACTGTCTGAAATAAATCTAGGTCTATTTTTGTTTTTTTATGGGTTTTTTTTTGTTTGTGTGTTTATTTTTAATTGTTTGTTTTGCTTTCCTTTTTTTGTGGACCAATAAAATTACTTTCAAATTTTGAAGTTTGTTTTGTGATATTTTTTCATGCTACGGATTTTAACAGCTGCAGCTAAAATAGTTTGGGCCTAAACCATCAAGTGTGATTTGTCTCTAAACGTCTTTGCTGGTGGTGTGTATGCATGAAATGTTTGATGCCGTGTTTAGTCACCAGAAAAGGAAAGACAAAGCGGTAAGTATTGTTTCCTAGAATTGATGACCAATTTTTAAAGCACATGTGCAAGATAAAGGAAAACCTGCAAACAAGGCCTGTTGGGGGGGGGGGGGTGTATTGGTGGGCAGGCTTGAAATGCTGATTTTCAGCACTGTGCTTGAATCTAGCACAAGACAATCCTATTCTAATTGTGGGTGTTTGAGGGAAGCCAAGTGATTGTTAGAACCCCTGCTTGTGTTTTTAGGTTGGGCTTTGTGAACCTTTTCTTAAAATTGGCTTCACTTCCTGTCACACAGCTGAACAGGAAGTGAGGTTAAAACCCTACCAATGGTCTTTTGTTCGGGACACAGGTCAATCTAACAAGTGTCCCCATTAAGCAAATTGCACTGCTGTGTACACACCAAATGATTAGTTACTTTGGGGTTTAGTAAAGGCAAAGCCGCTCTGCAGTAGAAGTGTAGTTAATGAAAATCAGAAGGGAAGCACTGATTTTAACATCCAATCCCGCCAATTTTTTTTTTCTTCCTTGCTTGTCCACTTGTAGTGCTAAGTGGATTTGTCTTTAGTAAATGGACCCCAAAGTCCAAGATCCCTACTAATTTGGGGTGTACACAGCAAAATGCAATTTACATAATGGGAAACTATTTAGATTAATCTGTGTGTCCCCAACAAGACATTAATCAGGTTTTTCCCTCACTTCCTGTTTGGCTATGTGGCAAGAAGTGACTGAATTAAGTAGAAAGTGACAACATTTGTGAGGTGTCTTTACCCTATCAGGGGTGCAGGCATCCCCAAAACAAACAAGAAATATTGTTTATTTAACATTGGGTGGTGTTTGTGGGGGTCCCTAACAAACATTCATACACATTAGCAATGCTGGATCCTGGCCTATTGACATTGTTATATTTTCTTAGGCCTCTAAATAAAATTATCTGAAATTTGGGGTTAAACTGGAACTATAATCAACAATTCTTTTTTTTGTTTTCTTTCATTTTGAATAGAGTTGGGGGGGAAGGGTTATAAGCCCTGTCAGTTTATTTTGTATTATCCCTGTCCGTTTGGGGAGATTGGCCTTCACTTCCTGCCCCATAGCCAAACAGGAAGTGATAGAAAAACTAGGCAAATTAAGGGACTCCTGTGCCCCCCCCCCACAGAACTTGTGTGTGTCCCCTGAAAATTCCTGGGCGGGTCATAAAAAAACAGGGTGTGGCCTTGACAGGAAGGGTGGGCCATTTTTCTATTAGGGTAAGGTGACCAGATTTTTAAAATGAAATCCGGGGACATATTTTTTGTTTACTAGTAATGGCAAAAATCAGCGACTCTCTGCCCATTGACGCCCGCCTCACAGCCTCTCAAGTCTTACTCTTCGTGCCCCGACTACTACTGGGTGGGGAGCGGAGGAAGATCACTCCCCCAGGGAAGGCAAGGAGATAAGCAGGTGGCTGGCCAAGATTTGTGCCAAGGCAGAAGAACATGTGAGCGAAGCTAAATAGGCATGCGCCGGAAACTGAAGAAACATTCCCTCCACTCTGACCAGCACATGATCGTCAGAAAGGGGCACAGATAATGGGAAAAATACAACCCCCCCTATGCTATTAGGCACGGCGGAGCGGGGGGGTGTTATTCTAATTTTTTTATTTTAATTCTGCACTGACTGTCTTTGAAATTGCCCCTGCCCCCTATTAAATCCAAAAATAAACACAATGCTGGCGCACACAGGAACCACTGTAATTTTAAATTGTCCTCAGTGCAAAGTCCTGTAAGCTATGAAAAGCTTTGTAGTGAGTCACAGTTCTTTGATAAAAGGCAGCCTTGTGTGGGGAGCCGAAGCAATGCTCCAAGGACATGTAGATAAAAAACAAAAAGACAGGCGCCACTAAATAAACTGCTGGACTTTAATGAAAAAGTAACACAAAAGCACTCACATAATAGTTGAAGTACACAGGCATAAGGTGAAGGTCTTCATGAATCGTCCAAACCAGCCGAGGATTGATAGGGTCCCAGGGAACTCTTCATGCTGATGTCTGCTATGCAGGAAGGACAAACAGCGCTGATTTCCGGGAGCGTGCAGGTGTTGTGTGCGAGCGTGTCAGCAAGGGAAGCTGGAGCGCACTCTGTAGCGCACGCTGGTACGCTACGGTTGCGGCTTGGAAGGGGGGAATGACGTCATCATGCAGGACTTCAAGGATACTGAAGTCCTGCGTGATGACGTCATTCCCCCCTTCCAAGCCGCAACTGTAGCGTCCCAGCGTGCGCTCCAGAGTGCGCTCCAGCTTCCCTTGCTGACACGCTCGCACACAACACCTGCACGCTCCCGGAAATCAGCGCTGTTTGTCCTTCCTGCATAGCAGACATCAGCATGAAGAGTTCCCTGGGACCCTGTCAATCCTCGGCTGGTTTGGACGATTCATGAAGACCTTCACCTTATGCCTGTGTACTTCAACTATTATCTGAGTGCTTTTGTGTTACTTTTTCATTAAAGTCCAGCAGTTTATTTAGTGGCGCCTGTCTTTTTGTTTTTTATCCCTATTAAATCCAATCTGGGGACAAAACCAGGGACAGACTTGATCCAGGGACAGTGTTCTCAATCAGGGGACTGTCCCCTGAAACTGGGGATGTCTGGTCACCCTATATTAGGGGGTGCAGAAATTTGGTCAGGCCTAGGGCAGCACAACACCTAAATATCCTACTGCATATTAGGGCTTATTTAGACAGGATCCGATTTACAGCATGTTTTTAGATTGTGGGAGGAAGCCCATGCAGGCACAGGGAGAACATGCAAACTCCAGGCAGATGGTGTCACGGGCGGGATTCGAACCAGCGACCCATTTGCTGCTAGGTGAACGTGCTATACACTACACCACTGTGCTGAATGAACATGATCGCAGCTGAAAGCATGAGACGTTTTTTTTTTCTCAAATTCCATGCTTTCCAGCCTGGAGGACAGATGTGGGGTCTTATTGACCCCGCCTCTCTCCATAAAGAGGACCTGTCACACACTAGTCCTATTACAAGGGATGTTTACATTCCTTGTAATAGGAAGAAAAGTAAAAACTATTAAAAAAAAGCGTCAAAAAAGTGCAAAAATAAAAATATGATGTTATAAAAACAAAAAACAAATAAAAATCTAAATTTAAATGCCCCTGTCCCTAGTAGCTCGCACTCAGAAGCGAACACGCATGCAAGTCCCACCCACATATGTAAACACCGTTCAAACCCCACATGTGAGGTATCATAGCGTGCGTTAGAGTGAAGCCCCGTACACACGGCCGAGGTTCTCGGCAGAAACCAGCGAGAACCTCGCTGGGAGCCTAATTCTGCCGAGAACCTCGGCCGTGTGTACGGATTCGGCGAGCCCCGCCCGTCGGGAAACCCGTCGAGAAAATAGAGAGCAGGGCTGGTCGCAGAATCTGCCGGCCGGCCGAGAACCTCGACAGGCGGAACGATGTGTTCTGCCCGTCGAGGTTCTCTGCCATGTGTACGGGGCCTGAGAGCAATAATTTTAGCACTAGACCTCTTTTGTAACTCAAAACTGGTAACCTGAAAAAAAAGTCAAGCGTCGCCTATGGAGATTTTTAATTACGAAGTTTAGCCCCATTCCATAAGTGTGCGCAATATGAAAGCGTGACAAGTTAGGTATCTATTTACTCGGTGTAACATCATCTTTCACATTATCCCTAAAAATTGGGCTAGCTTTACTGCTTTGTTATTTTTTAATTCATGAAACAGGTTTTTTTTTTTAAGCCAAAAAAAAAGGTGTTAGAAAAATTTTGGCGCAAATACCGTTTGAAATTTTTAATAAAAAATGCCCGCCACTTTATTCCCTAGGGTGTCTGCTAATAAAATATATATAATGTTTGGGGGTCCTGAGTAATTTTCAAGGAAGAAAATATAATTGCTACATGAAGGAGAGAAGTGCCAGAATAGGCGCGGTATGGAAGTGGTTAAAGTGCAAAAATAAAAGTGAAATATTCCTTTAAATTTCG
Organism: Rana kukunoris; assembly: GCA_029574335.1. Lineage (NCBI taxonomy): Eukaryota > Metazoa > Chordata > Amphibia > Anura > Ranidae > Rana > Rana kukunoris. Next base: position 469,888,635 of record CM056049.1, read on the forward strand.
TACCATGGGGGGGTGTAATCAGGGCCGCCATCAGGAATTATGGGACCACTTACACAGCTTCAGACATGGGCCCCCTGGAGCAGAGAACCGGGGGGGGGTGCTGCCGCGATTTGATAAGCGGGGGGTTCCTTTACAAAAAAAGAAATAAAGAAAAATATATATTAAAAAAAGGGTGGTAGGCATCCGGGGGCCCTGGGGACCTCTGGGCCCTTTAATAAAAATAAACCTCTGGGCCCTTTAATGAAGAATAAATAATATATATATATATATATATATATATATATATATATATATATATATATATATATATATATATATATATATATATATATATATAAAGAAACAAGGGGGTTGCCTGGGGACCTCTGAGCCTTTTACTAAAAATATATCTATATATAAAAAAATTTAAGAAAATATAAAACGTTTAAAACATTTTTATAAGCAAAAAGGTTGTCATCTGGGGCCCTCAGGGCCCTTTAATAATAATATTATATATATATATATATATATATATATATATATATATATATATATATGTATAAAAATATATATTTTTTTGTAATTTTTTTTTTAAAAAAAGGGGGGTTGTCATCTGGAGCCCTGGGGATCTCCAGGCCCCTGGGGACCTCCAGACCCCTAAAAAAAACATTGGCCCTTTAATAAAAAAAAACGATCTTTCAAAAAAATAAACAAAAAAATAGGGGGTTGCCATCCGGGCCCTGGGGGCCTCTGGGCCCCTGGGGACCTCCGGACTGCTAAAAAAATAAATACAAAAAATTGGCCCTTTACCATCTGGGGCCCTGGGTGCCTCCAGGCACCTGGGCACCTCCGGACCGCCGGGCCCCTTACAGGTGTACTGCCTGTACCCCCCTGATGGCGGCCCTGGGTGTAATGTCAGCATGTGATAAGTGACATTCTGAAGGAAAAAAGCCGTTTAACCACTTAAGGACCGCCGCATGTACATTTACGTTCGCAGAATGGCACCGACAGGCACATCAACGTATATACAGTGCAGAAAATAAGTATTTGAACACCCTGCTATTTTGCAAGTTCTCCCACTTGGAAATCATGGAGGGGTCTGAAATTGTCATCGTAGGTGCATGTCCACTGTGAGAGACATAATCAAAAATAAAAATTCCAGAAATCACAATTTATGATTTTTTAACTATTTATTGTATGATACAGCTGCAAAGAAGAATTTGAACACCTGTCTATCAGCTAGAATTCTGACCCTCAAAGACCTGTTAGTCTGCCTTTAAAATGTCCACCTCCACTCCATTTATTATCCTAAATTAGATGCACCTGTTTGAGGTCATTAGCTGCATAAAGACACCTGTCCACCCCATACAATCAGTAAGAATCCAACTACTAACATGGCCAAGACCAAAGAGCTGTCCAAAGACACTAGAGACAAAATTGTACACCTCCACAAGGCTGGAAAGGGCTACGGGGAAATTGCCAAGCAGCTTGGTGAAAAAAGATCCACTGTTGGAGCAATCATTAGAAAATGGAAGAAGCTAAACATGACTGTCAATCTCCCTCGGACTGGGGCTCCATGCAAAATCTCACCTCGTGGGGTCTCGATGATCCTAAGAAAGGTGAGAAATCAGCCCAGGACTACACGGGAGGAGCTGGTCAATGACCTGAAAAGAGCTGGGACCACCGTTTCCAAGGTTACTGTTGGTAATACACTAAGACGTCATGGTTTGAAATCATGCATGGCACGGAAGGTTCCCCTGCTTAAACCAGCACATGTCAAGGCCCGTCTTAAGTTTGCCAATGACCATTTGGATGATCCAGAGGAGTCATGGGAGAAAGTCATGTGGTCAGATGAGACCAAAATAGAACTTTTTGGTCATAATTCCACTAACCGTGTTTGGAGGAAGAAGAATGATGAGTACCATCCCAAGAACACCATCCCTACTGTGAAGCATGGGGGTGGTAGCATCATGCTTTGGGGGTGTTTTTCTGCACATGGGACAGGGCGACTGCACTGTATTAAGGAGAGGATGACCGGGGGCCATGTATTGCGAGATTTTGGGCAACAACCTCCTTCCCTCAGTTAGAGCTTTGAAGATGGGTCGAGGCTGGGTCTTCCAACATGACAATGACCCGAAGCACACAGCCAGGATAACCAAGGAGTGGCTCTGTAAGAAGCATATCAAGGTTCTGGCGTGGCCTAGCCAGTCTCCAGACCTAAACCCAATAGAGAATCTTTGGAGGGAGCTCAAACTCCATGTTTCTCAGCGACAGCCCAGAAACCTGACTGATCTAGAGAAGATCTGTGTGGAGGAGTGGGCCAAAATCCCTCCTCCAGTGTGTGCAAACCTGGTGAAAAACTACAAGAAACGTTTGACCTCTGTAATTGCAAACAAAGGCTACTGTACCAAATATTAACATTGATTTTCTCAGGTGTTCAAATACTTATTTGCAGCTGTATCATACAAATAAATAGTTAAAAAAATCATACATTGTGATTTCTGGAATTTTTTTTTTTGATTATGTCTCTCACAGTGGACATGCACCTACGATGACAATTTCAGACCCCTCCATGATTTCCAAGTGGGAGAACTTGCAAAATAGCAGGGTGTTCAAATACTTATTTTCTGCACTGTATACGTTGGTGCCTTGGGGGGGTTCGGGGGTACATGCAGCAGTCCGCGCGGCTGCAGGAGCGATCCGACAAGAGGGGGCGGCTATTCGTTTTTGTCCGCCCCCTCCGGATCGCTCCCAGCCAATGCGCGCGCCCACCCTGTCACTTCCTCCTCCTGTGTAAACACAGGAAGGAGGAAGCGATGTGATCTCTCCCTCTGCGTTTTTTTCAACCACCGCTGAGGAGAGATCAAAACACAGTAAGTCCTGCACTAACACTGCACTGCACTAACACTACACATAAACACATTTAACCCCCGTGATTGCCCCCCCCCCTGTCACAGTGTCACTAAATGCAGTAATCATACATGTATGATTACTGTATTTAGTGTCAGTGTGACAGGCAGTGTGACAGTCAGTTAGTGTTAGGTCCAGGGTAGCCCCCGTACCCCCCCTAATAAAGTTTTAACCCCTTGATCACCGCCCTAGTTAACCCTTTCACTCCCTATTGCCAGCATCACTAAGAGATTATTTTTCTGATCGCTGTATTAGTGTCGCTGTTCCCGCTAGGTAGCTAAATTTTTTTTTTATTGAGATTTTTTTTTACTAAAGACATGTGGCTAAATACATTTTGGCCTAAATGTTTGACTAAAATTTAGTTTATTGATTTTTCTTTTAACAAAAAGTAAAAAATATTGTTTTTTTTTCAAAAATGTCGCTCTATTTTGTATATAGCGCAAAAAATAAAAATCGCAGAGGCGATCAAATACCACCAAAAGAAATCTCTATTTGTGGGAAGAAAAGGACGTGGATTTTGTTTGGGAGCCACGTCGCACGACCACGCAATTGTCTGTTAAAGCGACGCAGTGCCGAATCGCAAAAACCCCTTGGGTCATTTGGCAACATATTGGTCCGGGTCTTAAGTGGTTAAAACAGACTCGCAGCAATAATGAATTGTCGGCTCCCGGCAATTGCAGTAGAATTTATTCATATAAAACACCAAAAAAAAAAGCGTGGGGGTCCCCCCAAATTCAATAACCAGACCCTTTAGGTCTGGTATGGATATTAAGGGGAACCCCGCCATCAATTTAGAAAAAAAATGACATGGGGTTCCCCCCAAATATCTATAACCAGACCCTTCAGGTCTGGTGTGGAATTTAAGGGGAACTCCACCCCAAATTTAAAAAAAAAATGGAGTGGAGTCCCCCCTAAAATCCACACCAGACCCCTTATCCGAGCACGTTGACCTGGCCGGTCGCAGAAAAGAGGAGGGGACAGAGCGCGCCCCCCCCTCTCCTATACCGCACCAGACCACATGCCCTCAACATTGGGAGGGTGCTTTGGGGTGCCCCCCAAAGCACCTTGTCCCCATGTTGATGAGGACAAGGGTCTCTTCCCCACAACCCTTGCCCGGTGGTTGTGGGGGTCTGGCAGGAGGCTTATCGAAATCTGAAAGACCCCTTTAACAAAGGGGCCCCCCAGATCCCGGCCCCCCTGTGTGAAATGGTAATGGGGTACTGTAACGGAATGAACCGTGACAGACTGAGATCTTCCTATGTCTAGGGTCACCTTATGTCCACTAGGGCCATAGGGTGACAAAGAATCATAATTCATATATTACATGAGATGGGACATTAATAATAATTCATATTGCAGGACTGGAATATTACAAAGTGGATGTCTTGAGATATCACAAGCTGTTGCCTATTCAATCTGGGCACACGACAAGTGACTCACAAGACATTGTATACCATTTCACACAAAAAAAAAGTGTCAAGGGTTAAAAAAGACAAGAGCCGGTTTTTGACAAGTCCTTTATTATCTTCTTTTTTCTTCTTTTCTTCTTTCCTTCGGGTTTCTTCTTCCTTCTTCTTCTTCTTCCTCTGCTTCTTTCTTGGGTCTTGTAGTCCCACATCTTTACCGGCGTGTTCTTCCATCTTCTTCTCCTTCCGCTGTCCTTCTCGTCCGCATCTTCTTCTGGTTCTTCTTGCCTGTGCGTCCGAGGGGGGTGTGGTCACATGTCAGAGGGCGGGGAATTTAATTGGAAGCTTGTGCACGGCTTCTTCTTTGCCGGAGTCGCCGCTTCCAATTGAATTGCCCGCCATATGTGACCACGCCCCCCTCTGAAGCACATGCACCACACGGGGACTTTCCTAAGAGCTTGCCCGTGGCGTCAGAGGGGGCATACAGTGGGGATTTCAATTGGAAGCGGCGCCTCCGGCGAAGAAGAACCAGAAGAAGATGCGGACGAGAAGGACAGCGGAAGGAGAAGAAGATGGAAGAACACGCCGGTCAAGATGCGGGACTAGAAGACCCAAGACAGAAGCAGAGGAAAAAGAAAAAGAAGGAAGAAGAAACCCGAAGGAAAGAAGAAGAAAGAAGATAATAAAGGACTTGTCAAAAACCGGCTATTGTCTTTTTTAACCCTTGACACTTTTTTTTTGTGAAATGGTAGAGGTACCCCATTACCATTTCACACAGGGGGGGCCGGGATCTGGGGGGCCTCTTTGTTAAAGGGGTCTTCCAGATTTCGATAAGCCTCCTACCCGCAGACCCCCACAACCACCGGGCAAGGGTTGTGGGGAAGAGACCCTTGTCCTCATCAACATGGGGACAAGGTGCTTTGGGGGGGCACCCCAAAGCACCCTCCCAATGTTGAGGGCATGTGGCTTGGTGCGGTTCAGGAGAGGGGGGGCCGCGCTCTGTCCCCCCCTCTTTTCTGCGGCCGACCAGGTCAACGTGCTCGGATAAGGGGTCTGGTGTGGATTTTAGGGGGACTCCACGCCATTTTTTTTTAAATTTAGGGTGGAGTTCCCCTTAAATTCCACACCAGACCTGAAGGGTCTGGTTATGGATATTTGGGGGGAACCCCACGTCATTTTTTTTTTGGTGTTTTTTATGAATGAATTCTCCTGCAATTGCCGGGAGCCGACAATTCATTATTGCCGCGAGTCTGTTTTAAACAGCTTTTTTTCTTTGGAGAATGTCATTTTGTGCAGGGACAGTTCTAACCACGGGAAAAGTGCGCTTAAGATTTCCCCCATAGACTTTAACAGGGAGTTCGGCGGCGGCTTTACTTATCAATTGCATTGCGCTGCTGTGCTACGCCGGTTCATGCGCCTAATTAAGTCTTCATCCAGCGCACTAATTAAGGCATGTACCGGCGCAGCGCAGTGCCAATAGTAAATCAGCCCCACAGTCCTCAATCTGGGGACTGTCCTCTGAAACTGGGGATGTCTAGTCACCCTACATTAGGACTGCAATGTTGTGTAAGCCCAGCTTTCATTTCCTGCTAATTCGACTTGTATGACAAGATAAGGAAATAACTTTAATGAGGTAAAATAAATTTAAAGACCTTTAAAGTTTTTATTCAACTGAATAGCACCTTCATGAGTACAGCATGGCAACCAAAACTGATTGCTTCAACGCATGGGATCACTGATTTCTGAGGGAATGACCTTTAAAGATCATTCACTCGAGTGAATTTTGTTTTTAACGTTCTGCCATGAGATGATAAGGATTGAGAAATTGCTATCACATGTGCATAAGAGCAGATGTTTTCTTCAATGAGGTAATTCTGCAGGACAACAAACAATGTTTCCAAGGCAGGTACAACTCGGATATGACAAGACAGTACAAATAATGGCAATTCAAGACTACAGATTGCAGTAATATTGCTGAAATAAAATAAAACATGTTTTAACACTTTCACACATCTCTGTGTATACATACTACAGAGATACTACAGTTGCGCAAAGTAGGAAAAGTTGGGAGCCTGTTCTGGGCCTTTCACAGCACTGCCTCAGTTTTAGTGGAAAATAATCAAAATGACAAAGCAGAGTTTACTGCAAATTTACAAACCCCATCTGTGATGCCCAGATCTGAAGGAGTGTATTGAGCCACTCAGCAAAGCATTCACATTATGTGGATTAAAAGGCTAAGTTCACCTTTTAGGCAGAATTTCACTTATAATAAATAGAAGCTTTTTTCTAATGCATTTTCTGCCCAAGCCATTCCAATGTGCATATACGCTAATATTACCAAAGGTATTAAGTTTAACCACTTAAGACCCGGACCAAATTGCAGGTAAAGGACCTGGGCAGTTTTTGTGATTCGGCACTGCGTCGCTTTAACTGACAATTGCGCGGTCGTGCGACGTGGCTCCCAAACAAAATTGGCATTCTTTTTTTTCCCCACAAATAGAGCTTTCTTTTGGTGGTATTTGATCATCTCTGCTGTTTTTATTTTTTTGCGCTATAAACAAAAATAGAGCGACAATTTGAAAAAAAAATCAATATATTTTTCTTTTTGCTATAATAAATATCCCCCAAAAATATATATTTTCAGTATGGGCGCTACACTAGAGTTAGTGGGGAATGGGAGAGTTATTTTGCTCCCATTCATAATTATGTAAATTTGGACTGCTGTCATTCAGAACTGTCCTATGGGCCAGTCTGCGCTCCAGGGGTGATGTTCACACCCCTGGGCGACAGGTGGCGCTAGAGGGGTTCTGACGGATCTGCTTTTTCCCAGCAGCCAATTGGAGGAGTTTTCCCTCACGGGGCATGCTGGGGGAGGGTATATCTGTGGCGGATGCCATTTTCTTTGGTTCTTCGCGGGTTCCAGGTGTGGCACCCACCTTTAGGGTGTGCACATCCAACGGACCCCGGCAACATGGCCTACCTGGCTGGGGTCATATGCTATGCAGAGTTCCATGCGGATGCTGAAAGGGGCCCCAGTGACTTACTGGGTCCCAAGCTTCACTAAAAGGGATCCCAGGCTGTGTGCCGTTCTGTGGGGGATCGGCTTGAGGAGAACCCGGAGGCAGGTGATCCAAAAGGGCTTGAACGAACCAACGGGGATCTGGTGACCGGGAGATTGACAGGTACACTTCAAACTGTCAACCGGTGACCCTGATTGAACTTACTGGGAGGATTCGCTCAACAATCCATTTAGCTCATCCAAGCACTAGGCCTGTGGCAGAGGCCCGAGCCAGGCCTGTGGCAGAGGTCTGCTCCTCCCAGCAACCTAAGTGACATTTTGGCTGCCAGGCTCATGGCAGGAGTCTGTCCGGAGGCGCTTTACCCACTCTGGCTAGAGTGGCGACGAATTGTGCTATTGATGAAAGCAGGCTTGCTTTCCCTATCTATCCTTGGCCTGATACTGCAAATGTTCTTCTTCTGCTTCATCAACCTTTCCTATCCCACTTCGTGTTAATGTTGGCCGTGTTGGGCCTTGGAAATAAAGCATTTGAAAACTACGGGCCAGATTCATGAAGAGTTAGGCTGGCGGATCCAGTGATCCGCCAGCCTAACTGTCACTTTAAGCCGGCGTTTCTGTTTTCTATAACCAGAAAACAAGAAACGCCGGGTTGGAGTTCCGATGCGATCGGCGTAATTGAATTTCGCCATCGCATCGTTACTTCAACTTAAAAATGGCGCCGGGGGCGTTCCCGCCGATTTAGGCTCAAAAAATATGTTAATGAGCGGAAATCGGCAATTCACGATCTTTTTCGGGCGCGACGCAGTGACTTTACGACGTTTCCGGAAGCGATACGCGGCGTATAGATAAAGCAGCCCCCTAGTGGAGTATCCTATGTTAGGTATAGCCGTCGTCATCGCGTCGGAATAAAAGCAAATCGCGTCGTTTGCGTAAAACAATCATGAATGGGGACGTGACGTCATTGACGTTCACTGACAGAACTTGGAGCATGCGCACTGGGATGCATTGACACTCGACGCATGCGCAGTACGTTCGCCGCGGGATCGCGCATAGTTAGAATACTACACGCCCCGTACCCGCCCAATTTGAATTCCGCTGGCTCATTTGCGATGCGCTGCCGCAACTTTAGGAGCAAGTGCTTCATGAATAACAGCACTTGCTCCTAAAATTTCTGCAGCGTAACGCAAATGAGATGCTTTACTCCAGAGCAAAGATGCTCTGATCTACCTGAATCTGGCCCTACATTGCTGACTGGACATTCGTTTACTACATGTACTCACTACCATCACCCCTAGAGAAGCCACCTAGGGTAACTTAATACGCCGATCCCAAAAACAACCAGCGGCTCCTGAATGGGGTAGCGCTACATAAAAATAACTTTTTTTTTCCTCAGTTTAGGCCGATATGTATTCTTCTACCCATTTTTATTAATGTGTGGTTTGAACGGCGTTTACATATGCAGGCGGGACTTACATGTGTGTTTGCTTCTGAGCGCGAGCTACCGGGGAAAAGGGCGGTTTTGATCACTTTTATTCCTATTAAAATTAATGTAAACATCCCTTGTAATAGGAATGGTTTGTGACAGGTGCTCTTTATGGAGAGATGTGGGGGCAATAAGACCCCACATCTCTCCTCCAGGCTGGAAAGCATTAGATCGTGAAAAAAAATCACTGATCTAATGCTTTCAGCCGCGATTGCGGCTGTGTTTACATTCCGTTACCCGGGCGTGACGTCATAACATCGCGCCCGGGCCTCCGACCATCTGGTCACCAGTCATCTCTATGCTTTCCATCCGAAGCCGGCAGATCGTTTCTCCGGGTCTCTGATGGCAAGGGAGAGCCTGGAGAAGCACCGGATGGCGGCGGGAGGGGGGGACGTCCCCTCCTGCCGCCTATAAGAATGAACTGCCGCTATAATCATTCTTATTGTATACAGGATCGCCGGCTGAAGAGATGGATATCTGAATGATGCCTGTAGCTGTAGGCATCTTTCAGATATCCCCACTGAAATTCCAGGACGTCATATGACGTTCTTGGGCGGGAAGTGGTTAAAGAGAGAGGGAGGATGAGAAATAGAGAGAGAGAGGGGGGATGAGAGAGGGGTGTGGGGTAAGGGAGGGAGGATGAGATAGAAAGGGGGGATGAGAGAGAGAGGATGTGCATAAGCATGTATGGGAATGACATCAACGCAGCCCAACCAAGGCAAGTGACCGAAGGCACAGAGCCCAGGAGGAAGACCGGGTGAAGATGGAAGCGCCCGGAACCCGCCGGACAGATCACGGATCACACCACTGGAGGACTCAGTCTGACAATTTAAGTGTACCCTAATGTGCTAATATGCTGTGCATTCTTGTACGCTATGGCATAACCTACCTCAAGGCCTCTAAAAAGTAGTAATGTTAGCAAAGTTTACTGCCACTTTATTATCAAAGGATCCCAGGAGCCTCTCATGGGGCCCCCTACTGACCTGGTGGCCCTTGGGCAGGGCCTAAGTGCATAGTTGCCAACATTTAAAAAATATTTTAAGGGACACTTTTTTTTTACAAGTGCTATATTTAGAGTAGCTGAGATCCCCATATGTTCCTCTATACATCACAGTAGAGATCACAAAATTAAATAAGTACTAATAATGGGCAGAACAAATATGAGGACTGAGAAGATTTCCTTTAGTTGAACCAACAAAAGTGTGTCCATTCTAAAGCTAATAATATTAAGGATATTCATTATAATTTTAAAGAACTGTTTTTGTGGGAAAGAGAAGCGTAGGAGAGGAGTAGACGGTATAAAACTGGGAAGTATGTGCAGGTGATGGAGAGGAATGTGGAGGGTCTAACAGTGGGCACTATGTACAGGAGAGGAGTGTGGAGGGTATGACAGTGGACTGTATGTACAGGAGAGGAGTGTGGAGGGTATGACAGTGGGCAGTATGCACAAGAGAGGAGTGTGGAGGGTATGACAGTGGGGAGTATGCACAGGAGAGGAGTGTGGAGGGTATGACAGTGGGCAGTATGCACAGCAGAGCAGTGTGGAATGTATGATAGAGGGTGGTATGTACAGGAGAGGAGTGTGGAAGGTATGATGGAAGGCGGTATGTACAGGAGAGGAATGTGGAGAGAAAGATAGTTGGCAGTATGTAGAGTGTGAAGGGTAAGGTTGGTTTACAGTATGGACAGGGGAGGAGTGTGCAGGGTATGACAGTGAGCAGTATGTACAAGAGTGGGGAGGATATGGCAGTGGGCTGTATGTACAGGAGAGACTTGTGGAGGGTTTTAAAGTGGGTCCTATGTATAGAAGAGAAGTGTAAAGGGTATGACAGTGGACACTATGTATAGGAGAGAAGTTTGGAGGGTATGACAGTGAAAGTATGCACAGGAGAGGAGTGTGGAGAGTATGACGGTGGGCACTATGTACTGTATCTGTTGCTGAGAATGTGTTTCCAGCACGACAGCATCGCCCTGGTTCTCGGCGACAGGGTGCCGACATCTTGCACTCGCTGGAATAGACAAAGCACATTCCAGCGAGCGCGTCATAGAAGCGACGGGGATCCGACTTGGATTCCCGCCAAATCTAGCTGCCGCGTGTTGTATGAATCCTGAGGGGGAACTCCACGCCAACATTTTGAAATAAAAATCCGGCATGGGTTCCCCCCCCAGGAGGCATACCAGGCCCTTAGGTCTGCTATGGATTGCAAGGAGACCCCCCTACGCCCAAAAAATGGCATGGGGGTCCCCCCACAATCCATACCAGACCTGTATCCAAAGCACGCCGCCTGGCCGATCAGGAATGGGGGTGGAGACGGGCGAGTGGCCCCCCCTCCTGAGCCGTACCAGGCCGCATGCCCTCAACATGGGGGGGTCAGGTGCTCTGGGGCAGGGGGGCGCACTGCCAGCCCCCCACCCCAGAGCACCCTGTCCCCATGTTGATAAGGACAGGGCCTCTTCCCAACAACCCTGGTCGTTGGTTGTCGGGGTCTGCGGGCGGGCGGCTTATCGGAATCTGGGAGCCCCCTTTAATAAGGGGGCCCCCAGATACCGGCCCCCCCACCCTAGGTGAATGAATATGGGGTACATCGTACCACTACCCATTCACCTGGAAGTAAAGTGTTAAAAATAAAAAACACAACACAGAATATTAAAATATTTTATTAGTCTGCTCCGGGGGGCCCCCCTGTCTTCTTTTAGCTCTTTTACCAGGGGGGGCTTCTTCTTCCGCTCTCTGGGGGTCTTTTCCTGCTGACTTGAGTGGAGGAGATTCTGAGGTGTTTGACATGTGGACTATCCGGCTCTCCGCATAACCGTTGCAGAGGTTCACATCTGCTCAGTCGCTCATGACCTTTTCAATTGAGGTCCTACTCATCTGGTAAGGGTCCCCCCTATCTATGTGTGTGACACCGGAGATTTCATCAGTGTGGTGGAGGTTCCCAATAGTCTCACTGTCTATCCTGACACTTTCAACCATTTTTCCTGTGGAATTTGGACAATTATTCTTCATATTCATTTGTGTTTTAACACAATTCTTATTGGGACATTTATGTTTGTTCAATAAGGTCACTTATCACGTTTTTTTTCATGTACTTGGGACCAAGTTCAAAATATTCTTCTCCCAGTACTTCCAGTTTTATTTTACTTGAATACATTTTTTGATATACAGGTTATTTCAGTATTGTCAATATATTATATCTGTTTATTTTATGTATAGAGTAATTTTCACTCATTGGTGATATATATTTTTTATGTACTTAGCGCAACTATAATCATCCTTTTTATAAGGTAGTATACAATTTGCCAATAAAAAAAAAAAAGAAATGTCCTTGGATTTCATTTTAAAACCTTATAGTAGGGGCAGTGTGGTGTGTGATTCAGTGCATCACATTGCTCATCTTTTTCCCCCCACTCAACTTTATTTGAAGTGTACAAAAGCACACTTCATTCATGTCACTGTTCTGCAGTGATCCAGTGCACTGTGATAAAATGCATTTTTTGCAGCTCGCTGTAGTGCAGCTCTGCGCTGCATTGCAATGCCAATGGGACACACAGAAATTGTTTTCTTTGTGTCCTTTTGGCAACACACATAGTGTGAAGACAGCCTTATAGAGGAAGTAAAGGCACAAAAAAATAAAAAAAATAAAACCCTGCCAGACAAAGGCATAATGAGCTAGTATGCATTTTTTTCCACAGCAATGGAATAATGTTGCAAGCACATATTTAATTACAATTTTAAGAATAGCTGTATTTTTACCGTATAATTCTGCCTTTCTGCACTGATAGCTGAAGAAGTAATGTAAAGTAGTGTAGTAAATGTTTAAACTGGCTGGTGCCAGGAATGTCAAGTTGGATTTGACATTTGATGGGTTAGGATATGATTAGGTTATAGACGACAGTCGTTTCTTTCAACAATTGTCACTGTAATTGACAGACATATATATGGCAGCAACTTGATTTGAAACATGAGGAAAAAATGACATCCCTGTTCATCCCTGTGGCTCATATCATAACCATGTATAACAGAGCAGAAAAGTAGATTTGCTACTTATTTCTACTATTTGGCAAAATTAAGGCATCTCAGCACAAATATGTATCCTAATGAAATGTATGAACAATGAATTCTGAAATGTCAAAGCACTTTATATTGTAATAACATTTTTGAAAAAATATAATTTACGGTAATACAAAGTGGTCTCATTATCTGTTTTGTGCATCCTGCACAATTTTGGATCAACCAATGCATCTTACCAGCACTGAATTGCACTAAGCTGCACAGAGGGCCTCTATTCAAAGCTCCTTTTTGACAATCACTGTCATTGCTCTATAGGTGTGTATGCAGGGCCGGTACAAGGCAGGGGCGGGAGGGACGAGTGCCCTTGGCGCTACCATTTAATATAGGAGGGGGGGCACAGCCGCAAGTTCTGCCATGGCCGCCCGCCAGTGTGTCACTTGGCTGTGTCATAACATAGCGAGCGGGCAGCGGCACTGAATATGCATATGCTGAGGGCGCTCCTCCGAGTGCGGACCATCACCTCCTCTACCTTTACTGTGAAGGTTACTGTCTCCCCCTACGGAAGAGTCTCGTAGTCCCTCCCTGCCAGCGGCGTGACGTCACTCCACTCACAGCCGGAGGCGAGGTGGGAGCTGGAGAGGAGCGCTGCGCACAGGGAGCTGTGTCGGCGGTTCTGCTGTGACTAACAGCCTGTAGGCTGTGGCTGAGCTAGAGGAGCCGAGGACCCGTCTCGAGGAGCCTGCCTGGATCTAGCTGAAGCTAGCACTGTGCTACAGAGCAGACAGACTACTTGTAAAGTAAGCAGAAGTTGAACTTAGAGCAGATAAATAAATGGCTGGATGTGAGGGGGGAGGCTGGCTGAAGCAAGGTTAATGACCACTACTGTGTACTATAAAAAAAAAAACTGCAGATAAAATATGGTTTTGAGTTATTTTAAATGAGCCATGCTTGCATTGTTGCTGACCTATGTTCATGTGTTCTCAAAGTGGCACCCACACTGTGAAAGTGCATAAAATTGGACCGGCCAATTTTTGCGATTCGGCACTGCGTCGCTTTAACTCACAATTGGGTATAAAACACTGCCATACTCTGAGGGATTTGTCAGTTCATTGTTCTGTTCTGTCATTGCCAAAGGTTCCTGTGTTTAGTTTCAGCTACAAGACTGACTCCGACTATCCTTTGGAAAATCCCTTTCAAGACCCTGTGCACAGACTCACAGCCCAGGTAGCTTCTTACCTTGTTACCATGGGCTGTGTGTATTTTCAAGGGTGAGCATACAACTCTGCAATATTGACTCCAACCAAGGTAAGCCCTTACACACAATGGAAGATACTTCAGAAGCCATACTAGATTCATTTACATCACAGCAGACAACCTTAACACCTAACAGTCTGTGTTCCCACACTGAATGAGTCACTCTTTCAATTATCCTGTTGAGTTCAGAATCAACAACCTGTAAATAGTTCTTACAGACATCCTTGAATATTTTTATGGATTACAAGGAATCCAAGATATGTCCATTATTTCCTGGCTCATACTTTGTAAGAGCTTCTGGGTCTCACGGGCTCTCCCGTTAGAGTAACTACAGATGAGATTAATCTAGCAGGTTGACAACCAGGGCCGGCTTTAAGGCAGGGCAAAAGAGGAAGCTGCCCTGGGACCTTTCATTGTTGTGGGGCCCAAAGCAGCTGCCTTATACTTGCCAACTATCCCAGTTTAAATTCCTCTATCCATTGAAGTTTTAGTCAAGTGCTGTGTCCTGATATCTCAGTGTGAACTGCTACTACTAATGCTGCCCAGCTCTTCCCTATTGTGTGTACAGATGACTCACCTGCAGACACTGTGTTTACATGTAAATAACCGTCATTCAAATGTAAATAACGGGAGCATTCATAGGTAAATAGCGTCTGAATTCATATGTAAATAGCTGAGGCCGGCGGCATTCATATGTATATCATGCCCCTCTGCAGTGAAGAGATGATGTGCTATAACCTCTAGCAACCAATCAGTGAGCAGTATTACTGTACAGTAATCTCTAGCAACCAATCAACAAGAAGAAATCATGTGCTGTAACCTCTAGCAACCAGTCAGTAAGTGGTAATGATATGCTGTAACCTCTGGAAACAAATCGCAATCACTGCCTGATCTGATACAGTAAACTGATTTTAAGTCTAGCTGATATGTATTGTATGTCTCAGAGGTGGAGAGCAAAATTGCATGGGGGGGTGGGGGAAGAATTATTTTGCCCAGGGTCCAATCAACATTTAAGACGGCCCTGTTGACAACACTCTGTAGCTAATTAGAGTTAGCATGTTTATGGGAAATAGTTCAACTGAGGTAACTGTTCTATGTTAAAATTATTATTTTGCTGTTCTCACTTCAATCCATATTTATAGCTCCTTTAAATACGTCAGCTCTGGTTGAGAGTTGCAGGTGAAAACATTTAAGTCGAATTATAATGAGACCCTACATCACCTCTCCTTTATGTTAGCTTTGGTTTATTCCTGTTTTGTTCTCTACTTTTCCATTTCCCCCATATCACTGCATAAAGTAAGAGGTCAACTACATGAGAAATGTAGTTTGTGGTAAACTAATTAAAACCATTTCTCAACAACAAGGACTTACAACATTGGTCTCTAACCCAAACATTCTCCTGCGCTCGGGAGCCCAGTTACTAAGTGGCACAACCAGAGCCTTCCAATGAAATAGGGGATGACTATAGTCTTGCTGCCCTCCTCAGAACAATGGGTATTCTTCAGGCTAAAACAAAAAAAAGAAGGGCGCACCGACCTTGTCCATTACCAATGACAAAGTTTTATTTATAAAATGACTACTCACAAACAAGCTCCACAACCTTCTGACTGGAAATGTATGTCTCAAAATGCCTGCGACCTGGACCAGATGACCAGGGGAACCAGTCAGCATCAATCACGGCTTACGCGTTACGAGGGCAGACCCTCTTCCTCAGAGCCACAGCTGGCCATTGGTAATGCACAAGGTTGTGTGCCCTTCTCCTATTTATTGGTCTCTAACCTACAGTTATTAAGCAGCCTCACAGAACTGCAGACCTCAGTCAGGTACACAACTTGCACTGAGGGGGTATGTCCACCAATTATAATAACTAGTGGTATAAAATATGCCTACTATGTTTTCCTTGGGACAACAGATGCTAGTTAACACGCTGAACTTAAAGTAGAACTATTGGCAAAACTTTTTTTTTTTCATTTTGGATAGTGTAAGAGACGGTTATAACCCCTGTCAGATTGTTTACGACTGGTGTCCCATTGCAGAGATTTCCCTTCACTTCCTGTCCAATAGCCAAACAGGAAGTGAGAGGAAATCCCTGCAAATTAAGGGAAGTTCTTGGGGACCCCCAGGTCACCAGATCTAGTGTCCCCATTGGAAGATTATTATATTTATGGGACAAACCAAAATTTGGGATTTTCTTTTACTTTCAATGATAATGGTAAACAAGACAAAGAGAGGGTGAATCTCCTAAACGGGCATCGGCAGCACTAAAAACCTGACAAGTGTTCTAATCTTTCTCCACTCATCCAAAATGAAATGTTTTTAGTTATTCTTTTGTAGCGCCCCCTTTATTTCAGAAAAGGCGCTACGCTAAACTTAGTGGGAGAGTTATTTTGTTTCCTTTTCTAATTTTGCTAAATTGGGCCACTGTCAGCCCTGAATTATCCTGTGGGTCATTCTGTGCTCCAGAGATGTAGTTCCATCTCTGGGTGGCAGGTGGCACCAGAGGGATTCAGGCAGAGACACTTTTCCCCAGCAGCCAATTGGAGGAGTTTTCCCTCGCGGAGCATGCTGGAGAGGGGTATATCTGTGGCAGACGCCATGTTCTTCGCGGGTTCCAGGTGCGGCACCCACCTTCAGGGTGTGCGCACCCAACGGACCCCGGCGCCATTGGCCTACCAGGCCGGGGTCGCACGCTACGCGGAGTTCCCTGCTGATGCTAAAAGGGGCCCTAGCGACTTGCTGGGGGCCCACTTCTACTGAAGAGATCCTAAGCTGTGTGCTGTTCGGTGGGGGATCGGCTTGAGGAGAACCCGGAGGCAGGTGATCCAAAGGGGCTTGAACGAACCATCAGGAATCTGGTTGCTGGGAACTGACAGATAACCATAGACTGTCAGCAAACTTTCTGGGAGGATTCGCTCTACAGTCCAACATTGGGCCTGTGGCAGAGGTCTTCATCTTGAAATGCTAAATTCAACTAGAGCCAAGTCAGTGAGAGAGACTTGTTCCTCCCAGCAACCTTAAGTGACGTTCCGGCTGCCAGGCTTGTGGCAGAAGTCTGTCTGGAGGCACTTTACCCACTCTGGCTAGAGTGGCGACGAACTGTTCTACTACAGAAAGCAGGACTGCTTTCTTTTCATCCATGCCTAATACCACAACGTTATCTCCTTTAATCAACCTTTTCTCTCTACCTCATGTTGATGTTGGTTGTGTTGGATCAGGAAATAAAGCATTCAGAAAACTTCAGCGGCAGGTTTGGACATTCTCTTATTGCTCTGCTCACTGAAATCATCCCTAGACAACACACAAGGGTAACTTAATACGCCGATCCCAATTTATTCAGCGGCTCCTGAGGGGGTATCTTTAAGACCTCATACACACTTAGATTTTCTGCTGATTTTTATCTTCAGATTTACCAAAACAATGTAATGCAAGGGCCTGCTTGATTGCATACAAATTGATACTCCTAAGGTTTGACCTCATATTATATTTTTAGTAAATCTGAAGACAAAAATCTGCAGAAAATCTAATAGTGTGTATGGGGGGTCTTATAATATCTTTGGCAGGAGTCACCGGACACTACTCCTTAAAGCATTTCAGCACCAGCTAAGGAACAGGAACAATGATTTCAATCAATGGACACATTTGTTGCTTTCCCCAGACTCCCAGCATGCAACTTAGATATAGAGATACTCACATGCATAACACATGTAAATTTATATAGACATACATAAATATATGTAGAGGTTGATTTCTTCTTCTCGAACATTTCATGATATTTGCACTAAGGTAAAAAGTTTCCCTAGTCAAACAAGAGACACACCAAGAGTAACCATGCAGTGAATAGATAGGTAGAACTATGATTTCACCACAATGAAAATGTGTCTGGCCTAAACAAATCTCCTACAGAAATAATAGGCAATCTGACCTGCAGGCAATCCAATCTTTCAGCAACAAAGTCATTCATGTATATGGCTAATCCAGTTCCAACGCAACCATGCCTGAACTTTCTTTAACGAAGAATGGCATCAGAAAGAATGAGCAATCTGACCTGCAGGCAACCCAATATTTCAGTGACAAAATCATTCATGTATATGGCTAATTTAGTTAGAAATCTGCCTGAACTTCCTGTAATGAAGAAAGGCGGCTGCCCTGCACTGATCAAATATTCAAGCAAATGCATACATTGAATACACTGATTTTTTTTTATCCCAGTTTTATACTGGAGCAAATTTCGAAAAGGCAAGCGATAAATTCTGAAGTGGCCGTATCTGGTGGAAATGGGGAGAGGAGAGAGACAGAGAGAGAGAGAGAAGACATAATGGGGTGGTTTAATAAAGGTACAGAGAAATGGAGAGAGCAAAAGAAAGATGGAGCAAAATAGGAGAAAGAGAAAACGAATATCAAACCATCGAGAAGCCCCATAGTCTCTCCTTTTCAGATGCTTTTTGTAATGTATGAAAAATATGTAATTTCGTTTTTTTAAACAAATGCAGAACATAAAATTTATAATAATCTGGTATAAGTGAATTTTATTTACCACAATCTAGTTCTTGCCACAATCCATCCAAAATTGGAGTATCAGCTCTTGCTGGACTGGCTCTTTAAAGTGGAGGTTCACCCTATTTATTCACTTAATATGTATTAAACAGCCTTCTATTCACAAGACAAAATCCGTGCCTTTTTTTTTTTTTTTATAGTGAAGGCTTACCCGTTTTCTCAATTCAATTCTGGCCTGTCAATCAAAGTACACCGCGGGGGAATGGGCGTGCCTATCCATTTTCCCCCGACGGCGCTTTGTCTCCTGGGAATCTGTCTTTACGTCCCCAGGAGACGCTGTGTGCTCAAATCCCGCGATATTTCGCGGGTCACGTGACTCGGGAACTGTGCAGTGTTGACTGCGCGGCTCGCCGTCAACACTGCACATGCGCGGGATAGAGCGGTGAATGCTGGGACGCCAGCATTCACCGTATCCCGGAAATGCCTAGTGCTAGGCTTCAGCGTGGGACAGTTAAGATGGAACTTGCCACCTACAGATTTTATAAAGTATAGTTTTGTTCAAAAAAAAAAAAATGCTGGCGGCGAAAAGAGTGGTACGCACGGGCTCATATCAAGACCAGGTAAGAGCGGGACAGTAATTAAAAGAAAAAAAAAAAAAAAACGGTCGAAATAACGCTTTAAGATGCCTTAGGTACTACCGTGTTTCAGTAATGCATGGCAATACATGTTACATGCGTTGGTACCCATTCAGTAACATCCATTCTGAATGACAGCTCAACACACCTTGCTGATGTTGTGTTGCAGGGCAGCTCAACACACTAACATGTGTTGCGGCGTGGTGTCCTGCAAGTAATGCCATGCACCATTTTTGGTGCATGGACAACCAATGAATTTTGCTTCAGGTGATACACACTGAAATATGTTAGCTGCACCTTCTTATCTTCAGACTTCTCTTTTACAGTGCTATTCAAAATACACAGATCAAAAAGGTATTTCTCAGCTTACAGGAGGAGGGGGGAGTCTGACATTGCACACTACACAGCACAGAGCAGAGAGCTGTGTGTAAGTTGAAACCTGAGTGGAGAAAAGGGACACACCCCCTCTACAGTCTCATAGGAAAACATGCACAGTTGAGGCTGTCAATCACCTTCTGTGTGCTGGAAAGTGGCTGTCTCGGAGAATTGCTTTGTGTCAGAAAAAACTGTCATAAGTGACTAATGCAGGCCCCTCAGCACCCCCTAATTACCTACCTGAGCCCCTTCTCTATCCAGCGATGTCCACGATTCCCTCAGCCATCCAGGACTCTCCTCCTGATTGGCAGTGGCACAGCCGCTGCGCCATTGGCTCCTGCAGCTGTGAATCAAAGTCAGTTAGCCAATCAGCAGAGATAGGGGCGTGGTCGGTTGGGGTCTGTGTCTAAATGGATTCACAGAGCTGACTCGGCTCGAGTGCCCCATAGAAAGCTGTTGGTCTATGGGGAACAAGAAAAATTGGACCAGTGGGACTTTAAATGGGGCATGGACGGGTTTGTAAAGTTATTGAGGATATCAACAATGAAGAATCTATCACAGTCCCATCAGGGAGATCTCTGTGGTCAAAGGAAATTGCTTGGTGATCAATCCAAAAAAGAAATTGAAGGAGTCAAATGTAAACTTAATAATGTAATTTGTATCATAATATATAATACAGAGATCATGCAATCAAAGGCATAATACATGTAATGACATTGGTATAATAAATGTTCAAAATCCAGGACATGACCATTAAACGCAATCACCATATATTGACATATAGATACAGTAGACATGATTATACAATAAAATTGGTCGTTGTGAACAAAATGATGAAAAAACACATATTTGGGCAAGCTTGATCTTGGCATCCCTGAGCATGGACTCGACGCACGTTTCTTGGCGATTAAAGCCAGTTATCAGGAGTGGGGTGCATAGCAATAAGCTAGAGAGAAAGAGGGGGGGGGATAAACACACAGGTGAATCAATGCAATCTATATGATTGGATCATAGTAGCAGCATCAGCGAGTTTGTGTTATATAGTATATTACCTTTAGGTTGGGCCAAAAGTGGAATAGCCCTTGCGTTCCAAAATATGGAGGGGGATGGTGGTCCTGGGATAAGATGTCTCCCCCGGAGTTGAAGCAGGGATAGATCCCCCTAAGTCCATGGACAGACCAATGGGTGCGGAGAGCCAAGGACAAAGAGACGTGGGACATCAGTCAGATGAGGCAAAAGCAGCCACAACACAATGCCAAAGGGTGAGGTGGGCGCACAGGGGGCACACATATGAGTACTGGTAAAGGAAAAAAAGTGAATGAATAAGGTTGTCAATCACTATGGGGTCATGGGGTATGGGTCCTATATAGGAAAAATCAATTACCAGTTAGTGTGAATCCATGCAGCCTCTCATCAGATGGAGATGTGTGAAGTGAGATTGCCAGAGCCATCCGACCTAAATACCCACCTCCTGGGGGCGTGTCCCCACTTACGTCATGCATCATCGCATTGGGCCAGTCAGCCATGCGGGATGGAAAAGCCAAGCAGCAATCAACTGCGTCCTAGGACGCCATACATGCAGCATGCTGGCATGACGCCGATGCGCCAAAAGTCCGCTCCTCCCCATCCAAAAAGTAAATAAATAAATAAAAACAAAATAAAATTGAGGGATGGGCAGGGGAGGAGAAACTGGGCGCATCGCAACCCCCAGGATCAGAGACACCAGGACAAAAAAAGGCCCTAATGTTCACATGGGTTGGGCAAATATAAAGCATGAATGGAAAGGCAAACAACAAAGGGAGGTGATTGCAGCTGATAGTAATCAAAAGAAGGGGAAATAGTTAAAGCAATGTTCACCTGCTGCTAAGTGGAAATAGGAATATAGGGACAATTGACTTAATAAGGGGTATAGGACAATGGGAAAGGATGCCAGAAATATGTAATCTTAGGGATCATTTGGCTAAAATGATCAATCATGTAAACAGATTGGGTCCAGACAGATCACTAATGAGGGAACAGGTGTCTTCCACCCTGGTAAACATTTGTAAAAGGAAGAAAGTGATCTGTTTGGAAACCGAACCCATCTAGACCGTGCCCCCATCCCTGTATTAATAGAAAACAAGAAAAATTGGACCAGTGGGACTTTAAATGGGGCATGGACGGGTTTGTAAAGTTATTGAGGATATCAACAATGAAGAATCTATCACAGTCCCATCAGGGAGATCTCTGTGGTCAAAGGAAATTGCTTGGTGATCAATCCAAAAAAGAAATTGAAGGAGTCAAATGTAAACTTAATAATGTAATTTGTATCATAATATATAATACAGAGATCATGCAATCAAAGGCATAATACATGTAATGACATTGGTATAATAAATGTTCAAAATCCAGGACATGACCATTAAACGCAATCACCATATATTGACATATAGATACAGTAGACATGATTATACAATAAAATTGGTCGTTGTGAACAAAATGATGAAAAAACACATATTTGGGCAAGCTTGATCTTGGCATCCCTGAGCATGGACTCGACGCACGTTTCTTGGCGTTTAAAGCCAGTCATCAGGAGTGGGGTGCATAGCAATAAGCTAGAGAGAAAGAGGGGGGGGAGGGATAAACACACAGGTGAATCAATGCAATCTATATGATTGGATCATAGTAGCAGCATCAGCGAGTTTGTGTTATATAGTATATTACCTTTAGGTTGGGCCAAAAGTGGAATAGCCCTTGCGTTCCAAAATATGGAGGGGGATGGTGGTCCTGGGATAAGATGTCTCCCCCGGAGTTGAAGCTGGTCTATGGGGATCACTTATCAGAAGAGGGCTAGAGCAGCAAAGAGGGACCCAAGAAGAGGAGGATCTGGACTGCAAATCCACTACAGAGCAGGATAGTACAACTTGTTTGTGTTTTTTTTTTTTTTTTAACGTGAGACCTTACAATCTCTTTAAATGAAGAGATTGATGTTCAAATACCTGTGTTCAATGGCCAGAGCCTCCTCCATGTCCATAATGCCAGACTAGACTACACACAAGCAGTACTAAAGGTACTTTTGGCAGACTATTTAAGAAGCCAGGGACAGACTGACTTTCAATTAGCTGTGCTGTACATATTCTGTTCTGGCCCTGACTGCAGTGATACCATCACATGAGCCCATTCCCAAGCTCGGTAGGTTTATAATCATCTGACTTGGAAAATGTGCATGCACAATCTGCTTTTACTAGTGAAGGGGACATTTTTACATCTGGACAGGAACAAAACAACTTTCTCCTATGAACTGTCCATAAATTAATGGAAGATTGCTGTAGCATCCAGTCCATAAGGTGCGTGCTCCGCTAATCTTCATGCGGGCGCCGGTTGAAAAGATTTAAACAGGGGGGGCGTGGCCTGGCACGCAGCGTGAATGGACACATAGCTTTGGAGCTCCGTGAACCAGGGACACCAGCGGCACACAGCGAGACACCCTAACCTTCCACAACCGCTCTGAAGTGGACCCACGATCTACCTTCTTGCAGCCATGAAGGGGAAACGTCGGATGGACCGTAAGCCCCAGCGCCTCACAGACTTTTTCTCTCCGGCCGGAGAGAATGTGGGGCAAGATGGCGCCGAGGCCTGTACACCTCCGCAAGGCCGAACTAAGACCTCCGCTCCTGGCAAAGGTAACGGACCCCCCTACAAACCATCCCCCACCGCAGCATCCTCCCCGCCTCATACCCCGTCCTCCTGCAGCCCTGCTAAATCCAGGCCAAGGCTGGACAATCGTGGATCGGGCCTAGCCATAAGCCCAGCAGATAGTCAGGCCTCAGAATCAGGGGATGACACGCGGGACCTGCCGGATTCCATTGTGTCCTATCCGACTCAAAATCAGCCTGTGCTAGACACAGTGCTGAAGGATATGCTCATATCCCTCAGAAGCACCTTGCAATCGGACATGGCAGCATGTATGCACCGTCTGAATGGAGACATACAGGAGGTGGGGGACAGAGTGACGCATATAGAGACTAAAATGGGGGAATATGCCACTACAATAAATGACTTCGTGGATGCGAATGAGGACAGAGAGGCTGACTCAGACTGGATCAAAGCAAAGCTGGCTGACATCGAAGACAGGTCCAGGAGGAACAACATGAAAATAAGGGGGGTCCCCGAATCGGTTGCACAGTCTGACCTCGCCTCCTATGCAGCCACCATGTTTAAATCCATTATTCCTGACCTCACTGACTTAGATGTCACGATTGATCGGATCCACCGCTTGCCGAAGCCCCCACACCTGCCTGATCAGGTGCCCAGAGATGTCATTCTTAGACTGCACTTCTTTCATATCAAAGATAAATTGATGTATACTATGAGGAAGCGGGAACATGTTCCTGAACAGTTTCAAAACTTGCAATTCTTTGCGGACCTATGCCAATACACGCTGCAGAAATGGAAAAATCTAACTTCGGTAACTAAGATACTCCGTAACCACAAGATAATCTACCGATGGGGTTATCCTACTAAACTCTCCATCACGAAGGGCAATCGTGAATTTACAGTAACATCATTGGAGAAAATCCTCGATCTCCTCAGGGAATGGGGACTCCTTCCCAACGTTGATGATGACCAAGTGCTGGCTAGCACACCACACCATGTAGACCCAGGGTGGAAGTCAGTTACCAACAAGAACGCCAAATCACATATGTGAATTATACGGGGTGACTCATTGACTCCCTTTTTTTTTTCTTTTTTTTGTCCTATGGACTTTAGTCCCTGAGTTCTGGATTGCTCTCCCGTGGATGACTTTGACCACCCTATGCGAGTTGCAGCTCCTTGCTGTCACCGAAGGGCTCTGGCTCTTCCTATTTGTTATGTTTTGACTGTTTTTTTTATCTCATTATTTTTTCCTTTTCTATTTCTTAAGTTGTGGATTACCCCGAATCTGTGCCTTTACTTCTTCTCCATTTTTCCTGGATGCACTTGGCCGGTACTTCTCTGGATCCTCCAAAGGTCTCTCTCCTCGGCTATCTGGATGAATCTTCAAAGATGGGGATGCATCACCTCGACACTACAACCCGTCCTCCTAAATGTGAGTACTTTAATGGCACCACTGCTTTACAACTTTCCACTGGACATGCTGGCGTCCTGGCCAAACTATGCCCACACTTTGTGAACTATGAAGGATTGAATCCTCCGGCCTGTGCAAATCCCTTAATTCTTCTACCATGCCTATCAAATTTTTATCAATAAATGCTAAAGGGCTTAACCACCCCGTTAAGAGGAAGTCCCTGTGGCAAGAGGCACTATCACATAGTAGCGATATTTTATGTGCCCAGGAGACTCATTTCCATGCCAATGTGCCCCCTAGGTGCTCCCACAGGAATTTCCCACATGTGTTCACAGCCAATGCTGAATCTAAAACCAAAGGAGTCCTGATTGCGATCCGGGACACGGTAGCCTTCAAATTACACAATATGATTGCTGATCAACTAGGCAGATACCTCATTGTTGTCTGTGAGCTGGATTCTGCTGCTCATACAATTGTTAATGCTTACTCCCCTAACAAGCATCAAATCCGCTTTTTCAACAAGCTGATGGCCAAGATCTCTACCCTCCGCCAGGGCTCGTTGGTAGTGTGCGGTGACTTCAATATCACGCCTGATCCATCAATGAACTCTACGTCTCCACCTAGCCGCCGTCACCAGACCTTACTACCATCCATGCACAAATGGAATGTCTTTGATGCCTGGCGCTGCCTCCACGCGGCTGAAAAAGACTTTTCTTTTTTCTCCTCACCCCACCGTGTATACACCCGGATTGACCTTTTCTTAGTGGACCAGCAAACCTTGCTCAAAACGAGTTCTGCGACCATTGAAAGCATTACGTGGTCTGACCATGCGCCTATTACTATTACCGTGGCGAACTCTGCCGCTACCAGGTCTGATCATTTGTGGAGGCTTAACACGTTCCTGTTGCAACAAACGGCTGTGAGGGACAATCTTGAGAGGCATTTGAACAATTTTTTTTGTGAAAATAAGGACTCGGTACAAAGCCCTTTCACCCTATGGAACGCCCACAAGGCGTACATACGGGCTATATGTATACAGGAAGGGGCACGGAACAAACGGCAGAGGCAGCAGCGAGTTACCACGTTACTGGATCAAATATCTGTGTTAGGTCCCTAAATAAACAGACAGCTTCCCAATCTATATCTACCCAATTAACCAAACTACGATATGACTAACGCCTACTCCTCCTGGAGAATTTTGAAAAGGCTGCTAAGTGGCTTAAAATGCACTATTACACCTTGGGTAACAAAGCAGGGAAATTATTGGCACGTACCCTTCGGGGACATAGGTATAAACTCAAGATTCCCTTTGTAGTCCACCCGAAAACCAACCTAAAAGAATACCACCCCCAAAACATTGCTAATGCTTTTAGCAGCTACTATGAATCCTTGTACAATTTAAAAGATGACCCATCAATTGTACAGCCTACGTCAGATAGCATAGATCAGTTCCTACAAAAGATATCCTTACCTAAATTGACCCCAGCCCAGTCTCAAGAGCTGAATCTCCCATTTACTGTCACGGAGGTCTTAGGGGTGATTGGATCACTACCTGCGAACAAATCTCCCGGCCCGGACGGCTTTAGTGGAGAGTATTACACATCGTTTAGACAAATATTCTCACCGTATTTATTACAGCTCTGCTGCTGCCTCTGCTACCTTTCCGCCAGAAATGTTGGAGGCTGTTATAGTTGCTCTGCCTAAGCCAGGGAAGGAACCTACCTCTCCCACTAATTTCCGCCCAATTTCATTATTAAATACCGACCTGAAAATATATGCCAAATTGATAGCCTCATGCATGGTGGACATATTACCAACTCTTATTCATCCGGATCAGACCGGTTTCACTAAACATATGCAAACATCGGATGCCACTCGCCGTATGATCAACATCATTCATTTGGCTCAGGTAGACAGGAAGCCTTCTCTGCTCCTCTCGTTGGATGCAGAGAAGGCTTTCGACCGAATCCATTGGCACTATCTATTGAAAGTCCTGGAGGCCTTTGGATACTCAGACGGCATTTTGTCAGCCATACTTGCTCTGTACTCTAAGCCCTCAGCTAGAGTTTTTATGTCTGGAGCCCTTTCTACCCCCTTCACCATCACTAATGGGACTAGACAGGGCTGCCCCCTGTCACCTTTAATATTTAACTTGCTGATGGAGCCCTTCTCCACTTATATTAGGTCTCACCCACGGATCTCGGGCTTTCGCCTAGGAGATCATACACACTCCATAAGTCTCTTTGCAGATGACATTATATTGATTATGACGGAGGTGGGTTCCTCTCTGGCTGCTACACATGATGCATTGAAAATAATTAAGAAGGTATCCTATTATAAGGTTAATAATAGCAAGTCGTTCATTCTGGGTCTTGGGCTTGATGCTCCTACATGTAAGCACCTTAAGGCACTCTATCCTTACACCTGGAGCCCAGACGGAGTACAATACCTAGGGGTTAAGCTGACTGCCCAGGTGACTGATCTAGTGACAGCTAACTATGACAAATTTCTCAACACCCTTGATAAGGCTTTGCGCGACTTGTCGTGGAAAGAATCGACCTGGTCCGGTCGTTTAGCAGCAATGAAAATGGTCGTACTACCACAAATTATCTATCTATTTAGGACTCTCCCCATACTAGTTCCCAACAGATTTTTTTGTTAAAGCACAATCCATGGTAAATGGATTCTGTTATGACCCTGCGAGATATTGGGACACTGGATAGTGGTCTGGATCTCAGCTGCGGAGGTTACTCAGGTCAGAGCCACCAGTTACTCTATAGAAACACAGAGATCATGGGGTCTTGGTCATCACAGCCTCCAAAGAGATACAACCTTTATACTGGGGTACTTATATAAGCAACATGTAGATATAGGGAGCGAAGCAGTATAATGTATGGTCTGAAGGAGGCTAGGATGGTGTGTGGATTGCTACAGGAATAGATCTGTACATAAACAGTAGGGGCACCCTGCAGTCCTTATGGTGATACAGCTTACACCAATAGATAACAGCACACACAGAAAGATCACAGTCCTAAAGATACTGCATTATAGGTAAAGCTTAGCAAGGCAGTATTAGCCACTGGGGTACTTGCGGTACTGGAGTGTAGATAGTTGGAATCCTTCCTTCAGGGTGTTGAGGTCCGTATAAGCATATGTGGGTCCAGGCAGGTTGGAACAGGTGATGTGGGTACAGGCTGGCTGGTGCTGCGGTTGTGGCAGATTGCTGAGGAGCAGGTACTGGGAGACCTGGGTCTCTGGGGGTTGGTGTCCGGGTCCCTGGTGGCGGCAGGCGTCCAACAGGAATAAACGAACACCCTGCCGCCACATCAGGGGATTTAAATAGCGCGCCTGGAACGCGAGATTGTGCGGGTCGCACTTCCGCGTTCCAGCGTGGAGCGCAGACGTCCGCGCACCGGAAGTGACGCGGACGAGATGTAGAACGGAGCGCGGCTGTCAATACAATGTACAGCTGCGCTCGTTCTACCAAGAGTAACGCAGATGGCGTTACATACTCCCCTCCTCAAGGGGGTACCAACAGAGTACCCAATAGGAGCTGGTCGATCAGGATGTTTGTGATGAAACTGTTTAATGAGTCGGGGAGCATGAATGTGTGAGGAATCTTCCCAGGAATCATCAAGATGACTATATCCTTTCCAGCGAATTAAATATTGAATGGTAGAACCTCTCTTTTTGGAATCCAGAATTCTCTCAACCTCATACTCTGTCTCACCCAAAACCTCTATAGGAGGAGGGGGGTGAGGATCTCTATTAGGGAACGGGTTTGGTGTGAAAGGTTTGACAAGTGAGACATGAAAAAAAAGGAAGTATCTTCCAATCAGGAGGCAGGAGTAACCTAACAGCATTTTTGTTAATTACATGAGAGATTGGGAAGGGTCCAGCAAATTGACGACCAAGTTTTTTTGAAGGAATCTTAAGGCGTAAGTTCCGAGTGGAAAGCCAAACCATATCGCCAACTTTGTAAATAGGAGGTTTTGTCCTATGAGAATCATAATATTTTTTTTGTTTCTGCTGAGCAGTTTCAAGGTTGGAACGAAGAATACTCAGGTTCTTTTTCAAGGTGGTCAGGTAATTATCCACAGAGGGAACATTATTTGTGGGAAAAGAGGATGGTAAGCTGTTAGGATGAAATCCATAGTTGGCGTAAAATGGTGAGAGATGAGAGGAAGAACTCCTGGCATTATTATATGCGAATTCGGCGTAGGGAAGTAGATGGAACCAGTCATCCTGTAGATGGGTACAGTAACAACGAAGATATTGTTCAAGTGTCTGGTTGACACGTTCAGTTTGTCCATTTGTTTGTGGGTGGTAAGCGGTGGACATTTTATGATTAATCCTTAAGTTTTGACATAGGGCTTTCCCCTAGGTGCTCCCACAGGAATTTCCCACATGTGTTCACAGCCAATGCTGAATCTAAAACCAAAGGAGTCCTGATTGCGATCCGGGACACGGTAGCCTTCAAATTACACAATATGATTGCTGATCAACTAGGCAGATACCTCATTGTTGTCTGTGAGCTGGATTCTGCTGCTCATACAATTGTTAATGCTTACTCCCCTAACAAGCATCAAAATCCCTTTTTCAACAAGCTGATGGCCAAGATCTCTACCCTCCGCCAGGGCTCGTTGGTAGTGTGCGGTGACTTCAATATCACGCCTGATCCATCAATGAACTCTACGTCTCCACCTAGCCGCCGTCACCAGACCTTACTACCATCCATGCACAAATGGAATGTCTTTGATGCCTGGCGCTGCCTCCACGCGGCTGAAAAAGACTTTTCTTTTTTCTCCTCACCCCACCGTGTATACACCCGGATTGACCTTTTTCTTAGTGGACCAGCAAACCTTGCTCAAAACGAGTTCTGCGACCATTGAAAGCATTACGTGGTCTGACCATGCGCCTATTACTATTACCGTGGCGAACTCTGCCGCTACCAGGTCTGATCATTTGTGGAGGCTTAACACGTTCCTGTTGCAACAAACGGCTGTGAGGGACAATCTTGAGAGGCATTTGAACAATTTTTTTTGTGAAAATAAGGACTCGGTACAAAGCCCTTTCACCCTATGGAACGCCCACAAGGCGTACATACGGGCTATATGTATACAGGAAGGGGCACGGAACAAACGGCAGAGGCAGCAGCGAGTTACCACTTACTGGATAAAATATCTGTGTTAGGTCCCTAAATAAACAGACAGCTTCCCAATCTATATCTACCCAATTAACCAAACTACGATATGACTAACGCCTACTCCTCCTGGAGAATTTTGAAAAGGCTGCTAAGTGGCTTAAAATGCACTATTACACCTTGGGTAACAAAGCAGGGAAATTATTGGCACGTACCCTTCGGGGACATAGGTATAAACTCAAGATTCCCTTTGTAGTCCACCCGAAAACCAACCTAAATGAATACCACCCCCAAAACATTGCTAATGCTTTTTAGCAGCTACTATGAATCCTTGTACAATTTAAAAGATGACCCATCAATTGTACAGCCTACGTCAGATAGCATAGATCAGTTCCTACAAAAGATATCCTTACCTAAATTGACCCCAGCCCAGTCTCAAGAGCTGAATCTCCCATTTACTGTCACGGAGGTCTTAGGGGTGATTGGATCACTACCTGCGAACAAATCTCCCGGCCCGGACGGCTTTAGTGGGAGAGTATTACACATCGTTTAGACAAATATTCTCACCGTATTTATTACAGGCTCTGCTGCTGCCTCTGCTACCTTTCCGCCAGAAATGTTGAGGCTGTTATAGTTGCTCTGCCTAAGCCAGGGAAGGAACCTACCTCTCCCACTAAATTTCCGCCCAATTTCATTATTAAATACCGACCTGAAAATATATGCCAAATTGATAAGCCTCATGCATGGTGGACATATTACCAACTCTTATTCATCCGGATCAGACCGGTTTCACTAAACATATGCAAACATCGGATGCCACTCGCCGTATGATCAACATCATTCATTTGGCTCAGGTAGACAGGAAGCCTTCTCTGCTCCTCTCGTTGGATGCAGAGAAGGCTTTCGACCGAATCCATTGGCACTATCTATTGAAAGTCCTGGAGGCCTTTGGATACTCAGACGGCATTTTGTCATCCATACTTGCTCTGTACTCTAAGCCCTCAGCTAGAGTTTTTATGTCTGGAGCCCTTTCTACCCCCTTCAACCATCACTAATGGGACTAGACAGGGCTGCCCCCTGTCACCTTTAATATTTAACTTGCTGATGGAGCCCTTCTCCACTTATATTAGGTCTCACCCCACGGATCTCGGGCTTTCGCCTAGGAGATCATACACACTCCATAAGTCTCTTTGCAGATGACATTATATTGATTATGACGGAGGTGGGTTCCTCTCTGGCTGCTACACATGATGCATTGAAAATAATTAAGAAGGTATCCTATTATAAGGTTAATAATAGCAAGTCGTTCATTCTGGTCTTGGGCTTGATGCTCCTACATGTAAGCACCTTAAGGCACTCTATCCTTACACCTGGAGCCCAGACGGAGTACAATACCTAGGGGTTAAGCTGACTGCCCAGGTGACTGATCTAGTGACAGCTAACTATGACAAATTTCTCAACACCCTTGATAAAGGCTTTGCGCGACTTGTCGTGGAAAGGAATCGACCTGGTCCGGTCGTTTAGCAGCAATGAAAATGGTCGTACTACCACAAATTATCTATCTATTTAGGACTCTCCCCATACTAGTTCCCAACAGATTTTTTTGTTAAAGCACAATCCATGGTAAATGGATTCTGTTATGACCCTGCGAGATATTGGGACACTGGATAGTGGTCTGGATCTCAGCTGCGGAGGTTACTCAGGTCAGAGCCACCAGTTACTCTATAGAAACACAGAGATCATGGGGTCTTGGTCATCACAGCCTCCAAAGAGATACAACCTTTATACTGGGGTACTTATATAAGCAACATGTAGATATAGGGAGCGAAGCAGTATAATGTATGGTCTGAAGGAGGCTAGGATGGTGTGTGGATTGCTACAGGAATAGATCTGTACATAAACAGTAGGGGCACCCTGCAGTCCTTATGGTGATACAGCTTACACCAATAGATAACAGCACACACAGAAAGATCACAGTCCTAAAGATACTGCATTATAGGTAAAGCTTAGCAAGGCAGTATTAGCCACTGGGGTACTTGCGGTACTGGAGTGTAGATAGTTGGAATCCTTCCTTCAGGGTGTTGAGGTCCGTATAAGCATATGTGGGTCCAGGCAGGTTGGAACAGGTGATGTGGGTACAGGCTGGCTGGTGCTGCGGTTGTGGCAGATTGCTGAGGAGCAGGTACTGGGAGACCTGGGTCTCTGGGGGTTGGTGTCCGGGTCCCTGGTGGCGGCAGGCGTCCAACAGGAATAAACGAACACCCTGCCGCCAC
This sequence comes from Rana kukunoris, assembly GCA_029574335.1. Classification (NCBI taxonomy): domain Eukaryota; kingdom Metazoa; phylum Chordata; class Amphibia; order Anura; family Ranidae; genus Rana; species Rana kukunoris. The sequence goes on from CM056049.1 coordinate 469,920,665, forward strand.
ATCAGGGGATTTAAATAGCGCGCCTGGAACGCGAGATTGTGCGGGTCGCACTTCCGCGTTCCAGCGTGGAGCGCAGACGTCCGCGCACCGGAAGTGACGCGGACGAGATGTAGAACGGAGCGCGGCTGTCAATACAATGTACAGCTGCGCTCGTTCTACCAAGAGTAACGCAGATGGCGTTACATACTCCCCTCCTCAAGGGGGTACCAACAGAGTACCCAATAGGAGCTGGTCGATCAGGATGTTTGTGATGAAACTGTTTAATGAGTCGGGGAGCATGAAAATGTGTGAGGAATCTTCCCAGGAATCATCAAGATGACTATATCCTTTCCAGCGAATTAAATATTGAATGGTAGAACCTCTCTTTTTGGAATCCAGAATTCTCTCAACCTCATACTCTGTCTCACCCAAAACCTCTATAGGAGGAGGGGGTGAGGATCTCTATTAGGGAACGGGTTTGGTGTGAAAGGTTTGACAAGTGAGACATGAAAAGAGGGATGTATCTTCCAATCAGGAGGCAGGAGTAACCTAACAGCATTTTTGTTAATTACATGAGAGATTGGGAAGGGTCCAGCAAATTGACGACCAAGTTTTTTTGAAGGAATCTTAAGGCGTAAGTTCCGAGTGGAAAGCCAAACCATATCGCCAACTTTGTAAATAGGAGGTTTTGTCCTATGAGAATCATAATATTTTTTTTGTTTCTGCTGAGCAGTTTCAAGGTTGGAACGAAGAATACTCAGGTTCTTTTTCAAGGTGGTCAGGTAATTATCCACAGAGGGAACATTATTTGTGGGAAAAGAGGATGGTAAGCTGTTAGGATGAAATCCATAGTTGGCGTAAAATGGTGAGAGATGAGAGGAAGAAGAACTCCTGGCATTATTATATGCGAATTCGGCGTAGGGAAGTAGATGGAACCAGTCATCCTGTAGATGGGTACAGTAACAACGAAGATATTGTTCAAGTGTCTGGTTGACACGTTCAGTTTGTCCATTTGTTTGTGGGTGGTAAGCGGTGGACATTTTATGATTAATCCTTAAGTTTTGACATAGGGCTTTCCAGAACCTGGATACAAATTGAGAACCACGGTCAGTGATGATCTGAGAGGGTAAGCCATGGAGCTTAAGAACGTGAAGTATGAAAGCTTTTGCTGTTTCAAGAGATGTGGGTAATTTCTTTAAAGGGATGAAGTGGGCCATCTTCGTTAAGACGTCAACTGTGACCATGATGGTGTTAGCCCCCTCGGAACGGGGAAGATCGACTAATGAAGTCCATTGAAATGACATCCCATGGTCTGTTAGGAATTGGAATCGAAGACAGGAGGCCGAAGGGAGGTTTTCTTGAGTGTTTGTTAGTAGCACAAGTAACACAGGAATTAATGTAATCATGGATTGTCTTTGACAAGTGGGGCCACCAGTAATCACGTTTAACTAGGTGGATGGTCTTACTGATGCCAAGGTGACCTGCTAAAGGGGCATCATGTAGTTGTTTAAGAAGCACGAGTTGTAATTGAGGTGGTACATAAATCTTGTTATTGAAGGTATAAAGACCGTCAGAGTGTCTGGTGAGACCTTTAGGTAATTGCGTACTCTCTTCAACATAGCTCTGGGTAAGTAAATGCTTAAAAGAAGCAGAAACTCCAACAAAGCGGTTGGAAGGATAATAGATTGGGGAGGATATTCCGTAGTCTGGTCTTCATAGATACGTGAAAGGGAGTCCGCCTTAAGGTTTTGAGAACCGGGGCGGTAGGAGATGACAAAGTCGAATCTGTCGAAGAACAAACTCCACCTAACTTGACGAGCAGACAGTGTCTTACAGGCCCTCAGGTGTTGCAGATTGCGATGGTCTGTTAGGATGGTGATTGGGTGGGTGGAACCTTCCAATAGATGTCTCCAATTACTGAGGGCATCCTTGATTGCAAGGAGCTCTTTTTCTCCAATGGGATAATTCTTTTCTGCTGTAGATAGAGTCCTGGAATAGAAAGCTACAGGATGCAGAGGCTCGGATAGGGTTGGTTGCTGGGAGAGAACAGCACCTAGAGCTTAATGTGAGGCATCCACTTCGAGTGTGAAGTGGAAAAGTGGATTGGGAAGTTGGAGGATGGGAGCAGAGGTGTAACTTTCCTTGAGCATCTCGAAAGATTTCTGAGCATCTCTTGACCAGGAGAAAGGAGTCTTTGTGCTAGTTAAACTACTGAGTGGTTTCACAATAGCGGAAAAGTTCTTAATGAACTTTCTGTAATAATTTGAAAACCCAAGGAATCTTTGTAAAGCCTTCCTTGTATGCGGTATCGGCCAGGAAAGAATGCAGTCTACCTTGGAAGAGTCCATTTGAATGCCCTTTGGGTAATTAGATACCCGAGAAAAGAGATGCTGGATTGACTGAAAACACACTTCTCAAGCTTTGCATACAGGGAGTGTGTTCTGAGCCTAGTCAGAACCCAGCGCACGTGTTTTGGCGTGTTCCTCAGGAGTGTCAGAATAGATTAAGATGTCATCCAAATAGATTACGACACAAATGTCAAGTAAATCTCGGAAGATATCATTAATGAACCACTGGAACGTGGCTGGGGCGTTACATAAGCCAAATGGCATCACAGTATATTCGAATAGTCCATAGCGAGTTTTGAAGGCAGTCTTCCATTCATCACCTGGCGAATTCTTATCAAATTATAGGCACCTCTAAGATCTAACTTAGTGAAAATTTTGGATGTCTGGAGACGCTCAATTAGCTCTGGGATTAGTGGTAAGGGATATCTATTCTTCACAGTGATATTGTTAAGAGATCTGTAATCTATTATTGGTTGGAGTGAACCATCTTTATTTTTAACAAAAAACATTGCAGCACTTGCTGGAGAGGTGGAAGGTCTAATAAAACCTTTCTTGAGATTTTCGTCCAGGTAAATCTTGAGATGTGCAAGCTCCGGTTGCGACAACGGATAAATATGCGCAGAGTCGGGATGGGTTTGTCGGGAATGAGGTCTATTGGACAGTCATAAATGCGGTTTGGAGGAAGTCTATCTGCGTTCGTCTTACTGAAGACATCCGTGAAGTCAAGTAGGTGTACTGGGAGTTGAGCCTGGTGAGACTCCGTGAAAGAGATATAGTAATTGGAGTAACAAGTCTCCTTACAAAATTTGGACTGCAGTGTTAGCGAACTGGTTGCCCATTGAAAAGTGGGCTGGTGTAGACAAAGCCATGGTAGACCTAGAACAATTGGGAATATAGGTGACGAGATTATGTCAAAAACAAGGGTCTCCGTATGACCTGAATTATTAGTAACCAAAAGGGGGGAGGTTTGAAGAGAAACCGGACCAGAAAGGGATGAAGAGCCATCAATAAAAGTGAGTGACACAGGAAATTGCTTTAACACACAGGGGATTTTATTGGAATCTACAATTTTTGAGTCTATGAAATTCCCACAGGCTCCGCTGTCGACCATAGCGTTAAGGGTAATCCTTCTTTGTTCCCACTGTAATGTAAGTGTAATAATAAATATGTATTGGTTAGAGATAGAACCAGAGGTATTGAGCTTATTAATGTGGACATCTTTACCTTCAGAAATTCTCTTTAGAAGGGGACAGTTGGAGACAATATGATCAGGAGCTGAGCAATACAGGCATAGGTTTTGAGCTCTGCGGGGCGCTGTTTTTCAGCAGAAGATAAAGGTCCCTTGATTGCTCCAAGCTCCATTGGAACATCTTTGGGTGGAGACCTGGCTCTCTTGAACAGAGTAGGTGGAAAAGTGACAGCACGTTCCGCTTTCCTTTCACGAATTTGCGTCGGTCAATAGCAACAGAAAGTTGCATAAGATCCTCTAGAGAAGGAGGAAGCTCGACACGGGCAATTTCATCTTTCATTACTTCCGTTAGGCCTAACCGGAATTAGTTCCGTAGGGCAACATCTGACCACTGGGTCTCTCTGCACCAACATTTAAATTCTGTTATGTAGTCTTCGACGGGTCTTCTTCCCTGCTTGAGATTCCTAATTGAGTTCTCAGCAGTTAGCTGTTTGTTTGAATCCTCATAAAGCTGGGACATCTCCTCCAGAAAGGTTTCAAAAGCACCCAGGAGCTCTCCATGTTCTTCTAGGTAAGAGTCAGCCCAGACTCTAGGTTCACCCCTAAGGTAAGAGACTAGCGTGAGGATTTTGACCCTATCGGAGAAGTAGGTGCGGGGCCGTAACTCAAACATTAGTCGACACGAACTTACGAACTGTCGATAAAGTTTTCTATCCCCAGAGAAAGTTTCTGGAGGGCATACTTTGGGTTCAGGTCTCTCTCTGGCTAAATTTTGCTCGCGAAGAGCGTCATTCTCTAATCGTAACTCAGCTAAGGAGTTGGTAAGGGTATCTACCCTTTGTGAAAGTCCAACCAAATGGTTTGCAAGCTCCGCTGGATCCATTTTCCTTTTAGGGGTTCGTTTATTATGTTATGACCCTGCGAGATATTGGGACACTGGATAGTGGTCTGGATCTCAGCTGCGGAGGTTACTCAGGTCAGAGCCACCAATTACTCTATAGAAACACAGAGATCATGGGGTCTTGGTCATCACAGCCTCCAAAGAGATACAACCTTTATACTGGGGTACTTATATAAGCAACATGTAGATATAGGGAGCGAAGCAGTATAATGTATGGTCTGAAGGAGGCTAGGATGGTGTGTGGATTGCTACAGGAATAGATCTGTACATAAACAGTAGGGGCACCCTGCAGTCCTTATGGTGATACAGCTTACACCAATAGATAACAGCACACACAGAAAGATCACAGTCCTAAAGATACTGCATTATAGGTAAAGCTTAGCAAGGCAGTATTAGCCACTGGGGTACTTGCGGTACTGGAGTGTAGATAGTTGGAATCCTTCCTTCAGGGTGTTGAGGTCCGTATAAGCATATGTGGGTCCAGGCAGGTTGGAACAGGTGATGTGGGTACAGGCTGGCTGGTGCTGTGGTTGTGGCAGATTGCTGAGGAGCAGGTACTGGGAGACCTGGGTCTCTGGGGGTTGGTGTCCGGGTCCCTGGTGGCGGCAGGCGTCCAACAGGAATAAACGAACACCCTGCCGCCACATCAGGGGATTTAAATAGCGCGCCTGGAACGCGAGATTGTGCGGGTCGCACTTCCGCGTTCCAGCGTGGAGCGCAGACGTCCGCGCACCGGAAGTGACGCGGACGAGATGTAGAACGGAGCGCGGCTGTCAATACAATGTACAGCTGCGCTCGTTCTACCAAGAGTAACGCAGATGGCGTTACAGATTCCTATGGCAGGGACGTAAAGCTAGGTGCACCTTCCCAAAACTGGTTAAAAACAAATTGGCGGGAGGAGTGGGACATGTCCTTATCAAGGACTACTATGTAGCATCCATATTGGCCCAACTGAAACACTGGTTCCCGGGAGGGGCTCCTACTAGGTGGTTAGAATTAGAGTCTGCACAATGCCCTGATGCTAGTTGTTATGACCTTCTACTTTCCAGCAAATTTTTAAAAACCCTTCCCTTAGGCTTATCACCCACTATCCACGCCTCTATACAGGCGTGGAAAAGATTGAGGATTGAACCACTGGAGGGTACCGCGACTAGGACTATATATCACCCCATTTCGAGTTTACACTTGCTTACTCCAGATTTGTATGTCAAACGTTGGAACTTATTGGGTATATCTACAGTAGCGGATGTAAGCGTAGGCCCAGCTGTTAAGTCTTTTCGCTCCCTTCAGGTTGAATACAACCTGGACAATAAAGAGCATTTTACCTATATGCGTGTTTCCCACCTACTGAACACCCATGAGGAACTAAGTACTGAAATCCATAAAAGGTGTGGTATCTCACGCCAATAAAAATTTATGTGACAACAACATATAATTATAGTGAATAAGCAGCTCCCCTAAGATAGAGACCTCATCAAAGGTCTGAACTGAACAGTAATGGTATATGGAGGGGGCGCTAATAATGAATAATAAGAGAATAAACAATAAAGTGAAATCTAATAAATGGTCCGTCTGAACCAACAATAGCAGACTGAGTGAGCAGCAACACACTGAAAATGGTGAAATAGAAATAGATTGTACAAAAAAGATTGTACAAAAAAAAAAAAAAGATGAATGAATAAATAAATAAATAAACTCAAGTCCATTCAAAGAGTGTTAAAGTCCAATCAAGGCTAATCTTTCTCAGATGCAAATTGTAGAAAATGAATTGTAAAAGGTGTCCACCTTCACCAAGAAGACCCCCCAAATGTGCACTAATGGATGGCTCCTTACCGCACGGTGTTGACTTGATTGTTTAGAAAAGGTCAAATACAGCAGTTGGTCACTAAACCAGTTGAATGATTCGGCTGCGCAGCTCTATGTTTCCCGGAATCAAACATTTAGTAGTGCCTAGGACCCGGCACTGAGGCTAGTCAACATGGCAGGATGGGCTATGATGAGTGTTCCTCGCTGGGGAACTGGGGTGAAGTCCAAGCCGGATACGAGTTCCTCGCTAGGGAGCTGGCGTGCGTTCCAGGCCAGGGGACCAGCGGGACCGGAAGTGCGTTATTTTTACGTATCCAGGCGCTTCGACGTACGTTTCGTGATTAACACGTCGTCAGGAACTGTGCATCCAGGTGCAGCATGTTCCCAAAAGGGGGCGCCGGTTGCACAGTACCACTTTGTCTCCTGTAAAATCTTTATCAGCTCAACACTGCATTCTTGTTCATTGTATGTGTTCCATTGGTGTGATGCAGCACCATGTTGACCATTATCCTAGAAGACGTGATTATCCATCACCCGAGTAATGTAATGGACCTATAAGCTGTCTTTCACCAGCTATTTGTTATAAGAAATGTTTGTATACTACTCTTTTTTTTTCATCTTTTACACTAATAAAAAACTATTGGAATTAAAAAGATTTTACCAAGCTTTTTTTTTTTTGAAGCACATAATTAGAGCCTGAGGCTTCAAAAAGGTTGGACTCGGAGTGCAGAGCACTGCATCCCGAGTCCACCCATTTAGGACATCAGCCAATTAGCATTCGCTATTGCTTCCTACTTCTCCTCCCTGCCAATCAGGACAGGAATTGGGTCCTAAGACCAGATTGCCCGGGAGCAGAAGCTGGGGAAGCCACCCATGACCTGGATGGGGTAAATGCGAACCTGGCAGGGGGGTTTGTTTGGAGCCTCCTTTTCAAAAAAATGGAGCAGCAGCCACCACTGGACAAGGACAACCCTAGTATGTATGCTGTGGTATTCCAAAATGATTAATAAACACTGGATAGCAATTTCTGTCCCCCCCCCCCTTTTTAATGCAAAATAAAAATATAAACTGGTATAGCTTACTGTACAAAAGACAAGCATTCTATTTATTCTGAGAACAAAGATTACAAGTGAACACAAACTATCCTTATCTTGCCAAAAAATTTTATTTTAGAAACGCAGCTTGTATCTCAAATGACCAGAGAACCTGAACAACAAAAAAGATTCTCATGCGCAGATAATGGCATATTGTTCAATAGGATTTTTTTTGTTGACATTTAAAGAATAAAGAAACCAAACAAAAAGTTAAGAAATGGGACAAATGTAACAAAAGTAAAAGCTGGAAAAATATCTTTAAGGGCAAAAATTATCACTATTTTAAAAGATTAAATACCTAATACATTTAATATATAATGTAGTATGTTGTTGTACCTTAGTTTAAAACAGAGTTGAAGAGATGTACTGTATGGTAAACGTGAATAAAAGTAATGTGACAAGGCACTTTAATATCCTACACATTTTCAATGTTTATAAAGGTTAGGACAAAAGCTGAAATTTTAAATATTAAATTTTAATATTTTGTAATTGTCTATCTAAATAAGCATATATGCATACACAAACAGGCATGGGACACGCTTGCATCATTCATGTGACATATAATGACCATTTCATTATGTCACATGCATGGTGTAAGTTTTATAGTTGGATACTTTATCCACATGAATAGTTTGTTATATTCATATGATAATAAAATGCAATTATGTTCATTTTAAATGATTCTGCAGTAAATTTTTGGTTTAAGACACATGTAGAAAATTCAGGATTCCCATTATATATAGCATATCTAATAACTTCAACAATATCTAGCAACGCTGATATACCAGCATGCTCTTTGGAATTCGGATATTATAATATCATTACCTTTTTATGGATTATTTGTAATAAAAAATAGTTTAACTCCTTAAGACCTGGACCATTTTGCAGGTAAAGGACCTGGCCCTGGCCCCCCTGAAGAGATACATTTTTTTAGAGAGTGTCTGAAAGCAGCTAGAGTAGGAGATAGCCGGAGAGGTTGAGGTAGAGGTACATAACAGCATACTAGTGATAAATAACTAGCTGACAGGGATGTAGCATGCAAAAGCCTTAATAAACTGAAGCTTGGATTGTCTTTTTTTCCTAACTCAGTGGTCTTCAATGTGCCTGGTTTGTCCCTGTAATATCTCGGGAAGGTGTGGTGAGAAGATCAACTGGCTGTCCTGCAAACTGTCTCAGGGGACACTTGATATGGAGCTCTATTACTAGTATGCTGTCATGTATTCACTGTGTAAAATGTTTTGGCTATAGATATACATTAATAGGAGTGCTGACTGTCACTTTAAACAAGTAAATAACAGACTTGAGCAGGCTTTCAACATGCTTAAGGTAGTGCTAAAGCTTACTGAAGTCTGCTTTTAAAAATGACAGCCAGAGCTCTTATTAAGATTTGTGGTTAAAGTGGATGTCACAATGTAGAGTATAAGATTTTCTATCATCTGTGCCCAGTCTTGCCACACAGGGTTAATCCAGCGCTGAGTAATCCTCTTTTAATGTTCAGTGCAAATTAACAGAATTCCAGATAAAAACTTGCCAAATTATAAAGTCTGTTTCTCTGTTTTTGCTTTCAGTGACAGGTTATTTACAAATCTAGCTTGGACATGTTTATCATAACATGAGGTGATCCAAAGTACATTGTATATTACCAGGATGTGTTATGTGGGGGAGGGGTGGATTTCTCACTTTTTATACCTCATGTTATGATAAACATAACATATGATAAACACGTCCAAGCTAGATATGTAAATAACCTGTCACTCAAAGCAAGAAGTGAGAAAACTGACTTTTTATTTAGGCAGGTTTTTAGCTGGAAGGCTGTTCATTTTCACTGAACATTAAAAGAGGATTTCTCAGATCTGGATTAACTCTGTGTGGCAAGACTGGGCACAGATGATAGAAAATCTTATACTCTACATTGTGACATCAAAATGTTTTTATTTTTTTGGGGTTTACATCCACTTTAACCACAAATCTTAAGAGCTATGGCTGTCATTTTTAAAAGAAGACTTCAGTAAGCTTTAGCACTACCTTAAGAATGTTGAAAGCCTGCTCAAGTCTGTTATTTACTTGTTTAAAGTGACAGTCAGCACTCCTATTAATGTAATGGTTTACATCCACTTTAATATTCCAAAACTGGAGCCAGATGGTTCTTTAAAGCTTCAATTAGGTGGAAAAATTGCTGTGGTCGGGCCGCATTATTTCTGCTCGCCAACTTAAGCTACGTTAGGCAGTGTACAGGGGGGTTTACATGCTCCTGTCTTGATTCTTCTTCACTTTGTGCCTGTGAAAAAGTCATCCCAAGTCTACACAACACATTCAGCTAAACTGGAAAGTGCTGCAACTGCAGTGCATTTGTTTGCAAAAATGGGGTTAAAAACAGGCATGAGAAGGATCCACATCGCTTCAGCACCGCCTGTCAGTAGCCTCTGAAGTGCAATCTGAATACTTGAGTTTGCATCTGCAAATGCTTTGTAAGAGCTTACAGTACTCTCTGCTCTGATACAGGCTAAAGTCCATGTGTCCACTGTTTTTCTTTTCAGCATTCGAATTAGCTCATTAGCATGGAGCAACAGCCAGGACCCAATCCAGGGACTTGAAAGGAAAAGCCACAGAATGGTCATATTTATTCATGAATTTTGTGAATTGCTGTTGCTGTCCTTTGTTTGGCTTTGAAATGTAATTCTCATTTTGAATGTAATTATACTGCAGGGCTGTATTTTATTAAACATAATACAGCAATAATTTAATGGATTTGTTATTGAGACAGACAGAAACATATTTTTACACAAATGTGAAATATTTCAATAGAATAATTAATATTGACCCTTGTCAGCCAGCAGACAGTACACACAAAGTAACTGGTTGCCATGTTGCAAAGTACTTAAAGCAGAGGTTCACCCACAATCTAAACTTCATAATAATGCGATCTACAGACTTACTGTATACATTTAAAATCCACAGTTTTTTTTTCTTTGGTCTCTTATTACCTATGTAGCGCCCCCTTACTTTCAGAAGGGATGCTATTTATAAAGTTAGTGGGGGGAGAGACTTATTTGCTCTCACCCAGGTTGATTTGTGTTAAATTGGGCTGCTGTCAGCCCTGAATTATCCTGTGGGTCATTCTGTGCTCCAGGGATGCAGTTCCATCTTTGGGCGGCAGGTGGCGCCAGAGGGATTCAGGCAGAGCCACTTTTCCCCAATTTGAGGAGTTTTTCTCTCGTGGGGCATGCTAGGGAGGGGTATATCTGTGGCAGACGCCATATTTTGGGGTTCTTCGCGGGTTCCTTGTTCCAGGTGTGGCACCCACCTTCAGGGTGTGCGCACATCACGGGGCCCGTGCCACGCGGAGTTCCCGACTCTGGGCCCTCATGGCTCAGACACTGAAGTGACTTTGGGGGACCTCAGTGACTACTAGGGTTCCGCATCTCAAAAGGACAGGATTGAGAGGATATGCTCTATTGCTTTTTAAGTACCGGACCTGTGGCAGAGGCCTCTACTGATCTCCTAGAGCCAAGTCTTTGGCAGCGACTTGTTCCTTCTCAGCTTTCTCAGTCACACTCTGGCTACCAGGTCTGTGCGAGAGGCCTGTCCAGGTGCACTGCACCCACTCCGGCTGGAGTGGCAACGTGATTGACTTAATTACCGAAAGCAGGACTGCTTTCTCTATCCAAGCCTGACCCTGCAAAGTTACTCTTTCATCAACCTTTTCCTATCTACCTCAAGTTGATGTGTTGGACCAAGTTTAAGACAACATTCCGTCGGAAAATAACACGGTTTTCTTGTCAGAATTCTGATCGTGTGTACAGTACGTGGCATAAGAGACAATATTACACTATCCTGTGTCTTTTGTCTCTTTACAAATTAATACACCCTATTGCTGAGGCTGTCTGATGTTCTGGCTGCTGATTATTGTCTGGTGTACATAGAGGCTTCTGTTTAGAGACACTTGGACATCCTTCCAGTGGATCTTTGAATCCAAACAAGCACTTTGTGATCCCCCTGAGTGATGCCTCATACACACAATCTAGTTTTCCTGTTGGGACAACCCATAGTACCCTGTATCCCTCCACAGAACCCTGCCTCTAACCCATAGTACCCTGCACCCCAACCCATAGTACCCTCCACAGAACACTGCACTCAAGCCACAGAACCCTGCCCCCAACCCATAGTACCCTACACCCCTCCACAGAACCCTGCCTTCAACCCATAGTACCCTCCACAGAACCCTGCCCTCAACCCATAGTACCCTCCACAGAACCCTGCACCCCATCCCATAGTACCCTGCACCCCTCCACAGAACCCTGCCCCAACCCATAGTACCCTGCACCCCTCCACAGAACCATGCCTCCAACCAATAGTACCCTGCACCTCTTTACAGAACCCTGTACCCCTCAATATACACCCTTACTATTGGCTGGCAAGTGACACCTAGTGGCAGGCTTTGGGTGGCAAGTGGCACACAGCAACTGGTGGAGGGCTACGGGCGGCAAGCGACAAACTGCATCAGATGGCAAGTCACAAGCTGCATTTGGGGGCAGGCGACGTTGACATGCTGTATCTGGTGGCAAGTGACAAGCTTAGGATTCCCACTGATTCTGCATTATGGTGAGTTGAACTATTTTAAATATTACAATGTAGTAATATAAATAATTGGATTTGATCATCCTGACACCATATCGAGCATGGTGTCGGGATGATTTAAGTGCTGACATCAGCCATTCACCTGACAAATCACCCACCACTGAAATCCCTGTCAACCCAGAGACTAAATTCCTCCCCCCTTCCACAAAACCATTCCCCCATGCAAAAAAGGTTGGGGACCGCTGTTCTAAAGTGACATCACTTCCTCCTAGCACTCTATGAAATCATATTTTTTTGGGAGAGGGGGGGGTGTCCCTGAAGAGCAGTTTGGAAATATGGTCACCCTATTCTTGACACATATGCCTCAGTCTCTCTATTCACTGATATTTCAGCACATACAGCTCAATGTCGTAAGGTGTTTGCTCCAATTACAGCTACACTCCGAGCAAAAAATATCCCTTAACGCTGGAGACTTATTTGATACTTGGTGCTCCTTAGGCCGCGTACACACGATCAAATCTATCTGCTGGAAACGGTCTGCCAGACCGTCCCAGCAGACAGATTCGATCGTGTGTACGGGCGAGCAGACAGATTTGGCCAGCCGACAGATTTTAAAGCATACTTTAAAATCTGTCGGCTGGGAATCCGTCCGCCTGACATGTCTGCTGGTTAGTACGCTAACCAGCAGACATATCTTCTCGCACATGCGTCGAATGGATTCGACGCATGCGCAGAAGTAATTTACTTCCTGGTGCGGTGACGTGGCGGCTTCAACGTCACTGCCACGTCACCGCGCTGTCTGCTGGCAGAGATTTTGGTTTGATCGTGTGAACAGCGATCAAACCAAAATGGCCAGCAGACAGATCTGTTCAAATCGGTCTGTCCGACCGATTTGAACAGATATATTTGCTGGTGTGTACGCGGCCTTACATGACTCTGAGAGGAACTACTCCTTCTACTCCAATTCCCAAAGGACCTATTTGAGGATAGACATCTTTCTTGAAGACAAATATACATTACAATCAACTATTAGGGCACAGATTGGCTCTATTATGTGGTCGGACCACGCTCCCATCTCTATTGAACCCAAACCTCAGCTCGGCCTACCATGTCCACTGTTTGGAGACTCAACTCTTCACTCCTAGACAACCGTATCTACAAGGAGGAGATTGCATCTGAGATTAGGTATGGCGGGCACTGTTGAAACCAGTGCTGGAAATTATCCAACACGCTGGCATTACCTATCGCTGGGGTTTCTTTTAAGAAACAATCTCAGTTCTTGACCCTGCGCCTACCCTCAGAACTCCCTGCACTGTTTGATTTCCTGGAAGCAGACCCAGTGGACGTCCCAGACTGGCTTCAATTGATTCCAAGATTCGCCCCCCGCCCAAGTGGGGCAAATCAGCGGAGACCTCGCTCGCCAAGACCGCAGAGAAGCCGGCGCAGATCGCGCATTACTTCACCAGAAGAAACCAGGGAAGCCTAGCGCATGTGGAGATTCTGTATCTTCTACCTACACTTTTTCCTATCTCACACCCAGTGCACTTTTTGTTATGCCCTCACTCTTTTGTGTCAGGATCAGCGGCTAAGGTGACCAGACACGTATGCTACACAAGGGAACCGAGACCAAACAAAGGATATATATATTAAGTGATATTTATTTATAGTGAGAATACACCAACAAACATAGACAGCAACCAATGAAAACATAAACCACTCCAGCAAACAACAATAACTAATAAACCTAATAGCTAACTATATACAATATCTACAACAATATCTACAACAGGGGAAAAGGCAACAGGGAAGCAAGGAAAAGGACACGGCTGGGGACAAGAGCATAGAACAAGGCAGGAAGGATCAGGACAAGGACAGGTGGGCAAGTTGGCAGGCACAAGCTGGTAGCAGACAGGAAGGGACCAGAATCTTGACGCACTGGGGGAAGGGAGGAGCAGCCTTAAATATCTAGGCAGCTGGAGCCAGGTGTGGCCGATCAGAACCTGACAGCTTCTGGGAGACACCTGCTGGTGGACACTGGAACTGCAGCAAACAGCGCAGAGCAGGATAGTGCCACCAGTAGGTGAACTTATTCCTAACATATTCCCCACCTTAAGGAGCGGCCTCTGGACGCTCCATGGGGCCCCATAACCAGGATCTGCAAGCTGACTGAGCACTCCAGTGTCTGGAGGCCTGGTGAGAACCCCGCCGCCGGGGTCCCAAAACTGTCTGGGTTCTCTGCTGGTCAGATCCCTAAGGAGGCGCAACACCAAAGGTATATTCTTAAAAGCAGCCTTTGTTCCAATGCTGTGACACCAAAGGACACCCGACCGCCCAATGCCAGAGTTCCTGGTCCGTGCAGGTACCCTGAAGCCAGGGCATTTCTTCACAACTGGACCTTTTCTCCCTCTGTTACTAGAGACCAATCTGTACTGTACCTGTCCCTCGGTTCTACCTAGCGCATAGGTTACCCCACCCGGGTCCCTAAATGCACCAGGGATTGCAGAGATGACCCCTGGGTCAGGACAAGGCTCAAATGGAACACTGTCCTTTACCATGGGATCTCTACTACCGGGGCTGTAACAGCAGATTTGGCTCTCAAGTTTAGATGGGAGATCTGGACCATCTGGCCTTGGCACAACAGGATTCTCTGGCTGCAAAAAGAACTGGGGAGGAGCAAATGTAGGGATCTTGACCCACCCAGACAACCCAAGCGGCAACATGGAGGAGTGGATCGCATCAGCAGGCGACAGCATGGAGGAGGACTGGATCGCATCAGCAGTCGGCAACATGGAGGACTGGACCGCGTCAGCAGGCGGCAACATGGAGGAGGACTGCACCGTGTCAGTAGGCGGCAACATGGAGGAGGACTGCACCGCGTCAGCAGGTGGCAACATGGAGGAGGACTGGATCGCGTCAGCAGGCGGAAACATGGAGGAGGACTGGATCGCGTCAGCAGGCGGCAACATGGAGGAGGACTGGATCCCATCGGCAGGCGGCAACATGGAGGAGGACTGGATCCCATTGGCAGGCGGCAACATGGAGGAGGACTGGATCCCGTCGGCAGGCGGCAACATGAAGAAGGACTGGATCACGTCAGCAGGCGGCAACATGGAGGACTGGATCACGTCAGCAGGCAGCAACATGGAGGACTGGATCGCTTCAGCAGGCGGCAACATGGAGGAAGACTGGATCGCATCAGCAGGCGGCAACATGGAGGAGGACAGGATCGCATCAGCAGGCGGCAACATGGAGGACTGGATCGCTTCAGCAGGCGGCAACATGGAGGAGGACTGGATCGCATCAGCAGGCAGCAACATGGAGGAGGACTGGATCGCATCAGCAGGCGGCAACATGGAGGAGGACTGGATCGCATCAGCAGTCTGCATGGAGGAGGACTGGATCACATCAGGCACCGGATCGGTGGGTTTAGATATTGGATTACTGCATGTAGTTGCCTTGTGCTGAGCAGACTGTACTGCTGATGGTGGGAAGGTAGTAACAGTACTAGGGGGGGATAGAGGGAGTATTGGAAATACAGGAAGAGGCCTGAGATGTTGCCATGGTTAGTGGCACGGCAGGGGGAGCTTTCAATTGATTGCATACAGGGGAAGTGTGCCCTCTGGTGGCAGGGTACTTATGTGACTCATCTAGCACTGGGGATATGATCTCTGACCAAGCTTGTAGCAGAGGTTGAACTAAAGTCAGTGTGTCTCTCCCTTGGTCATATTGCTCAATTAAACAGTGCACAGAAGCAATACATTCCAACACCACCTGTTGTGAATAGGCTGCATACTGCTGGAGAAACGAACCTGTACAATTTTTACACACGACCGAGGTTCTCGCTGGAAGCCCGTCGAGCAGAAATAAAGAGCACGCTCTCTATTTGCTCTACGGCCCGCCTGGATGAATGGCTGGTTGCCATTCCCGACGGGCGGGTCGCCGATTTCGACGGCCGGCAGGGAACCTCGACGGGCGGAACGATGTGTTCTGCCCGTCGAGGTTCTCTGCCGTGTGTACACGGCCTAAGAGGTAACCTGAAATAGTAGCTCAGAACAGACCTGAATGAAAGGTTGTACTTGACCAAATGAAAATCTTCCCTCCACGGCTAAGGCATGTGCTATCAGAATGCTTCCAAGCAGCTCCTCCTCAGTTAGATCCTGCCACAGTGAATGACACAAATCCTTATCCCCTAATGCAAGTTGCACATGGCAAATAACCTGCACTCTCAACATTGTGAAAGGAAAAGCAAAAATCAAAATCAACTGGCCCTCAGTCCCCAAGTGTAGCAGATCTGGTCGTTAGTGGGCGTCAAGATTATGTCAGGATCAGCGGCTAAGGTGACCAGACATGTATGCTACACAAGGGAACCGAGACCAAACAAAGGATATACTGTATATATTAAGTGATATTTATTTACAGGGAGAATACACCAACAAGCATACACAGCAACCAATGAAAACATAAACCACTCCAGCAAACAACAATAACTAATAAACCTAATAGCTAACTATATACAATATCTACAACAATATCTACAACAGGGGAAAAGGCAACAGGGAAGCAAGGAAAAGGACACGGCTGGGGACAAGAGCATAGAACAAGGCAGGAAGGATCAGGACAAGGACAGGTGGGCAGGTTGGCAGGCACAAGCTGGTAGCAGACAGGAAGGGATCAGAATCTTGACGCACTGGGGGAAGGGAGGAGCAGCCTAAGGCTCCTTACACACGGAGCGGTCCATTTTTCGGTCCGCTCCGTGTGTCCGTCAGCTCAGCGGGTGGTCTCCGCTGAGCTGTCGGGCGGACAGGGCGGTCCCCGCACACTGTGCAGGGACCGCCCTGTCTCTCCTCCGCTCTCCCCTATGGGGAGTCGGATGGAAACAGACCGTCTGTCCGTTTGCATCCGATCCGTTTGGCCGGACGGAAGAAAAATAGGACATTCTTCCGTCCGCAAAAACGGATGCGGATCTGGCGGACATTAGCGGATGCATCATCCGCTAACGGATCCGCTCCCATAGGGGCTTGTAAACGGACTTGTGATGAGCGGACGAACGGTCCGCTAGTGTGAAAGGACCCTTAAATATCCAGGCAGCTGGAGCCAGGTGCGGCCGATCAGAACCTGACAGCTTCTGGGAGACACCTGCTGGTGGACACTGGAACTGCAGCAAACAGCGCAGAGCAGGATAGTGCCACCAGCAGGTGAACTTATTCCCAACATTTTGTCTCCCTGTTGGGCCCCATTGACGCCCGTTCTGGGGTGAAGCCTTTTAGCCCACTCATGGTTCCCGCTGAGCAATCACTCATCTCCCTCCTTTTGTTCCAGAGTTCCTGTTACATCAATGACATGACACCTGGGGTGGGTGGTATCCTGGGGGCGGTAACTGGACTTTGGGGATAGGGGAGGAGGAGACATTGGGTACCTTTGGGACGGGTGTACTGGACCCCAGAGTGGGGCCATTGCGGTGGTCCTATGCTGATGCCCACCCTGCCCACACATATGCCTTTCTTGTGCCCGTTGAGGCCATTCCTGCACTACCTCTCTCCTGGGACCACACTGCAAACTGCCTGAATAAAAGCAGGGCCCGACAGGGTTTAAGGCTGCCACACCCACGGGTGGTACAGGACTGAGCGGTGGTGAGAGGGATGGGAGGAACACTCTCCCAGATGGAAAAACCGACACATTGGTCGCATGTCCCGTACATTTATAGACACGCGTGGGAAGTTTCCGACTAGGACGTGAAGCCGACCAAGCACAGTGGTACCCTCGCCGAGCGATTTTTTTTTTTTGTTTGTTTTGTTATATTTGTGTGATTATGAAGGGGGAGGAAATTTGGTCACCATGGGGGATTGAGACTCTATGATACTTCAGGGCCCCACAACCGGGGGACGTAAGACTCGACTTACTTTGTGCACGTGGCGGCTACCCTCCCCTTCCCCCCTTATGTGGTAGTTTGGGAAACCCAGGGGAATACACTTTTTGTACACTAGAGCCTTCCTTGCTGTGTATTATTAACAGTGTACTGTGTTCCTGTTTTTTTAGATAATATAACACAGATATTATGTTGTGGGGTGGGGGTGCAGTCCTGGGCATTGCGGGTGACGGTTGCAGGTGGCCATGTCACCCGGAGGGCTTCCATGAAGGAGCTTGGTGCGGGGGGAAGACTTCTGGGATATGAGCGCAGAGGGGACAGCTTAGGGTTTATTTTGTATTGTGAAATATCACGAATATTCTGAGCCAATCAGAGTGCTCCATTCCGCATTTCTCGAATATTCGCAATTATTTTGTATTGTAATATATCACGAATATTCTGAGCCAATCAGAGTGCTCCTTCCGCATTTGCCGAATATTCGCAATTATTTTGTATTGTAATATATCACGAATATTCTGAGCCAATCAGAGTGCTCCTTCCGCATTTCTCGAATATTCGCAATTATTTTGTATTGTAATATATCACGAATATTCTGAGCCAATCAGAGTGCTCCTTCCGCATTTCTCGAATATTCGCAATTATTTTGTATTGTAATATATCACGAATATTCTGAGCCAATCAGAGTGCTCCTTCCGCATTTCTCGAATATTCGCAATTATTTTGTATTGTAATATATCACGAATATTCTGAGCCAATCAGAGTGCTCCTTCCGCATTTCTCGAATATTCGCAATTATTTTGTATTGTAATATATCACGAATATTCTGAGCCAATCAGAGTGCTCCTTCCGCATTTGCCGAATATTCGCAATTATTTTGTATTGTAAAATATCACGAATATTCTGAGCCAATCAGAGTGCTCCATTCCGCATTTCTCGAAATTTCGCATTCGCATTCGCAATAGCGAAATTTTGCAATCATTTCATTTCCAAAAAATATCACAAATATTCGTATTTAGCGAATATATCTCGAATATTCGACTATATATTCGAGATATATCGCGAAATCGAATATGGCATATTCTGCTCAACACTACTTCCCACTCACTTACCATGCCACAAACCCGTCGGCCAAATCCAAATGAGTATCCATACTTCTTGCAGGGAAAATACCCTAGACCTGCCGGGACACCAGAATTGATACAGAGGGGCGGTGTGTGTTCATCAAGGGACTTATAGGAGAAGTGTTGGTGACAATGGCTGCGGTCTACAGCCGGATGATAGACAAGACACCTTTATACACAAAACGCTGACCAGCCTGAACCCCACAGTGGACACATCCGCCGGTAGCTCTTCCCTACGCACAAGCTTGCACAAATGCATCACTCGGGTCCTCCATGAGGCCAAACTGATAGACGCGTGGAGGCTTCACCACGCAGGGGAGAGGGACTACACCTTTGTTTCGCCCCCACACAAAACATATTCATGCATAGACTTTTTCTTGATACTCCTTGGCCAATTAGAGGCAGTGTATGCCCCAGAGATTGGTAACATAACCTGGTCAGATCACGCACCTATTACTATGCGCTACAACCTTTCACAGACTGCAAAATTCTGGAGACTAAATGAGAACCTACTACAGTCCCCCACAGTGCTGACTGACGTCACAAGAGAACTGAACCAATATTTTCTAACCAACGATACCGACAACTGCGACCCGGGGATACTGTGGGAGGCCCACAAGTCTGTGATTAGAGGAGTCCTGATCAAGCACGGGACCCATATTAAAAAGCAACGGGGTAAACAATTACTGCCTCTTCTACACAGGATACACAACTTGGAAAAGGCGCACAAGAGAAACCAGACGCCATTGCTAGAATCGGTACTGCTGACCCTCCGCAGACAGGCAAAAGCCGCACTATAATCTCGTAGGAAACTCTCTTACGAATTGGGAAACAAGTGTGGGAAACTCCTCGCTAGAGCAGTTGGGCAACAGACTCTGTTCATACATTCCCCAATTCATCTCTTAGGGACATAGGACAGTCCTGCCCACCCAGATAGCCAACAATTTCCGGGCATACTATTCCTCCCTATACAAGCTCCCAAAAAGAATATCAGTGACTCTGCTGTAGGAGACTATTTGACATTGTCCAATATTCCCAAAAAGTAGGGATGCTCTGGAAGAACCCATCACATTCTTGAAATTGCAGAGCGCCATTAAAAGTATGAAAGCAGGTAACGCGCCGGGCCCTGACGGGTTCACCCTTCAATATTATCAAACCCTTATTATGGTCCTCGGCCCGTACATACTGAAGCTCTTTAACAACCTCACAGGAGATGGCCGGCTCCAGAGAGATACTTTGAGAGCCCACATCTCCCTCATAACCAAAGAGGGAAAGGACCCGTCGGCCTGTGACAGCGACAGGCCCATATCTCTTTTGAATATCGATAAACTCCTCACTAAAATACTAGCCAACAGACTATCCCAACATATGACGAGCCTGGTACACTTGGAACAGGTTGGTTTTGTCCCCCCCCCCCCCCCCCGAGAGGCTAGGAACAGCACCACAAAGGTACTGAATCTGATACATAGGACCTCGGTGACCAAAACACTGCGTTTTTCTCAGCACAGATGCTGAGAAAGCCTTTGACTGGGGGAGTTGGGAATTTATGTTCTCGGTTTTTAGACACATCGGACTCGGGGGGCACATGTTACATTGGATCTCCAACATTTACTCGATACCGACAGCCCAGGTTAAAGCTAATGGAGTCCTCTCTGACTTCAACATCTCAAATGGTACCAGGCAGGGCTGCCCCTTGTCGCCCCTTCTCTTTGCCCCTAGCACTAGAGCCCTTTTTATGCACGATACACCAGAATCCGGATATCTCAGGAATTACCATAGATCAGGCCCAATATAAGATTTTTGGATATGCAGATGATCTCCTAGTTTCCCTGACTAACCCAGTCGTGTCCCTTCCAAATCTAATTAAAGAATTTCAGAGATATGGGAACATTTCGAATCTAAGAATTAACTTTGACAAATCAACAGCTATGTGCATTAACATGACAGCCGAAAAATGTACCCCCCCCCCCCGAAATCTAATTTTAACTTTAAATGGTCTGACAGCTATCTTACTTACCTAGGAACCAGTATACCTAGTGACCTGACACGCACATTTGAACTGAATTTCCCGCCAATGTTGTCCAAGACAAAAGGGTTGCTCGATGAATGGGGCAAGGGCCTTCACTCTTAGTTTGGAAGGTGCAACCTCATCAAGATGTGCATTCTCCCGAAATTCCTGTATCTGTTCCAAGCACTGCCAATTCGAATACCTGTACTATATTTTAGGAAAGTACACTCAATGTTCACCAAGTTTGTATGATCAAAGACGAAACCCCAACTGCGCCAACATTACCTGACGCTACCAAAACAGTATGGAGGGTTGGCCCTCCCTGACATGAAAAACTACTACCAAGCGGTACACCTAGGGAGGATTATCGACTGGAACAGGCATGAACAAACTAAACTATGGGTTTAAGTAGAATGCACCCAGGTAGGTGTCCCTTTAAAAGGTGCAATCTGTTGTTAGGATCGGCTCCCCCTAGACATGACTACGCATCCCATCATAGGCGCCACGCTGTATGTGGGCTCAGTAGTAATTAAGTCCACCTCCCTAACCTCAAGTCAGTGCTCTTTATTCCCCATCTTAGGCAACCTGGCAGCTGGCATTTGCACCAGGACTTGGCTACTTGGAGTATGAATCACTATGGACGGCTGGAAAAAGACTGCGCATTACACTATCCAATCACTGAGAATTGTCTGTCTTTGATAGAAAACTGGATGACCAAGAGTTATCTTAAACTCAACAGTTCCAAAACAGAACTCCTTCTGTTTCATGCCAGTTGCAAGAGTCAGCTGGCAAGAACTTGGACACCCCCGCCCATTCTGGGCCAGATCATCTCCCCTAGCTCCAAAGTCAAAAGTCTCAGAGTCATCTTTGACACCTACATGACAATGGACGCACAAAAAGGGTCAGTAGTCAGCGGATCTCACCATCTGCTGCTCCTACTACGCAGACTTATTCCATTTACATATTCCCAAAAAAGACGTAGCAGTCGTGGTGGGAACAATTGTGAACTCTATATAAGATATCTGATAGTGACAAAAGAAATAAAGTGATTATAGGAAATGATAATCAGATGTGATCCAATAAGTAAAGTCCATGTTCAGTGAAGCTAGACAAAAAAACTTCTTCCACCAAAGAACACCCAGTGAATAAGGTTGGCTCCTTACCACAAAGATTGACCGTATGTACACCGGTCAGATGAACCTAGGGATAATTAAAGTCTTCCCAGACAGACTTCCCCAAAGCAACAGACAGAACAGGTGATGGTTCCACGTCGTTGTTGAGTAGAATACAGGGATGTTTTCAGAGGCTCATGAGAGGGAAAACAAAAAAACAACCCATAGTGTAGTACGTAGAAAAAAAGGGTTTATTTTGACAAAAGAAAGGAAATGCACTCACACTTTAGTTGTAGGTACAACGCAAATGATAATGGAAGATTGCGGCGTCTCCTCTGCTTCGTGCTAGTGTGTTAGGGCTCCGTGCTGTGTAATCCGTAACTCGTGGACCTGATGACGCACCACTGCTTAGGCCACACCTACGCGTTTCGTCATGAAAAGACGTCGTCGGGGATTGGCTGGCCGATCGCGTCATCACGATGCCCTTAAATATTGCACCAGCGCCATCTTTGAAAAGGGCGGAGGTCCGGGCTCGATAGGAAAACACATAACGTCAGCGTCGAAAACGTACGACGCTGATATCACTTTCGGAGCAAAGAGGATACAAAAAGAGAGACTGCCATCTTGTGGAAAAAAAGGAGAACACAGACGGGCTCAAAAAGGAAGCAAGAAAAACTGAAAGAGGAGATGCCGCAGCCTTTAACAATAATGCCAATACATGAAATATCTGACATAGTTTAAAAAAACAATAGAAACTACGCAAAAAATACCTCTTAATGGAATAAATAAAATTTAATTCATAACTTAATTATGTGTTAAAATTGGTAAAAATTAATAGAATATATCTATTAAAAAATAGATAAAAATTATTTAAAAAAAATTATTTATAAAATGTATAAAAGACATATATAAAGCCACCATAAGGAACATATGTGATACAGAATAAAAAGCCTAGGTGTTGTTCAGAAAACAATTGATATCCCAATCCACGTTCAACCCAAATGGAATATAAGATCTCATCTCGAATATCCATTTAGTTTCAATCCTGGATATTGACCTAACTTTGTTTGTACCCCTCCAGTTAGGACACAACTTCTCAATGGGAACAAAAAGGGTCCCTTTGATTGATTTATTGTGATATTTAGCATAGTGTTTCGAAAGGTTGTGTTTGGGGAACCCACTTCCTACTTTCCCCACATGTTCTTCCAACCTAACATGCACCGCTCTTTTAGTACGCCCTATATATTGTTTGGAACATGGGCATTGGATAAGGTATATGACACATTCACTTGAACAGGTAATGAATGAGTCAATATTATAGATCCTATTTGTTTGGGTTGACTGAAAAGTCTCCAACTTTTGTCCCTGGAAGGTATTAATTTTGCAAATTTTACACTTCCGACACGGAAAGAACCCCTTCATGTTATGGAAAAATTGAAGTGTTTTAGGAGGATTAATCACATTGGGGGCAACTTTAAACTGGAAAGAGGGTGCTCCCCTAAAGATGACCAATGGACGGTCTGGAATGATTGGACCTAATATCCTATCGTTTTTGAGGACATTCCAGTGTTTGTTTAATATTTTTTTAACCGAGAAGTGTTGATTAGAGTAGTTGGTAGTCATGGCAAATCCAAAATTAATTTCACTACTCCGGTTGATCTTCGCAGTACCATTCAAAATCTGATTCCTATCCATATTACTCACTATATTGATAGTTTCATCTATTTTCGCCTCATCATAACCTTTTTCTAGAAATCTAGACTTCAAGACAAGGGCTTGATGATAGTAGTCTGCCGAAGTGGTTCAATTCCTCCGAATTCTTTGAAATTGGAAGTGAGGGAAACACCTGAGTAATGTTTTGTTGGGGACACAGATCAATATAAATAGTTTCCCATTTTGGAAATTGCATTTTGCTGTGTACACCCCAAATTAGTAGGAATCTTGGACTTTGGGGTCCATTTACTAAAGGCAAATCCACTTTGCACTACAAGTGGACAAGCAAGGAAGAAAACTCAAAACTTGGCGGGATTGGAAGTAAAAACCATCAGTGCTTCCCTTCTGATTTTCATTGCCTACGCTTCTACTGCAGAGCGGCTTTGCCTTTACTAAACCCCAAAATAACTAATCATTTGGGGTGTACACTGCAGTGCAATTTGCTTAATGGTGACACTAGTTAGATTGACCTGTGTCCCGAAGAAAAGACCATTGGTAGGGTTTTAACCTCACTTCCTGTTCAGCTGTGTGACAGGAAGTGAAGCCAATTTTAGGAAAAGGGACACAAAGCCCAACCTAAAAACACTAGCAGGGGTTCTAACACTCAATTGGCTTCCCTCAAACAACCCACAATTAGAATAGGATTGTCTTGTGCTAGTTTCAAGCACAGCGCTGTAAATCAGCACTTCAAGCCTGTCCACCAATACACCACCCCCCCCTCCAACAGGCCATGTTTGCAGCTTTTCCTACATCTTGCAGGAGAGGGGAGGCATGTGCTTTAAAAAGTCAGTCTGGACATCAGTTCTAGGAAACATTACTCCCGCCCGGTACCGCTTTGTCCTTCCTTTTCTGGTGACTAAACATTTCATGCATACACACCAGGAAAGAGCTTAGAGACAAATCACACTTGATGGTTTAGGCCCAAACTAGTTCAGCTGCAGCGGTTGAAATCCATAGCATGAAAAAAATAACACAAGTGCTGAACAAACTTCAAAATTTGAAAGTAATTTTATTGGTCCCACAAAACAAGGAAAGCAAAACAAAAAATTACAAATAAACACACCAAAAATATATAAAAACACCTAAAAACAAAAAAGACCAACGTTTATTTCACAGTCATTGGAACTGCGGAATACCTTTCCCTTCCAATCAAGAAGGAGCTGCTTTTGAAATAACAGGATAGACCCACAGGATTAAAACATTAGTCATTAACATCTTGAGAGGTTTGAACATTTAGCAAAATTATGTAGCAGAGAAACCTGCTGGGCCCCACTGCAAAGAAAGGGGGTCAAAAAGTGGGGGTTGTCCTATACAAAATGAGTGAGAGAGGTTTTAATCTTGGTGAGACTCCAAAACATCTCTGTTTCACTCCGCCATTACTTCCAGCCAGCAAATCTGCCCCCTCTGAGGGGCAGCTGACACGTGCAGTATCCACGCTTTTTATAACATGTGTGCTAATGAACCAATTGGAAGCCTACACATGAAGAAATGTCAGCCTCTAGTTTGTGTGCACTTGTAACTGCAGGCACTTACACCTGTTAAGGATGTCCTTAAATTACTAAGCCAAAAAAACAGCTTTCTGAGCATGCTCAGAAAGATGCATGTCATTTTCAGGGTCAGACAACCAGCTTTTTTTTCAAAGTGTTCGAGCATGCCCAGTTCACTCGAAATGCAGTACCAGAATCAAATCTGCAATGGCGGATGAAAGCATTAGAGGTGTTTAATTATTTTTTGGTCCCCCTGAAGTGATGCTTTACAAGCTGAACGGGAGGTCTTATAGAATCCGGCCCTTTTACGTAACAAACCTAAATAATAATAATTTAAACGCCCCTGTCCCTAGTAGGGTTTTCTCGCAGTCAGAAGCGAACAAGCAGCATTTTTATTGTTTCCGGTTACCAGTTTAGATTTACAGATAAGGTCTAGTGCTAAAAATATTCCTCTTGCTGTTACGCACGCTATGATACCTCACATGTGTGGTTTGAAGAATGTTTTCATATGTGGGCGGGCCTTAAATGTGTAAGCCCCGCCCACATATTGAACCCCCTTTCAAACCCCACATGTGAGGTATCATAGCGTACGTTAGAGCGAGAGCAATACTTTTAGCACTAGACCTCCTCTGTAAATCTAAACTGGTAACCTGAAACACATAAAAAAGTGTTGCCTATGGGTATTTTCAAGTACTGAAGTTTGGCCCCATTCCATGAGTGTGTGCAATATTAAAGTGTAACATGTTGGGTATCTATTTACTCGGTGTAACCTCATCTGGGAGAGTTCACATTATGGCCATAAATTGGGCTAACTTTAGTGTATTCTTAAAGCTTTGTAACCACTTGAGCCCCAGACCATATTACTGGTCACTGACGGGGCCAGTTTTTGCATTTCAACACTGCGTCATTTTGACTGACAATTGCGTGGTTGTGCGACGTGGCCCCCAAACAAATTTGGCGTCCTCATTCCCCCCCCCAAAAAAATGTTTTTTTTTTTTTTTTGGTGGTATTTGATCACCTCTGCATTTTTTCTTATTTTTGCTTGACCCAAAAATATAGCGACAATTTGGTAAATAAAAAAACATATTTTTTACTGTTTGCTATAATAAATCTCGAGTGGAGGCCCCAAAATATATGCAAAAAATGTTTGCCCTCAGTTTAGGCCGATAAGTATTCTTCGACATATTTTTGTTTGCAAAAAATCACAATAAGCGTTTGATTGGTTTGTGCAAAAGTTCTAAGTAGGGGTTGGTCTTATGGGTTTTTTTGGAATAATTTTTTGTTTTACTAGTAATGGTGGCTATCATTGTTTTTTCTGGCTACTGCGACATTGTGGCGGACACATTTTTGTGACATTTGGCATTTTTCTAGCGAGCAATGGTATAGAAATGCATTGCTTACTATAAAAATGACACTGGCAGGGAAGGGGTTAACACTAGGGGCACGGAAGGGGTTGAATATGTTACCTGGGTGTGTTCTAACTGTAAAGGGGGTGGGACTGTGTAGGGGAAATGACAGATCGCTGTTCATACATTGTAGGGACAGACGAGCAGGCATTCCCCCCCCCCCCTGACAGGACCGGGATAAAGGTTTTTTATCCTGGAACTCCACCCCAAATTAAAAAAATGTTTTAACGGCGTGGGGGTCCCCCTTCAGGTGCACAACAGGCTCTTAGATTTGATCTGGAACATGTGGTGAAGGGGTTAAACCCACGCCAAAAACGGTGTGGGGTTCCCCCTCAGATCCAGACTTATGTAACAAGCTTGGTCACCCTTCTCCCAGGCACGCAGTCTGGCGGAGGTTTCTACCTCGGACAGGAATGGGGGGGGTGGGGAGGGCTTGGCTACGAGTTTTTAAATCTGGTGGCGAGCGCCCCCCCCCTCCTGAGCCGTACCAGACCGCATGCCCTCGACATGGGGGAGTGTGTGCTGTGGGGGAGGGGGGCACTGCCCCCCCACCCCAAAGCACTCTTGTCCCCATGTCGATAGGGACAAGAGCCTCTTCCCGACAACCCTGGCCGTTGGTTGTCGGGGTATGCGGGCGGGGGGCTTATCAGAATCTGAGAGCCCCCTATATTAAGGGGGCCCCCAGATTCTGGCCCCCCCGCCTATGTGAATGAGTATGGGGTACATCGTACCCCTACCCATTCACCGGGTGGAAAAGTGTAAACACAAAAAAATCACACAGAAAAAAATAATTTATTAGTCAGCTCCGGGGGTCTTCTGCCGGGACCCCCCACCACCAGCCCATTGGGCCCCGGGCTTCGCCGTTTTCTGCCGGGGGGGGACACCCACCGATGCTCTCCTCCATGTCCAGCCAGGCCCCCACCCCAAAATAAGCTCTTTCAGATCCGGGGGGGGCCGGCCGAAAAAAGCAGAGAACAACGGGGGCGGAGCCCCTCGGTCTTCCAGACGTTTTCTGCCGGGGGGGCTCCAGCCCCGCACCGGTCTTCGCCGCCGCCTTCCGCCGGGGGGGACACCCACCAATGCTCTCGGCCATGTTCGGCCAGGCCCCCTACCCCAAATCAAGCTCTTTTACATCCGGGGGGGGGGCGGCGGAAATGGCGGAGAACAACGGGGGCGTCGCCACTCCTCGGTCCTGTGGACGTGTGTGTGAGGCTCTCTGGACTTCCAGAGAGCCATGGAAGCTATCAGCCCAGGGGGAGGCTCTATTTCCCGGGCGGTGAGGGAAGCTATGCCTGTAGAGGGGCCGGATACCATTTCAAGGACAGTGGAGAGTTTGAGACCATCAGATGAGGATCTCAGGTATCTGGAGTCCCAGATTGCTCTCTCTGCATGGCAGGAGCAGCAGCCAGGTGAAAGTGATTTTGAAGCTACTGGCCGTCGGATGGAGGTCTATGCAGTCTTGGATAGGCTTATGGACTTTTTGGTGGTAGTGCATGAAGACCTGGCACGCTTAAGAACAGCCAGAGATCGGGTGGGCAAAAAGAAGCGGAAGGGCTATCGCCTGAGTGTTCAGACATTGAAAACGACCCTGAGTGAGTATATCATTTATTGGAACCGGCTGTTGGATCAGTCTACTATGGACACTGATGAGATGGATGAGTTGGAGGAACGCCTGATGGAAGTTTGCGATAAGGGAAGCCAGGCTGCTCGCCGTAGCTCACAGGCTGAGGTGCCAATTTCCCCTTTGCCACCAGGGGGCGCCCAGCCTGGAGGCCTGGTCGGATCCCCCGTGATCACCGCGGGACCGGAAGTGGCGGGTCCCGGGGTTGCTGTGGACGAGGAGGAAGTCATGGAGGTTGGAGGAACGCAGGACGAAGTCGCGGCGGGTATTGCCGCGAATGTGTGTGCCGCGAGTCGCGAGGCTACTGCTGCGGTGGATGCCGCGGGTCGCGGGACTGCCGCTGCGGGTGTGGAGCCGGAGGGTATTGCCGCGAAAGTGAACACCGCGGGTTGCGGGGTTACCGCTGAAGGTGTGGAGCCGGAAGTAGCGGATCCCGGGACAGCTGCGGGTGAGGAGATGGGACTTGTGGAGGCTGTTGCTGTGAAGGATGGAGCAATGAAGGATGGAGCAATGAAGGACGGTTCCGCGGGTGTGAGTGCCATGGATCGTGGGATTTCTGCTGAGGACACTGTGAGGGGTGAGATACCTACCATCGTCTCATCCCGGGTTTTGGGGGTGGCCACTGTTGCGGAGACTGTTGGGTCATCTTTTTCTGTGGACTTGCTGCCGGGTGGTGGGGTGCCTCTTGTGGTTTCCCCCTCCGGCCCTTCAGTTGCTGTGTCCGTGGCGATGACCCCCCAGCGCATGGAGTGGGGTGATTGCGAGCAGGGTAGTATAACTAGCCCATGTCTTGCGATGGACCACATACGGCTGCTGGAGGGTGAGCCAACCAAAGCGGACCAGAGTACTGATTTTCATGACATTGGGGTACCCTCTGGGGTTTTGGAGCATACGGGTCAGCCCCAAGTGGGTCTTCTGGGCGGTGCGGGGACCCCTCCGGCGGCAATTATTTCTGCTGGGGGTGTTTCCGGTGCTTGTGCACCTGCTGTGCCCGGGGCCCCCGGGAAAGACTTAAGTATAGCTGTTGATAATGTTGATTCTAGCAATGTTGTTGTTTCTGATCTCCCCCCGCCTCCTCCCCAAATCAGTGGGTCCCAGGAGGCTGGGGTTATGTCGGCCCTAAAAGTGGGGTTGTCTTTTGCAGATGTCACTGGTGGTAGGGTACAGCTTGGGCGTTTTTATAGTGCCCATGGTACGATGGCTTTTAGGGGCTCAGTGCCAGCTGCCACTAGGGTGGGGGGAGTGGAGCGTAAGCGCCATAACGTTGTGCAGCTGCGCTGGTTGGAAGGGTTTGGTCGTCCTCCGGGGAGAGACGAGGTGGTGGATATGGTGTTGGCCCTTGGGTTTAAGGCATCAGACATCTTTGCTGTTATCCACCCCTCGGGTTCCCTGGAGTATGATGTAAGTTTTGGTACCCCCGTCTTAATGGAGAGTTTTATCTCCAGACGGGAGGTGGTGAAGAATCAATCCTCGTGGAAATCCTTTAGAGCAGTCCCCCTGTCTAGACAGGAAGAAATAAAAAGGGTGTCAGTCCTGGTTAGAAATGAATCTATTCCCGCAGAGGATATTACAACATGGTTGGGGCGGTACGGCCAGGTGATGGCCCCGCCAGGGAAAGTTTTGGATGCCAAGGGGAT
Organism: Rana kukunoris; assembly: GCA_029574335.1. Taxonomy (NCBI): domain Eukaryota; kingdom Metazoa; phylum Chordata; class Amphibia; order Anura; family Ranidae; genus Rana; species Rana kukunoris. The sequence goes on from CM056049.1 coordinate 469,950,531, forward strand.
CTGGACTGGTGCCTGGTCTGTCTCAGTAAGGCTTAGACGCATCGGGTTATCAGTGACACATGTGCCTGCGTCAGGTTATATTGGGAGGGATAGGATCCTTGCATTCTATCCGGGGCAACCTAAGCTCTGTTTTAGATGCAACAGTCCTTTGCATTTCAGTAGGGACTGTAGGGAACCCTTTTGTTCAAAGTGTAATGAAGCTGGGCACTTGGCCAGCGGGTGCAATAAATTTCAGTGCAATCTGTGCGGTGTTATGGGGCACGTTTTTAGCCAGTGCCCCTCGGCCTTTCGGGCACCTGTTGGGGGGGTGTCTCCCCCTGCGGGGCCTGGGGGGTCTGGGGAGTCTGTGCTTCCGGTTGTTTCGTCGGCCGGGCCTCCTGCCCCGCTCCAGCTGGCTGGCGCAGTGACTCTTGAGAGCCAGTCTTTTGTGATGGGTTCCGGGAGTCCGGGGCCGTCGTCAGGAAGATTGGGTCATAAGTCGGGCGGCTCGAGAGTTTCCCCTTTAAAATCTGGGGGGAGGGGTAAGGCCCCTTTGGCGCAATCTGTGGTATCTCGTGGCAAGGCTAAGATGCCTAGGATGGTGTTGCATCCCCTCTCTCGGGATTCGCAGCCCATTCCTACTTGGTCTGGGTCCTCTGTTCCTGTGTCTGGTGGTGGGGGGGATCGAGAGGCGGGTCGTTTCTCTGATTCTGATACCCCTAGTACGAGACCTGTTCGTAAGGGCAGAAGAGGTAAGGTTCCTAGGGATCCCCAGCCAGTTGTAGACTTGCCTTCTCAGCCAGGTAAGGAGAGTAAAGGCAATGTTTGGGTGGCGGTGGGAAAGGGGAGGTGTAAAAGCAGTCCTGGGGTGATCCCCAGTTCTGGGTCAGGTCCTGGTCCGGGTGTTTCCTCTCCAGAAGGTGGAGTTGGGGCGACAAGTAGTGCCCAGACTCCCCCTGGTATAGCCCTGCAGAACAGGTTTTCCACCCTGGATCCTGTGGTGGATTCTGGTGGGGGTATGGTTGCAGGGGATTGTGCTGATGGTAGTAAATGAGTAATTTAAAAAAAAAAAAAAAAAAATGCAGTAATGTGGTAACATGTGTATGTACAATTGCGTAGTTGCGTAGATTTTTAAAGTTTTGGGGAGGGTTAGGGTTATGATTTTGTTATATTTGTTTATGCATAATGGAAGTATGTATGTTTTAGGGGTTGGGGTTACTTGGGAAGTGGAAATGATTAAAGAGTATAATAATGCAAGTTATTGGGGTAGGTATTGGTGCGAATTTTAGTGATGTGCAGATGGTATATGTATAGTACGGTGGGGTAATGTTTGTACGTAAAGAAAATGTTTAGTGGTAGAGGGTTGCTTTGGTACTTGGGAAGTGGTAATGATTAAAGAGTATAAAAAGCAAGTTATTGGGGCAGGTATTGGTGCTAATTCTTAGTGATGTATAGATGGTATATGTATAGCATGGTGGGATAATATTAGTATGTAAAGGAAATGTATTGTGGCAGAGGGTTGTTTTGGTTTAATTGTTTTTTCTGTATACATTTTTGGTCGTAGAATTTCCAATAAAAAATAACCCCTCCTCGGTCTCAGTGCAGCTCCTCCCACTGGCAGTAGTTCCGGCTCCTCCCACAGAGCTCATTCTGCTTCCTGCTGGAGAGGAGAGAAGACCTGTCTTCCAGAGCTCCTGTGTTCCAGCCTACCAGGACCAGCCTCCAGCCCCCAGCCCCCTGCCCCGGAAGAGGGGTGGGATGGCCTCCCTCAGCCCCGGAGGTGGACCGGCTTCCGGCCTCCGGAGGAGTCAACAGCACCTGCCCTCCAGCCAGACCACCGCCACCACCATCAGCAGGGAGGACCGTCTCTTCCTGGAGACCCAGGAGGGTCTCTCAGACTGGACAGCCCCTCAGCCAGGTGAGAATGAGGCAAGAACCAGGAAGAGGCGGGATAAAATCAAATCCCTGCTGGTGAGGATATCTCAGGCCTGCTTGGAAAAGATGACTACTCTCGCAGGCCTGAGGGAAAAGAGGGACAGGTGCTCCAGTAATAAGAGATCTGAATTCAAGGGGGCCATCACCACCCTAGGACTAGAAGTAAAAGAAATATGGGAATACCTGGGGGGCTTTTGCCAACGTGGGGCTGGAGAGATGAACTTCCTAGAGGAGCTCCGGAGGACCCTCCAGCAGGCCAACCGGGAAGGGAGCCAGGCAGCGAGGAGGAGCGGGCGGTCTAAGAAGAGGTCCCAACCCCCCAAACAGCCAGGAGAGTCAGGGGAGCCTGGGTGCAGGGGGGGGGGCGAGTGCCGGTGGTGCAGGGCCCAGTATGGCCATAAAGTGACCAGACCGGAACCGGAAGTGACCGGACCGGAACCGGAAGTGCCCGTCCCGCGACCGGAAGTGCCCCCCCGCGAGTTTGCGGTGGTCGGTGGGGGCTCAGGGGACCTGGGGGATGAGAGGCCGGGGGTGCAGGGGTGCCCAGCCCCAGACGCTGCAGCAGGCACCTCCAGGCACCCCCGGCAGGAGATGGACAAAGACGGTGAGGACGGTAAATTGGACGGTAAGCTGCCACCCCCCCAGGTCCTCATGGACACTGCCACAGGCCCCGAGGGGCTCCCTGCAGCACAGGCTGGGTGGGGGGAAAGTCAGGTGGGACCCCTCCCAGTGGACTGTATAGCATATGATTATATCCGGCAGTTGGAGGGGTCCCAGGGGGGCTCCCCCCCAGTACAGGTGGAGTCCCAAGGGGCTGGTGTGGTCGCGGAGGGGTCTGGGTGGGGGAGTTTGGTGGGGGTGGTACCCCCCTCTGCTGTGGTCCCGGGGGGGGGGGAGCCTGTAGTCAGGCCAAAGGTGGTGGGTCAGGGTGGTCAGGGTATATCAGCGGGGGTGGGTGCAACACCACCGGCAGGGATGGGGGCCCCCCCGTCCCCCCCCACTTCTGGGGGTGCTGAGGGGGGTGCCCCACTTCCGGAGAGCATCTTTCGGGGGTCTCCGGAGGCCAACTTATTGTCTGCCCTAAAGGGGGGTCGCTCTTTCGCCCAGGTGTTGGGCTCTCGTGCCCCTCTGGACCACCTGTACAGCCGGTTTGGCGCCCAGAATTTCCGCGCCCCCCTGCTGACCAGGAGAGGACGCAGGGGTCGGCGTGGACGAGGGGTACAGGTGGTCCAGAGAGGAGGCGTAGGAATGTTGTCCAGCTTCGGTACGAGGGTCCGGACCCCTGCCCCGCTCGAGGTGAGGTGGTGGGCCTGGTACTCTCCTTGGGTTTTGGGGTGGATGACCTTTTTGCTGTCATCCATCCCACCAACACACGGGAGTTTGATATAAGTTTTGTCACTCCCGTGTGTATGGAACGCTTTATCACCAGCTTTGGGTTGGTGAGGGGCGTTGACCCTTGGAAGAGGTACAGGCTCATTCCCATCTCCAGGCAGGAGGAGGTTAAGAACATCACCATCCTGGTGAGGAATGAGTCGCTCCCTCCGGAGGACATTGCCACCTGGCTCGGGAGGTACGGGCAGTTGCAGACCCCCCTGAGGAAGAACCTTGATGAGCGCGGGGTCTGGACCGGGGCTTGGTTGACCAGGATCCGGCTCAAGAGGGAGGGCAACAGTGTTGCCCACCTCCCTGGCAGCGCCTTTCTAGGCAGAGACCGGATCCTGGCGTTCTACCCGGGACAGCCCCGTCGTTGCTTCAAGTGCGGCAGCCCGACCCACATGAGCTCGGACTGCACGGTGGTCAGATGTGGCCGGTGCCACGAGTTTGGCCACCAGTCCGAGTCATGTGGGAAGATATGCTGCAACTTGTGTGGTGAGATGGGGCACCCATTTAGCAGGTGTCCCAAAGCATATCGGGGTTCTTCCTCAGGGGGGGGACCTCCCGGGCCGGGAGCGGCCGAAGCCCCCCCGGCGAGTGATGGCCGGGGGGGTGGGGATCCTGGAGCCCCTAGTACTGCTCCGGAGGGACCAACAGGCCCATTGCCTCAAAGAAGGCGGAGCAGGCGTGGGCGTGGGGCTCCCCCCCCGGGGGACACGGGCTCGGTTGGCCAGGAGGCTCCCGATCCTCCGGAGGGCGGAGCCGGTGGGGAGGAGTCGGGGAGGCCTGGGGGTCCCGGGCCTGAGGGGCCGGGGCCAGGGCCTTCCCCTCCTAATGTTGCAGGGCCGATCCCCATCCCCCTTCCCTTTCCCCCTCCTCACCATTGCCCCTCCCCTCCACCTGGCCCTCCATCTGTTTCCCCATGCCCTCCTCCCTCATCTTCCCCTCCTCGTACCCCCCCCCCTCGCCCCCCCCCTCCCAAGTCCCGTCCCCCCCCTCCCCCTTCTTCTTCCCGTTCAGTTAAGTCTGGTCCCCCCCCTGTCCTCTCCCCTGTCTCTGGCCCCCCTCCTGCCTCTTCCATTCCCCCCCCTTCTGGACCCAGAGTCTCCTCTGGCCCTGTGGCCATGGAGATGGAAGCTGCTCGAGCCTCATCCAAGAGGGAAATCTCGAGCAGCGGGTCCGAGGAGGGGGGTGGTGTAGTCATCTCGGAGAGGTGGCAGGAGTGGGAGCAGGTGAGACGCAAAAAGAAGAAGGGGAAGGCTGCCAGATCTGGGGGCGGGAAGTCCCCAGTGAAGGGTGGGGTTCCCCCAGGGGCACGAAGTGGGGTGTCCCTGGGGAACCCGTTTGGTATCTTCTCCTCCTCCTCGGGCTCAGAGGAGGAGGAAGTGTAGATATGTAAATATGTTTTTGTGTTTGTAGTATGAAGGAGAACATGACCACTTTCAATCATTCTGATGGCGGTACCCTCTCCAATACGGCTTGCGACCATTAATGTCGCAAGTATTCGTTCTGCGGGAGCTCGTTTTATGGCCTTCGATTTTCTCAGCCGTGTTGAAGCTGACATTTTGTTTTTGCAGGAGACCTGGCTGGCATCTGTGGCAGAGATGCATCTAGCAAAGAGGGAGTGGAGATGTGGGCCCTCCCTCTGGTCTCTTGCGGCCGAGCCCTGCAGTGGGGTTGCGGTCCTTTTTAAGACTGGTCCGGTGGCTTGCCGGCGAGTGATTGAAGTGGAGATCGGTAGATGTCTGGTGGTGGACGCTGTCGTGAGGGGGCAATTCCTCCGGCTCATAAATTTTTATGGGCCTCAAACTAGGAGGGAGAGGAGGAGCCTCCTTACGGCGGTTAAGCCTTATCTTTTTACGTCCCAGCAGGTGATTTTTGGTGGCGATTTCAATATGATCACTAGGCCCAAAGACCGGGCAGGTGCCGCCAACCCTCTGGGATATGATAGTATTTTTTTGAATAACGTAGTGAGGGAGGCCAGGTTGGTGGATGTGCACGTTCGTCACCTCCCCAACCTCACTGGTTTCACATTTTCCCGAGGTAGTAGTAAGAGTAGATTAGATAGGTTTTTTTTAAAGGAGGACTCTGTCTGCTCGGCTCCTGAGCTGCAGTCGGTAGAGTTCTCCGATCACTGTATGGTATCTGTGGCCCTGAATGTCGCTGACACTCCTCAGAAAGGGAGGGGTTTGTGGCGCCTGAATGGGTCGCTACTGGAGGATCCTGAGGTTAGGGAAGCCTATGAGGTTTTCTTCCTGGGCCAGACCTCGCTCCTTGAGGGCAACTGCTCCCGCCTTGAGTGGTGGGAAGTAGTTAAAAAGAGGTCTGGCGACTTTTTCCGGGAAATCTCTGGGTACAGGGCAGCTTCCAAGTACCAGGCTTACCAGAGACTACGCAGGCAGCTTGACCGCCTGGTGTCCTCTGGGGGCTCTCAGGAACAGATATCCGGTCTGAAGGCGCAGATGAAGGAGTGTCAGTACGACCGTCTCGCCTCCCTGGTTTTTGAGAGGGATTATGGGAAGTTTATCTCTCCTGATCCCTACAGGAGCTGTGGTGAGGTGGCGAGGTCGAAGGTTGTACATGGCCTGAGGGATGCCTCAGGATCTCTGGTCCGGTCCAGATCGGGGATCCTGGGTGTCGTCAGAGACCACTTTTTGGACCTCCTGAAGAAGCGGCCTCTAGACATGGAGAGAGTCAGGGAATTCCTTGATGAGACCCCGCTGGAAGTGGGGTCTGACCTTCCTGACTCTCTGACAGAAGAGATCTCGGTAGCTGAAGTTGAGCAGGCTATTAGCTCTTTAGCTTCTAAAAAGTCACCTGGGCCCGATGGGCTCATGGCCGAGTTCTACAAAACCTTTAAGAGCCTCTTGGCTCCTCATCTGAGGGACGTGTTTAGTGAATGTTTGGCCTATGGCCTGCTGCCTCCCTCAATGAGAAGGTCAGCTCTGATCCTACTGTCAAAGGGGAAAGATCCGTCTGTGGTGGAGAATTGGCGTCCGATCGCCCTTCTTACCACAGATAGGAAGATACTGGCAAAGATCTTGTTTACACGTCTGTCTGCTTTGGCGGGCAGGATGCTGTCTCCCTCTCAGCACTGCACAATTCCTGGCCGGGGCACTTTTAGTGCCGTCCTGAGCGTCCGGGAGGCTGTGGAAAGGTGCAGGGCTGATGGCAGCGAGCGGTATCTGCTTGCATTGGATCAGGCTAAGGCGTTTGATCGGGTGAACCACGAGTACCTTTGGCTGCTTCTGAGGAGATACGGTCTGCCTGATCAATTCGTTGATTGGCTGCAGGTATTGTATAGGGGAGCTGAGAGCTTCCCTCTTGTCAACGGTTGGGTGGGCCGGGCCTTTGCCGTGGACTCTGGCGTCCGGCAGGGGTGCCCGCTGAGCCCCCTCCTGTACATCTTTGCGGTCGACCCCTTCGTAAGGAGGCTAGACTGCGGGCGTCTGGGGGGGGTTCCGGTGGGACCTGTCGGGGGTCCGGTTTCGGCGGTGAGGGTTGTGGCCTATGCGGACGACGTCTCGGTGGTGGTATCTGGTCGTGAGGAGGCCCATTATGTGGAGTCCCAGATCGGGTGCTACTCTGAGGCGTCAGGCTCGCTGGTCAATTGGGACAAGAGTGAAGTTTTCTGGTTGGGGAAGGAGGGGGAGCAGTTCCCCCTTCCGGACGTGTTCCCCACGCCCGTACCAGAGATTCGAGTTCTTGGCATTCATTTCGGCCCGGGTGATTATCCCAAGCTAAACTGGGAGCGCAGGCTGGTGAGTGCCACTCGGAAGGTGAAGGCCTGGAAAGGTTGGAAACTTTCCCTGAGGGAAAGGGTAAGCTTGGTCAAGACGTACTTATTGCCTGAGTTTCTCTTTGTAAGCTATGTGTGTCTTTTGCCAGCATCTCTCTATGCTCGGGTCTATGGTCTGTTCTTCCTGCTGTTGTGGGGAAGCAGACTGAACCTGATCAAGAGGGAGGTCACATACCGCCAGCGACGGCAAGGTGGGTTGGACATGGTCAACCCGGTGGTGTTCTTTGTCACCATCTTTGTTAAATACAATTTGCAGTCCATATTTGTGGACGAGCCTTCCTGGTGGGAGTGTTCATGCAAGGACTGGCTCTTGCTGTTCTTGAGGCAGTGGGGGGAGGGGGGGAGGCCCGGCGATCTGAGGAGATCGCATGGGTATCTCCCTTCCTATGTCCCCCTGGCATTAAAGGTACTGAGGCAGTGGCGGATAACTGCCCTGGAGGTGGGCTCTTTGGGTCGGCGGGAGCTGTACCTGAGGGTCATGGCCTCGGACATTTTGAAGCCCCTGTCTTTGAGGGACTGCCCTGAGAGGGTCCTCACGGAGGGGCTAGCCCTCTTGAATTCTTCTAGAATTCCAAGTAAGTTTTGGGATCTCGCATGGAGGTCGTTCCATGGACGACTCTATGTCCGTGCGAATCTCAAATACAGGAACCTGGGGGACAGGGACTGCCCCCGTCAGGAATGTGGTGGGACATTGGAGACCATGGACCATTTTCTGGTCCAATGTCCCTTCAACATGGAGGTTCTTACGAAGGTAGGGGGTGCCATTGGCTACCCCCGCCTTCCGGCCCTGACCTATGCTGAGCGAGTGTATGGTGATTTTGGGGTCCGCAGGGGATTTGAGTTATCGTCACTTTATTTAGTCAGCCTAGTTGTGCTTTATTACACTTGGCACGCTCGGTGTTTGGTGTCCACTAGGGACAAAATCCTGCCTGTGCATGAGGTGGTGGGCGGTATCTTTCGGGAGTTGGTGAAGGTGCGGGATCTGGAAAGGAGCAGGGTCGGGCCTGAGAGGTGTGCCCATTTATGGAGGGGGTTCCTCTTCCAGCCCCCTTAGGTCACGGCTCTGCCCCTCTCCATGGGTAGGGGCATCTATCCTTTTTCACCCCCTTAGATTTTGTTTATGGTATTTTTTTTTTGAAATAAGGCTACAGACATGTCTGACTATCATGTTCTTGCTCATACGTGGGTTGTAGGTATTTGTTGTTGTGATGGTGGGGTGTGTTGTGGGTTGGCGATGATCTGGACAGTAGTGGTTTCTATGGACTTTAATATCTCCCTACTGTACCAGTGAGCCGTTTTAAGTGGTTTTTTTTTTTTGGCAATGATCTGGGCAAGCTTTTCTGATGGACTATAAAGACTTTCTCTTGTACCAGTGAGCCTGTTGTAAATACCTGTTCTGGTGCTATTTTTTTTTTTTTTCTTTATAGTTATTTCTTGGTGGGTGGAGGTCGGTGATTTGATGGTTTGTGTTTTGTTGTTTGTTTTTGTGTTATTTGGTTTATTTAGTTATTTTGTTTATTTTATATATTTGTTAACCTTTTGGTCGTAGTTTTATAAATAAAAAATTACCCCTCCTCGGTCTCAGTGCAGCTCCTCCCACTGGCAGTAGTTCCGGCTCCTCCCACAGAGCTCATTCTGCTTCCTGCTGGAGAGGAGAGAAGACCTGTCTTCCAGAGCTCCTGTGTTCCAGCCTACCAGGACCAGCCTCCAGCCCCCAGCCCCCTGCCCCGGAAGAGGGGTGGGATGGCCTCCCTCAGCCCCGGAGGTGGACCGGCTTCCGGCCTCCGGAGGAGTCAACAGCACCTGCCCTCCAGCCAGACCACCGCCACCACCATCAGCAGGGAGGACCGTCTCTTCCTGGAGACCCAGGAGGGTCTCTCAGACTGGACAGCCCCTCAGCCAGGTGAGAATGAGGCAAGAACCAGGAGGAGGCGGGATAAAATCAAATCCCTGCTGGTGAGGATATCTCAGGCCTGCGTGGAAAAGATGACTACTCTCGCAGGCCTGAGGGAAAAGAGGGACAGGTGCTCCAGTAATAAGAGATCTGAATTCAAGGGGGCCATCACCACCCTAGGACTAGAAGTAAAAGAAATATGGGAATACCTGGGGGGCTTTTGCCAACGTGGGGCTGGAGAGGTGAACTTCCTAGAGGAGCTCCGGAGGACCCTCCAGCAGGCCAACCGGGAAGGGAGCCAGGCAGCGAGGAGGAGCGGGCGGTCTAAGAAGGGGTCCCAACCCCCCAAACAGCCAGGAAAGTCAGGGGAGCCTGGGTGCAGTGGGGGGGGGGGGCAAGTGCCGGTGGTGCAGGGCCCAGTATGGCCATAAAACCTGGGGAGGGTTCCCGGGAGCCGATCCCTCGGTCCGTGGAAGGGACTGGGGGGTTGGCGAAGTCCGGGGAGTCCAGTGATCCAGGAGGTCGCCGGGCCCAGGTGCCGCCGGCGGTACCCCCCCGCCATCTTCAGGTCAGCATACCCAGGCTCCCCCAGGATGGTCGCACTGCCACAGCTGAAGCCCGCCATGTGTCGGCTTCCATGACCCCTCAGCTTGCAGTGGAGCGGGAGGATCTGGCCATGGAAAGGCCAGGGACTGCTCCTGCAGCTGCTATGTCATCGGGAGAGAGGCAGACACATGGTGGAGGCATTGTGCTGCGGTCATCTGGAGGTAAACAGCTTGTGTGCAGTGTGGCCAAGATGGCGCCGGCTGTTGGGGGTGGAGTAGACCGGGACCCGGAAGTGACCGCCCAAGAACCGGAAGTGCCCCAGACCGGAACCGGAAGTGACCAGACCGAAACCGGAAGTGCCCGTCCCGCGACCGGAAGTGCCCCCCGCGAGTTTGCGGTGGTCGGTGGGGGCTCAGGGGACCTGGGGGATGAGAGGCCGGGGGTGCAGGGGTGCCCAGCCCCGGACGCTGCAGCAGGCACCTCCAGGCACCCCCGGCAGGAGATGGACAGAGACGTTGAGGACGGTAAATTGGACGGTAAGCTGCCACCCCCCCAGGTCCCCATGGACACTGCCACAGGCCCCGAGGGGCTCCCTGCAGCACAGGCGGGGTGGGGGGAAAGTCAGGTGGGACCCCTCCCAGTGGACTGTATAGCATATGATTATATCCGGCAGTTGGAGGGGTCCCAGGGGGGCTCCCCCCCAGTACAGGTGGAGTCCCAAGGGGCTGGTGTGGTCGCGGAGGGGTCTGGGTGGGGGAGTTTGGTGGGGGTGGTACCCCCCTCTGCTGTGGTCCCGGGGGGGGGGAGCCTGTAGTCAGGCCAAAGGTGGTGGGTCAGGGTGGTCAGGGTATATCAGCGGGGGTGGGTGCAACACCACCGGCAGGGATGGGGGCCCCCCCGTCCCCCCCCACTTCTGGGGGTGCTGAGGGGGGTGCCCCACTTCCGGAGAACATCTTTCGGGGGTCTCCGGAGGCCAACTTATTGTCTGCCCTAAAGGGGGGTCGCTCTTTCGCCCAGGTGTTGGGCTCTCGTGCCCCTCTGGACCACCTGTACAGCCGGTTTGGCGCCCAGAATTTCCGCGCCCCCCCTGCTGACCAGGAGAGGACGCAGGGGTCGGCGTGGACGAGGGGTACAGGTGGTCCAGAGAGGAGGCGTAGGAATGTTGTCCAGCTTCGGTACGAGGGTCCGGACCCCTGCCCCGCTCGAGGTGAGGTGGTGGGCCTGGTACTCTCCTTGGGTTTTGGGGTGGATGACCTTTTTGCTGTCATCCATCCCACCAACACACGGGAGTTTGATATAAGTTTTGTCACTCCCGTGTGTATGGAACGCTTTATCACCGGCTTTGGGTTGGTGAGGGGCGTTGACCCTTGGAAGAGGTACAGGCTCATTCCCATCTCCAGGCAGGAGGAGGTTAAGAACATCACCATCCTGGTGAGGAATGAGTCGCTCCCTCCGGAGGACATTGCCACCTGGCTCGGGAGGTACGGGCAGTTGCAGACCCCCCTGAGGAAGAACCTTGATGAGCGCGGGGTCTGGACCGGGGCTTGGTTGACCAGGATCCGGCTCAAGAGGGAGGGCAACAGTGTTGCCCACCTCCCTGGCAGCGCCTTTCTAGGCAGAGACCGGATCCTGGCGTTCTACCCGGGACAGCCCCGTCGTTGCTTCAAGTGCGGCAGCCCGACCCACATGAGCTCGGACTGCACGGTGGTCAGATGTGGCCGGTGCCACGAGTTTGGCCACCAGTCCGAGTCATGTGGGAAGATATGCTGCAACTTGTGTGGTGAGATGGGGCACCCATTTAGCAGGTGTCCCAAAGCATATCGGGGTTCTTCCTCAGGGGGGGGACCTCCCGGGCCGGGAGCGGCCGAAGCCCCCCCGGCGAGTGATGGCCGGGGGGGTGGGGATCCTGGAGCCCCTAGTACTACTCCGGAGGGACCAACAGGCCCATTGCCTCAAAGAAGGCGGAGCAGGCGTGGGCGTGGGGCTCCCCCCCCGGGGGACACGGGCTCGGTTGGCCAGGAGGCTCCCGATCCTCCGGAGGGCGGAGCCGGTGGGGAGGAGTCGGGGAGGCCTGGGGGTCCCGGGCCTGAGGGTCCGGGGCCAGGGCCTTCCCCTCCTAATGTTGCAGGGCCGATCCCCATCCCCCTTCCCTCTCCCCCTCCTCACCATTGCCCCTCCCCTCCACCTGGCCCTCCATCTGTTTCCCCATGCCCTCCTCCCTCATCTTCCCCTCCTCGTACCCCCCCCCCTCGTCCCCCCCCTCCCAAGTCCCGTCCCCCCCCCCCCCTTCTTCTTCCCGTCCAGCTAAGTCTGGTCCCCCCCCTGTCCTCTCCCCTGTCTCTGGCCCCCCTCCTGCCTCTTCCATTCCCCCCCCTTCTGGACCCAGAGTCTCCTCTGGCCCTGTGGCCATGGAGATGGAAGCTGCTCGAGCCTCATCCAAGAGGGAAATCTCGAGCAGCGGGTCCGAGGAGGGGGGTGGTGTAGTCATCTCGGAGAGGTGGCAGGAGTGGGAGCAGGTGAGACGCAAAAAGAAGAAGGGGAAGGCTGCCAGATCTGGGGGCGGGAAGTCCCCAGTGAAGGGTGGGGTTCCCCCAGGGGCACGAAGTGGGGTGTCCCTGGGGAACCCGTTTGGTATCTTCTCCTCCTCCTCGGGCTCAGAGGAGGAGGAAGTGTAGATATGTAAATATGTTTTTGTGTTTGTAGTATGAAGGAGAACATGACCACTTTCAATCATTCTGATGGCGGTACCCTCTCCAATACGGCTTGCGACCATTAATGTCGCAAGTATTCGTTCTGCGGGAGCTCGTTTTATGGCCTTCGATTTTCTCAGCCGTGTTGAAGCTGACATTTTGTTTTTGCAGGAGACCTGGCTGGCATCTGTGGCAGAGATGCATCTAGCAAAGAGGGAGTGGAGATGTGGGCCCTCCCTCTGGTCTCTTGCGGCCGAGCCCTGCAGTGGGGTTGCGGTCCTTTTTAAGACTGGTCCGGTGGCTTGCCGGCGAGTGATTGAAGTGGAGATCGGTAGATGTCTGGTGGTGGACGCTGTCGTGAGGGGGCAATTCCTCCGGCTCATAAATTTTTATGGGCCTCAAACTAGGAGGGAGAGGAGGAGCCTCCTTACGGCGGTTAAGCCTTATCTTTTTACGTCCCAGCAGGTGATTTTTGGTGGCGATTTCAATATGATCACTAGGCCCAAAGACCGGGCAGGTGCCGCCAACCCTCTGGGATATGATAGTATTTTTTTGAATAACGTAGTGAGGGAGGCCAGGTTGGTGGATGTGCACGTTCGTCACCTCCCCAACCTCACTGGTTTCACATTTTCCCGAGGTAGTAGTAAGAGTAGATTAGATAGGTTTTTTTTAAAGGAGGACTCTGTCTGCTCGGCTCCTGAGCTGCAGTCGGTAGAGTTCTCCGATCACTGTATGGTATCTGTGGCCCTGAATGTCGCTGACACTCCTCAGAAAGGGAGGGGTTTGTGGCGCCTGAATGGGTCGCTACTGGAGGATCCTGAGGTTAGGGAAGCCTATGAGGTTTTCTTCCTGGGCCAGACCTCGCTCCTTGAGGGCAACTGCTCCCGCCTTGAGTGGTGGGAAGTAGTTAAAAAGAGGTCTGGCGACTTTTTCCGGGAAATCTCTGGGTACAGGGCAGCTTCCAAGTACCAGGCTTACCAGAGACTACGCAGGCAGCTTGACCGCCTGGTGTCCTCTGGGGGCTCTCAGGAACAGATATCCGGTCTGAAGGCGCAGATGAAGGAGTGTCAGTACGACCGTCTCGCCTCCCTGGTTTTTGAGAGGGATTATGGGAAGTTTATCTCTCCTGATCCCTACAGGAGCTGTGGTGAGGTGGCGAGGTCGAAGGTCGTACATGGCCTGAAGGATGCCTCAGGATCTCTGGTCCGGTCCAGATCGGGGATCCTGGGTGTCGTCAGAGACCACTTTTCGGACCTCCTGAAGAAGCGGCCTCTAGACATGGAGAAAGTCAGGGAATTCCTTGATGAGACCCCGCTGGAAGTGGGGTCTGACCTTCCTGACTCTCTGACAGAAGAGATCTCGGTAGCTGAAGTTGAGCAGGCTATTAGCTCTTTAGCTTCTAAAAAGTCACCTGGGCCCGATGGGCTCACGGCCGAGTTCTACAAAACCTTTAAGAGCCTCTTGGCTCCTCATCTGAGGGACGTGTTTAGTGAATGTTTGGCCTATGGCCTGCTGCCTCCCTCAATGAGAAGGTCAGCTCTGATCCTACTGTCAAAGGGGAAAGATCCGTCTGTGGTGGAGAATTGGCGTCCGATCGCCCTTCTTACCACAGATAGGAAGATACTGGCAAAGATCTTGTTTACACGTCTGTCTGCTTTGGCGGGCAGGATGCTGTCTCCCTCTCAGCACTGCACAATTCCTGGCCGGGGCACTTTTAGTGCCGTCCTGAGCGTCCGGGAGGCTGTGGAAAGGTGCAGGGCTGATGGCAGCGAGCGGTATCTGCTTGCATTGGATCAGGCTAAGGCGTTTGATCGGGTGAACCACGAGTACCTTTGGCTGCTTCTGAGGAGATACGGTCTGCCTGATCAATTCGTTGATTGGCTGCAGGTATTGTATAGGGGAGCTGAGAGCTTCCCTCTTGTCAACGGTTGGGTGGGCCGGGCCTTTGCCGTGGACTCTGGCGTCCGGCAGGGGTGCCCGCTGAGCCCCCTCCTGTACATCTTTGCGGTCGACCCCTTCGTAAGGAGGCTAGACTGCGGGCGTCTGGGGGGGGTTCCGGTGGGACCTGTCGGGGGTCCGGTTTCGGCGGTGAGGGTTGTGGCCTATGCGGACGACGTCTCGGTGGTGGTATCTGGTCGTGAGGAGGCCCATTATGTGGAGTCCCAGATCGGGTGCTACTCTGAGGCGTCAGGCTCGCTGGTCAATTGGGACAAGAGTGAAGTTTTCTGGTTGGGGAAGGAGGGGGAGCAGTTCCCCCTTCCGGACGTGTTCCCCACGCCCGTACCAGAGATTCGAGTTCTTGGCATTCATTTCGGCCCGGGTGATTATCCCAAGCTAAACTGGGAGCGCAGGCTGGTGAGTGCCACTCGGAAGGTGAAGGCCTGGAAAGGTTGGAAACTTTCCCTGAGGGAAAGGGTAAGCTTGGTCAAGACGTACTTATTGCCTGAGTTTCTCTTTGTAAGCTATGTGTGTCTTTTGCCAGCATCTCTCTATGCTCGGGTCTATGGTCTGTTCTTCCTGCTGTTGTGGGGAAGCAGACTGAACCTGATCAAGAGGGAGGTCACATACCGCCAGCGACGGCAAGGTGGGTTGGACATGGTCAACCCGGTGGTGTTCTTTGTCACCATCTTTGTTAAATACAATTTGCAGTCCATATTTGTGGACGAGCCTTCCTGGTGGGAGTGTTCATGCAAGGACTGGCTCTTGCTGTTCTTGAGGCAGTGGGGGGAGGGGGGGAGGCCCGGCGATCTGAGGAGATCGCATGGGTATCTCCCTTCCTATGTCCCCCTGGCATTAAAGGTACTGAGGCAGTGGCGGATAACTGCCCTGGAGGTGGGCTCTTTGGGTCGGCGGGAGCTGTACCTGAGGGTCATGGCCTCGGACATTTTGAAGCCCCTGTCTTTGAGGGACTGCCCTGAGAGGGTCCTCACGGAGGGGCTAGCCCTCTTGAATTCTTCTAGAATTCCAAGTAAGTTTTGGGATCTCGCATGGAGGTCGTTCCATGGACGACTCTATGTCCGTGCGAATCTCAAATACAGGAACCTGGGGGACAGGGACTGCCCCCGTCAGGAATGTGGTGGGACATTGGAGACCATGGACCATTTTCTGGTCCAATGTCCCTTCAACATGGAGGTTCTTACGAAGGTAGGGGGTGCCATTGGCTACCCCCGCCTTCCGGCCCTGACCTATGCTGAGCGAGTGTATGGTGATTTTGGGGTCCGCAGGGGATTTGAGTTATCGTCACTTTATTTAGTCAGCCTAGTTGTGCTTTATTACACTTGGCACGCTCGGTGTTTGGTGTCCACTAGGGACAAAATCCTGCCTGTGCATGAGGTGGTGGGCGGTATCTTTCGGGAGTTGGTGAAGGTGCGGGATCTGGAAAGGAGCAGGGTCGGGCCTGAGAGGTGTGCCCATTTATGGAGGGGGTTCCTCTTCCAGCCCCCTTAGGTCACGGCTCTGCCCCTCTCCATGGGTAGGGGCATCTATCCTTTTTCACCCCCTTAGATTTTGTTTATGGTATTTTTTTTTGAAATAAGGCTACAGACATGTCTGACTATCATGTTCTTGCTCATACGTGGGTTGTAGGTATTTGTTGTTGTGATGGTGGGGTGTGTTGTGGTTGGCGATGATCTGGACAGTAGTGGTTTCTATGGACTTTAATATCTCCCTACTGTACCAGTGAGCCGTTTTAAGTGTTTTTTTTTTTTTGGCAATGATCTGGGCAAGCTTTTCTGATGGACTATAAAGACTTTCTCTTGTACCAGTGAGCCTGTTGTAAATACCTGTTCTGGTGCTATTTTTTTTTTTTTTTTCTTTATAGTTATTTCTTGGTGGGTGGAGGTCGGTGATTTGATGGTTTGTGTTTTGTTGTTTGTTTTTGTGTTATTTGGTTTATTTAGTTATTTTGTTTATTTTATATATTTGTTAACCTTTTGGTCGTAGTTTTATAAATAAAAAATTACCCCTCCTCGGTCTCAGTGCAGCTCCTCCCACTGGCAGTAGTTCCAGCTCCTCCCACTCCCTTCAGTTTGCATCCTGCTGGAGAGGAGTGAAGACCTTTTTCCTGAGCTCCTGAGTTCCAGTGCTTCCAGCCACCAAGACCAGCCTCCAGCCCCAGGAAGAGGGGAGGGATGGCCTCCCTCAGCCCAGGGGAAGGACCAGCATCCGGCCTCCGGAGGAACCAGCAGCACCTGCCCTCCAGCCAGACCACCACCACCATCAGCAGGGAGGACCGTCTCTTCCTAGGGACCCAAGAAGGACTTTCAGATTGGACCGCTCCCCAGCCAGGTGAGACGGAGGCTAAAGCTAGGAAGAGGCGGGAGAAGATCAAATCCCTGCTGGTGAAGATATCCCAGGCCTGCGTAGAAAAAATGACATCTCTCGCAGGCCTGAGGGACAAGAGGGACAGGTGTACCAGTACTAGGAGGTCGGAGTTTAGGGGGGCCATCAACACCCTAAACCTGGAGGTTAAAGAAATCTGGGAATATTTAGGGGGGTTTTTTGAACGTGGGGCTGGGGAGGTGAGCTTCTTAGAGGAGCTCAGGAAGACCCTCCAGCAGGCAAGCCGGGAAGGAACCCAGGCGGCGAGGAGGAAAAGCGGGCGATCAGAGTCCCAACCCCCCAAGCAGCCGGGGAAGTCAGGAGAGCCTGGGTGTAGTGGGGGTGGGAGTTCCGGTGGTGCAGGGCCCAGCATGGCCATAAAACCTGGGGAGGGCTCCCGGGAGTCAATCCCTCGGTCCGTGAAAGGGACTGGGGGGTTGGCCAGGTCGGGGGAGTCCAGTGATCCAGGAGGTCGCAGGGCCCAAGCGCCGCCGGAGGTACCCCCCCGGCGTCTACAGGTCAGCATGCCCAGGCTCCCTCAGGATGGTCACGCTGCTGCTGCTGCTGCTGTGGAAGCCCGCTGTGTGCCTGTCTCCAGGACCCCCCAGCCTGCAGTAGAGCGGGAGGACCTGGTAAGTGCAGCGCCAGTGACTGCTCCTGCGGCTAGTGAGCCATCGGGTGAGAGGCAGGTGCATGGCGGTGAAGTAGAAGTTCAGACAGCAGCAGGAAAAATACTTGTTTGCAGTGTGGCCAAGATGGCGCCGGCTGCTGGGGGAGGAGCAGCTGAGGCCAGCATCAGGGACCCAGAAGTGCCCCCCCGCGAACCGGAAGTGACCCCCCCCCCCCCCGCCGGAACCGGAAGTGACCCCCCCCCCCCCCCCCCCCGCGGACCGGAAGTGACCCCCCGCGGACCGTAAGTACCCCCCGCGGACCGGAAGTGACCCCCCGCGAGTTTGCAGCCAGTGTCACCGGCTTGGAGGACCCGGGGGATGAGAGATCGGGTGTAATGGACAATAGAATGGACGGTATAATGGACGGTATGTTGCCTACCCCCCAGGTCCCCATGAACATAACCACAGGCCCCGAGGGGCTCCCTGCAGCACAGGCGGGGTGGGGGGAATGTCAGGTGGGACCCCTCCCGGTGGACTGTGTAGCCTATGACTTTATCCGGCAGTTGGAGGGGTCCCAGGGGGGCATCCCCCCAGTACAGGTTGAGTCCCAAGGGGCTGGTGAGATCGCGGAGGGGTCTGGGTGGGGGAGTTTGGTGGGGGTGGTACCCCCCTCTGCTGTGGTCCCGGGGGGGGGGGAGCCTGTAGTCAGGCCAAAGGTGGTGGGTCAGGGTGGTCAGGGTATATCAGCGGGGGTGGGTGCAACACCACCGGCAGGGATGGGGGCCCCCCCGTCCCCCCCCACTTCTGGGGGTGCTGAGGGGGGTGCCCCACTTCCGGAGAACATCTTTCGGGGGTCTCCGGAGGCCAACTTATTGTCTGCCCTAAAGGGGGGTCGCTCTTTCGCCCAGGTGTTGGGCTCTCGTGCCCCTCTGGACCACCTGTACAGCCGGTTTGGCGCCCAGAATTTCCGCGCCCCCCCTGCTGACCAGGAGAGGACGCAGGGGTCGGCGTGGACGAGGGGTACGGGTGGTCCAGAGAGGAGGCGTAGGAATGTTGTCCAGCTTCGGTACGAGGGTCCGGACCCCTGCCCCGCTCGAGGTGAGGTGGTGGGCCTGGTACTCTCCTTGGGTTTTGGGGTGGATGACCTTTTTGCTGTCATCCATCCCACCAACACACGGGAGTTTGATATAAGTTTTGTCACTCCCGTGTGTATGGAACGCTTTATCACCAGCTTTGGGTTGGTGAGGGGCGTTGACCCTTGGAAGAGGTACAGGCTCATTCCCATCTCCAGGCAGGAGGAGGTTAAGAACATCACCATCCTGGTGAGGAATGAGTCGCTCCCTCCGGAGGACATTGCCACCTGGCTCGGGAGGTACGGGCAGTTGCAGACCCCCCTGAGGAAGAACCTTGATGAGCGCGGGGTCTGGACCGGGGCTTGGTTGACCAGGATCCGGCTCAAGAGGGAGGGCAACAGTGTTGCCCACCTCCCTGGCAGCGCCTTTCTAGGCAGAGACCGGATCCTGGCGTTCTACCCGGGACAGCCCCGTCGTTGCTTCAAGTGCGGCAGCCCGACCCACATGAGCTCGGACTGCACGGTGGTCAGATGTGGCCGGTGCCACGAGTTTGGCCACCAGTCCGAGTCATGTGGGAAGATATGCTGCAACTTGTGTGGTGAGATGGGGCACCCATTTAGCAGGTGTCCCAAAGCATATCGGGGTTCTTCCTCAGGGGGGGGACCTCCCGGGCCGGGAGCGGCCGAAGCCCCCCCGGCGAGTGATGGCCGGGGGGGTGGGGATCCTGGAGCCCCTAGTACTGCTCCGGAGGGACCAACAGGCCCATTGCCTCAAAGAAGGCGGAGCAGGCGTGGGCGTGGGGCTCCCCCCCCGGGGGACACGGGCTTGGTTGGCCAGGAGGCTCCCGATCCTCCGGAGGGCGGAGCCGGTGGGGAGGAGTCGGGGAGGCCTGGGGGTCCCGGGCCTGAGGGTCCGGGGCCAGGGCCTTCCCCTCCTAATGTTGCAGGGCCGATCCCCATCCCCCTTCCCTCTCCCCCTCCTCACCATTGCCCCTCCCCTCCACCTGGCCCTCCATCTGTTTCCCCATGCCCTCCTCCCTCATCTTCACCTCCTTGTACCCCCCCCCCTCGTCCCCCCCCTCCCAAGTCCCGTCCCCCCCCTCCCCCTTCTTCTTCCCGTCCAGCTAAGTCTGGTCCCCCCCCTGTCCTCTCCCCTGTCTCTGGCCCCCCTCCTGCCTCTTCCATCCCCCCCCCTTCTGGACCCAGAGTCTCCTCTGGCCCTGTGGCCATGGAGATGGAAGCTGCTCGAGCCTCATCCAAGAGGGAAATCTCGAGCAGCGGGTCCGAGGAGGGGGGTGGTGTAGTCATCTC
Source organism: Rana kukunoris (assembly GCA_029574335.1). NCBI lineage: Eukaryota > Metazoa > Chordata > Amphibia > Anura > Ranidae > Rana > Rana kukunoris. The sequence continues at coordinate 469,970,062 of CM056049.1, forward strand.
GGAGAGGTGGCAGGAGTGGGAGCAGGTGAGACGCAAAAAGAAGAAGGGGAAGGCTGCCAGATCTGGGGGCGGGAAGTCCCCAGTGAAGGGTGGGGTTCCCCCAGGGGCACGAAGTGGGGTGTCCCTGGGGAACCCGTTTGGTATCTTCTCCTCCTCCTCGGGCTCAGAGGAGGAGGAAGTGTAGATATGTAAATATGTTTTTGTGTTTGTAGTATGAAGGAGAACATGACCACTTTCAATCATTCTGATGGCGGTACCCTCTCCAATACGGCTTGCGACCATTAATGTCGCAAGTATTCGTTCTGCGGGAGCTCGTTTTATGGCCTTCGATTTTCTCAGCCGTGTTGAAGCTGACATTTTGTTTTTGCAGGAGACCTGGCTGGCATCTGTGGCAGAGATGCATCTAGCAAAGAGGGAGTGGAGATGTGGGCCCTCCCTCTGGTCTCTTGCGGCCGAGCCCTGCAGTGGGGTTGCGGTCCTTTTTAAGACTGGTCCGGTGGCTTGCCGGCGAGTGATTGAAGTGGAGATCGGTAGATGTCTGGTGGTGGACGCTGTCGTGAGGGGGCAATTCCTCCGGCTCATAAATTTTTATGGGCCTCAAACTAGGAGGGAGAGGAGGAGCCTCCTTACCGGCGGTTAAGCCTTATCTTTTTACGTCCCAGCAGGTGATTTTTGGTGGCGATTTCAATATGATCACTAGGCCCAAAGACCGGGCAGGTGCCGCCAACCCTCTGGGATATGATAGTATTTTTTTGAATAACGTAGTGAGGGAGGCCAGGTTGGTGGATGTGCACGTTCGTCACCTCCCCAACCTCACTGGTTTCACATTTTCCCGAGGTAGTAGTAAGAGTAGATTAGATAGGTTTTTTTTAAAGGAGGACTCTGTCTGCTCGGCTCCTGAGCTGCAGTCGGTAGAGTTCTCCGATCACTGTATGGTATCTGTGGCCCTGAATGTCGCTGACACTCCTCAGAAAGGGAGGGGTTTGTGGCGCCTGAATGGGTCGCTACTGGAGGATCCTGAGGTTAGGGAAGCCTATGAGGTTTTCTTCCTGGGCCAGACCTCGCTCCTTGAGGGCAACTGCTCCCGCCTTGAGTGGTGGGAAGTAGTTAAAAAGAGGTCTGGCGACTTTTTCCGGGAAATCTCTGGGTACAGGGCAGCTTCCAAGTACCAGGCTTACCAGAGACTACGCAGGCAGCTTGACCGCCTGGTGTCCTCTGGGGGCTCTCAGGAACAGATATCCGGTCTGAAGGCGCAGATGAAGGAGTGTCAGTACGACCGTCTCGCCTCCCTGGTTTTTGAGAGGGATTATGGGAAGTTTATCTCTCCTGATCCCTACAGGAGCTGTGGTGAGGTGGCGAGGTCGAAGGTCGTACATGGCCTGAAGGATGCCTCAGGATCTCTGGTCCGGTCCAGATCGGGGATCCTGGGTGTCGTCAGAGACCACTTTTCGGACCTCCTGAAGAAGCGGCCTCTAGACATGGAGAAAGTCAGGGAATTCCTTGATGAGACCCCGCTGGAAGTGGGGTCTGACCTTCCTGACTCTCTGACAGAAGAGATCTCGGTAGCTGAAGTTGAGCAGGCTATTAGCTCTTTAGCTTCTAAAAAGTCACCTGGGCCCGATGGGCTCACGGCCGAGTTCTACAAAACCTTTAAGAGCCTCTTGGCTCCTCATCTGAGGGACGTGTTTAGTGAATGTTTGGCCTATGGCCTGCTGCCTCCCTCAATGAGAAGGTCAGCTCTGATCCTACTGTCAAAGGGGAAAGATCCGTCTGTGGTGGAGAATTGGCGTCCGATCGCCCTTCTTACCACAGATAGGAAGATACTGGCAAAGATCTTGTTTACACGTCTGTCTGCTTTGGCGGGCAGGATGCTGTCTCCCTCTCAGCACTGCACAATTCCTGGCCGGGGCACTTTTAGTGCCGTCCTGAGCGTCCGGGAGGCTGTGGAAAGGTGCAGGGCTGATGGCAGCGAGCGGTATCTGCTTGCATTGGATCAGGCTAAGGCGTTTGATCGGGTGAACCACGAGTAACTTTGGCTGCTTCTGAGGAGATACGGTCTGCCTGATCAATTCGTTGATTGGCTGCAGGTATTGTATAGGGGAGCTGAGAGCTTCCCTCTTGTCAACGGTTGGGTGGGCCGGGCCTTTGCCGTGGACTCTGGCGTCCGGCAGGGGTGCCCGCTGAGCCCCCTCCTGTACATCTTTGCGGTCGACCCCTTCGTAAGGAGGCTAGACTGCGGGCGTCTGGGGGGGGTTCCGGTGGGACCTGTCGGGGGTCCGGTTTCGGCGGTGAGGGTTGTGGCCTATGCGGACGACGTCTCGGTGGTGGTATCTGGTCGTGAGGAGGCCCATTATGTGGAGTCCCAGATCGGGTGCTACTCTGAGGCGTCAGGCTCGCTGGTCAATTGGGACAAGAGTGAAGTTTTCTGGTTGGGGAAGGAGGGGGAGCAGTTCCCCCTTCCGGACGTGTTCCCCACGCCCGTACCAGAGATTCGAGTTCTTGGCATTCATTTCGGCCCGGGTGATTATCCCAAGCTAAACTGGGAGCGCAGGCTGGTGAGTGCCACTCGGAAGGTGAAGGCCTGGAAAGGTTGGAAACTTTCCCTGAGGGAAAGGGTAAGCTTGGTCAAGACGTACTTATTGCCTGAGTTTCTCTTTGTAAGCTATGTGTGTCTTTTGCCAGCATCTCTCTATGCTCGGGTCTATGGTCTGTTCTTCCTGCTGTTGTGGGGAAGCAGACTGAACCTGATCAAGAGGGAGGTCACATACCGCCAGCGACGGCAAGGTGGGTTGGACATGGTCAACCCGGTGGTGTTCTTTGTCACCATCTTTGTTAAATACAATTTGCAGTCCATATTTGTGGACGAGCCTTCCTGGTGGGAGTGTTCATGCAAGGACTGGCTCTTGCTGTTCTTGAGGCAGTGGGGGGAGGGGGGGAGGCCCGGCGATCTGAGGAGATCGCATGGGTATCTCCCTTCCTATGTCCCCCTGGCATTAAAGGTACTGAGGCAGTGGCGGATAACTGCCCTGGAGGTGGGCTCTTTGGGTCGGCGGGAGCTGTACCTGAGGGTCATGGCCTCGGACATTTTGAAGCCCCTGTCTTTGAGGGACTGCCCTGAGAGGGTCCTCACGGAGGGGCTAGCCCTCTTGAATTCTTCTAGAATTCCAAGTAAGTTTTGGGATCTCGCATGGAGGTCGTTCCATGGACGACTCTATGTCCGTGCGAATCTCAAATACAGGAACCTGGGGGACAGGGACTGCCCCCGTCAGGAATGTGGTGGGACATTGGAGACCATGGACCATTTTCTGGTCCAATGTCCCTTCAACATGGAGGTTCTTACGAAGGTAGGGGGTGCCATTGGCTACCCCCGCCTTCCGGCCCTGACCTATGCTGAGCGAGTGTATGGTGATTTTGGGGTCCGCAGGGGATTTGAGTTATCGTCACTTTATTTAGTCAGCCTAGTTGTGCTTTATTACACTTGGCACGCTCGGTGTTTGGTGTCCACTAGGGACAAAATCCTGCCTGTGCATGAGGTGGTGGGCGGTATCTTTCGGGAGTTGGTGAAGGTGCGGGATCTGGAAAGGAGCAGGGTCGGGCCTGAGAGGTGTGCCCATTTATGGAGGGGGTTCCTCTTCCAGCCCCCTTAGGTCACGGCTCTGCCCCTCTCCATGGGTAGGGGCATCTATCCTTTTTCACCCCCTTAGATTTTGTTTATGGTATTTTTTTTGAAATAAGGCTACAGACATGTCTGACTATCATGTTCTTGCTCATACGTGGGTTGTAGGTATTTGTTGTTGTGATGGTGGGGTGTGTTGTGGGTTGGCGATGATCTGGACAGTAGTGGTTTCTATGGACTTTAATATCTCCCTACTGTACCAGTGAGCCGTTTTAAGTGTTTTTTTTTTTTTTGGCAATGATCTGGGCAAGCTTTTCTGATGGACTATAAAGACTTTCTCTTGTACCAGTGAGCCTGTTGTAAATACCTGTTCTGGTGCTATTTTTTTTTTTTATAGTTATTTCTTGGTGGGTGGAGGTCGGTGATTTGATGGTTTGTGTTTTGTTGTTTGTTTTTGTGTTATTTGGTTTATTTAGTTATTTTGTTTATTTTATATATTTGTTAACCTTTTGGTCGTAGTTTTATAAATAACAAATTACCCCTCCTCGGTCTTCGCCTTCTGCCGGGGGGGTACACCTACCCCCCCCCGGTCTTCGCCGCCGCCTTCCGCCGGGGGGGTACACCTACCCCCCCCCGGTCTTCGCCGCCGCCTTCCGCCGGGGAGAGAGACACCCACCGATGCTCTCCGCCATGTTCGGCCAGGCCCCCTACCCCAAATCAAGCTCTTTTACATCCGGGGGGGGCCGGCGGAAATGGCGGAGAACAAAGGGGGCGTCGCCACTCCTCGGTCTTCTAGCCGTTTTCTGCTGGGGGGGGGAAACACCCACCCATGCTCTCCGCCATGCTCGACTGGGCCCCCACCCCAAAAGTAAGCTCTTTCACATCCGGGGGGGCCAGCCGAAAAACGGCGGAGAACAACGGGGGTGTCACCCCACCTCGGGCTCCTCCGCTTCTGCCTGGCTCCTCCCGAGGCCAGGGCTTCTTTCGCCGTCTTCCGCCGGAGGGCGCCACTCTCCGGGCTTCTCGTGGCTGTCTTCCGCCGCGGGGCCCAGGCCTTCTTCTGCCGCCGCCCCCTTCGATTTTTTCTGCCTGGACGGGGGTCGCACATCCCATCCAGGACTTGGACGTGGCGGGCTTCTCGTTGCTGTTTTCTGCCGCTGCCCCCTTCACCACGAAGCTCCGTGCTTGTTTGATGAGGGCAGCGGGCTTCCGACGTCTGCTACCGGGGCGAGGGTCGTACATCCCACCCCGGATTTCGTCGCCGGCTTCTGCCTGGCTCCTCCTGGAGCCAGGTCTTCTCGTCGCTGTCTTCCGCCGCGGGGTGACACTCGCGGGCTTCTTCTTCCATTCGATGTTGACACGGCGAGGTCCGGCGCTGAAATGCCTTGTGAGCGGCGGGCAAGGACTTATATTGGCATAGGGCGTGGGCGTGGTTATGCCAACATGTGACCTTAACCCATGTGACAGTGATATCACATCACATCACTGTCACATGGGTTAAGTCCGGGCATAACCACGCCCACGCCCTGGGCCCGCCGCTCACAAGGCATTTCAGTCGCCGTGTCACATCGAATGGAAGAAGAAGCCCGCGAGTGTCACCCCGCGGCGGAAGACAGCGACGAGAAGACCTGGCTCCAGAGGAGCCAGGCAGACGGAAAATCCGGAGTGGGATGTACCCCTCGCTGGTAGAAGACGTCGGAAGCCCGCTCCCTCATCAAACAAGCACGGAGCTTCGTGGTGAAGGGGGAGCGGCAGAAGAGAGCGACGAGAAGCCCGCCACGTCCAAGTCCTGGATGGGAGGGACCCCCGTCCAGCAAAAATTCGAAGGGGGCGGCAGAAAACCTGGCCCCGCGGCGGAGCAACGACGAGAAGCCCGCCACATCCAAGTCCTGGATGTACGACCCTCGCCCCGGTAGAAGACGACGGAAGCCCGCTGTCATCAAACAAGCGACCGTGGTGAAGGGGGCAGCCGAAAACAGCGACGAGAAGCCCGCCACATCCAGGGATGGGATGTGCACCCCCGTCCAGGCAAAAATCGAAGGGGGCGGCGGCAGAAGACCCTCAAAGTTAAAACCACGTTCACCAGGTGAATGGGTAGGGGTACGATGTACCCCATACTCATTCACATAGGGTGGGGGCCCGAAATCTGGGGGCCACCTTATTAAAGGGGGCTCCCAGATTCTGATTGGCTCCCGCCCGCATACCCCGACAACCAATGGCTAGGGTTGTCGGGAAGAGGCTCTTGTCCCGATCGACATGGGGACAAGAGTGCTTTGGGGTGGGGGGGCAGCGCCCCCCTACCCCAAAGCACACACTCCCCCATGTCGAGGGCATGTGGTCTGGTACGGCTCAGGAGGGGGGGGGGGGGCGCTCGCTCGTCCCCACCCCCATTCCTGTCCGGCCAGACTGCATGCCTGGGATGAGGGCTTGGTACGGATCTGGGGGGGAACCCCACGCCGATTTTGGCGTGGGTTAACCCCTCACGTTCCGGACCAAGCCGAAGAGCCTATTGTGCCCCTGGGGGGGAAGCTGCGCCGGTTTCAAATTTGAAATTTGGCGCGGAGTTTACCTTCAGTGTCAGCGCAGCCCGAGAACAGCTCGGAGCTTGCCGTGCGCCGCTCCAGGCAGTGCAAACACTGCTACGCCGCTTGGTATTTACCAAGATTTTCCCGGCGTACTGAAGAGGCGCACGCAAAGCCCCGATTTATCCCTCTGCGCATGCCCAGTATGCAAATGAACCTTCCGAGGTTCTAGCGTACTTTGCAAGCGCACGGGGATCGGGTACCAAAAGTCACTTTCCCTTTCAAATCGGCCCGCCACACACGTTCAAACACATGTCACTACACTTCCCCTGCATCACCCCCCTCCCTCCCCTCATAAACTCCCGCCCGAATCCCCGATGTTTACATTACTAAATGCCGCACGCCAGCTCTGTACTGGCGTGCCGTGCGCCCTCTCCTGGGCGCATTAGGCAGTTTAGTAAATGAGGAAACACGCTGCACTGGCAGCGTGTTTCTTTTGTAAATGTCAAAAACAGTTTTACTCCTGCTTGTGCACCATGAGTCTTGGCGCACAGGCTTGGTAAATCAGCCCCATAGTATCATTCCCAACGAGATGTGTTGTTGAAGCTCAAAAGTAAGAAAAAATAATAAAACATAACAAAAACAGAAACAAGTCAAGTGCCGGGGAGCCAGGTGAAGGTTGAAGTTGAGATACCGCAGGCCATCTGCTAACGATCACAATCAGTCCTCTGCTCTATCTCTGCGGTCTTCTCTGGAAGTGCGTGGGGTACCCACTTGGAACCACCAGAACGTTGAGGCTTATGTCTCTTGGTGAGCCGTTTCTCTGGGGTGGAAAAGGGAGATCTGACAGGTGAGTTTTCCGGCCTCGGGTCCTGGAATTCCGCATACCAATCAGGGAGCGGAACGTACTCCAAGTCCAGAGCAGCGCAAAAATCCTGTAATCCATCCGGATCACGCAGTGTGTGCTGATGGCCACCCATGGTAACTGACAGGGCAAAGGGAAACTTCCAGGTGTATCTCAGTCCGCGCTCTCTCAGCCTGTCCAGCAGGGGGCGTAGGGCTCTCCTATTCCTCAAAGTGATCTGTGAGAGATCCTGGAAGAGCATTATATTTGCTCCATTGTACACTATGTGGTCATTTCCCCTCGCTTTCCGCATTATTTCTTCCTTGAGAGGAAAGTTTTGCAAGCAACATATAATGTCCCGTGGAGGAGCAGAGTCCGGGCCCTTAGGTCTGAGGGCTCTATGGGCCCTAACAAAATCTATGACAGCATCCTCCTGTCTCTCCAGCAAACTGTTAAATACGCGCTGCAGGGCTGGCATGATTTGAGCGGGCTCTACTGTTTCAGGGATGCCCCGAACACGAATGTTCTTTCTCCTCCCCCTGTTGTTTAAATCTTCCAAATGTCGATTTATTTCAATAAAATGATAATTGTGGGTGACAGACGCCTTCTCCAGACGGTGGATAGCCCTGTCCCTTTGCTTCCCTGCAGATTCGGCCCCCACCATGCGCTCATTAAGGGCTAGGAGGTTCGATTTAATGTCCGTGATGGCAGCGGAAAAAGCAGACTTAATGTCTGCCGCAATCACTGACATGTCCGCCAGCGTTAGGGGGTGAGTGGAGCGGGTCGCCTCCCTACCTGAATCCTCCGGGAGGGACTGGGAGTCCTCGCTATAATCCTCCTCGTGCTGCTGCTCCAGCGCCATCTTGGATTTCCCCATCGCGCTGCGGGACCCCGCCGACTGTTTAAACAGATCAGTGATGTTCCGAAGTGGCGTGGCGGACGCTCCTCTCTTCGAGCGGGAGTGCGGAGTGTTGTAGGACCGCTTGCCCGGCATTTGAGAGCTATGGGTCGGGGAATAAAGCTGTTGCAGGCCGTGTGTGCTCCGGAGCTCTCCTACTGAGCGACCATGTCCGCTGCGTGCCAAGCCACGCCCCTGTGAGACAGTTGTTAGCTCCCTCAACCATGCCATAGCTAAATGATGGCAACAGTGCAGTTGTCCAGTTCTGGGAGGATGTCAATAGGCCATCAGGGTTTGCATCAGTGCGCTCTGTGTGATTGCTGTGTCCTTCAGACAGCTAATCACAGATTGAGGTAAAGGGCCAATTACAGCAGTCGCCCTTTACCATGTGATCAACTGTGTCCAATCACGCCTCATTACATGTAAATAAATGCCGGTTATCAGAATTACATTTCCTCAGCACTGTCTGAGGAAAGGAAAACCGATAACCGGCGATCCTGTAATGGGGGACATTTACACTTATAATCAGTGCAGCCCTATCAGTCCCAATCCGTGTCCACCAGTGCAGCATATCAGTGCCTGTCAGTGTAGCCTATTAGTGCCGCCTATCAGTGGCCATCAGCGCCCCCACATCTGTGCCGCCTCATCAGTTCAGCCTCATCAGTGCCTGTCAGTGCAGACTCATCACCATACATCACTGAAAACGAAAAATTACTTATTTGCAAAATTGTATAACAAAGACAAAACAAAGGTTTCTTTTTTTTTTATCTTTTTTCATTTGTTTACAATAAAAAGATAAAAAAATAAATAAACCCAGTGGTATAATATACCACAAAAAAAAAAAACGTTAAATGTCTCAAAAAAAATATAAACATTTCAGATCAGTACAGTGTTGACAAAACAAAGGTTTATTTTTTTCTTTTTTTATCTTTTTTCATTTGTTTAGCAAAAAATAAATAAACCCAGTGGTGATTAAATATCACCAAAAAAAAAAAAAGTTAAATGTCTCAAAAAAAATATAAACATTTCAGATCAGTACAGTGTTGCGTGATTGTTATTCAAAGTGTGACAACACTGAATGATGAAAATTGGCCTGGGTAGGAAGGGTGTGAAAGTGCCCAGTAGCCCAGTGGGTAATGCCATTTTACCAATAGTTTCAAAGAAACGGCAAAACACATTAAAAGCAAAACTGCAAGCACAACTGTTTTTCTAGTTTAGGATAGAGTAGAAAAAGAGTTTCAGACTATCTTTGGTAAATCGGCCCTTTTTTTTTTATAGACACCCACCCTCATTATCCATGTGGCTTTTCTCAGTGTAACAGAAGAAAGAGGAATCCTAAATTTTACGGTTGTAACCAATCCCGGAATATGGGGGAAATGTACTCACCACTGCTGCTGCTGTCAACTTCATAGCAGGGGGTGCTGTGATATAAAAGGGGGCAGGGATAAAGGAGGGAATGTGATGTAAAGGGGGGGGACTGAGGCTGCTGATGTAAAAACGGGGCGCTGTGATGTAGATGGAAAGACTGTGATGTGAAGGGGGTGGTATAATGCAAAGGGGGGACTGAGGACAATGAAGTAAAGGGGTGACTGCAAGGGAGCAGGGTGGTGTTTGTGATGTGAAGGATTTAAGTCATAGTTCAAACATGCAATTTGGATCTCTATTGGGAGAAAAAAAATCTAACGGACCTTCGTGAATTTGAATGTAATAAAATATTTATAAATAAGTCCCCCTGCTATCTTCTGTAATTAAAAAAAAAAGAGTACTTATGTGTAGATGAAGGAATGGGTACAATACTACAGCAGTTGCAAAAGTTATATTTACGAGAAGGAGAACCTATTTGTAGAAGAAGGCATGGATACAATACTACAACAGTTGCAAAAGTTTTTTTTCTGTTATGCATAACCTTGCTATATGAAGCAAACATTTTTGGGCCCAGCTTTGTGTTCGCTAGAAAAGTGCATCTAACAACATTATTATCCTCTCACAACCTATTATTCTTTCTATTTCTTAGCTGAATGACCCATTCAGTGTGTAAAGAAGGTAGCTAGCTACAATAACAGTGGTTACTTTTTAGAAAAATGATAATTAGTGGTGACCTATTATTGTATCCTAAAATGGTGGAGATTTTCTACTGAGTACGTAAGAGAATGAAAGCCACATACTGCTTTAGGTGATTGCTCAGAGCTGGTGTCTTGATAGAATATAGCTGTTGCCATAGAAACTTGTCTGGTAGTATCAAAAAAGAATCTAGCAATAAGTATGATTATCCCTGAAAAAAGTACTTCCAGACTAGATAGAAGCAGATATGTTGCTAGCATGGTTCCTTTATAATATGATTTAGTAGACAGCTATGAATATTGTGGTCCCGATGTGCTCCATCTTTGGGACCTTTGGAAATCTTTTGCACACCATTAGTTCTTTGAGGGGCGAAAAAATATAAGCTCATGCTAATGAAAACAAAGAAGACATCTATAAGACATGTGATCCTTCCTTTCCTATGCTATCCTTCCTTTCCTATGCTAATGAAAAAATAAAAAGACAATTCCCACTGAAACTCGGAGGTTGCTGCAGTAGAATTACTGCATATCAGGGAAGCAACAAGGAATGACTAACCTTGATTCTTGATTGGAAATGACTGCTCAGAGGGGAGTATTATTCTAAGATATAGGTACCCACATCCTAAATATTGTGAGAAGAAAATTGGGTGAAGTGGGACAACAGGATTTTAGTGCTCTATTCCCTCTATAAATCTCCTGAAGAAGTAGCAACCGTGAAACATGTCGAGCCTGGCGACCTACACTAATGTATCTTCTCAGGAGTAGCTTCCCAATGGTGGGGATGTAGAAACCATCAAGAGGGATCAATTTGTATTTGTTATGTCCTGATGGATTTTTATACTGATATTCTGTGCACAAATAAAATAAAACAAATAAAAACGTTGCAATGTCCTTTGATGGTATCGATAAATTCCTGTTTCCCCACTTTATCCAATTTCCTCCCAACCTAGATTCTTGTTATTGAGAGAGATGAGGTTGGGGTTCGATACTATTATGGGTTTGAGACATACAGTTGTGCTCATAAGTTTACATACCCTGGCAGAATTTATGATTTCTTGGCCATTTTTCAGAGAATATGATAACACAAAAACTTTTCTTTCACTCAAGGTTAGTGTTTGGCTGAAGCCATTTATTATCAATCAACTGTGTTTACTCTTTTTAAATCATAATGGCAACATAAACTACCCAAATGACCCTAATCTAAAGTTTACATACATCAGTTTTTAATATCGTGTATTGCCCCCTTTAACATCAATGACAGCTTGAAGTCTTTTGTGGTATTTGTGGAGGAGGGTCTTTATCTTCTCAGATGGTAAAGCTGCCCATTGTTCTTGGCAAAAAGCCTCCAGTTCCTGTAAATTCTTGGGCTTTCTTGCATGAACTGCAAGTTTGAGATCTCCCCAGAGTGGTTCAATGATATTTAGGTCAGAAGACTGAGATGACCACTCCAGAACCTTCACTTTTTTCTGCTTTGCCAATGACAGGTCGCCTTGGCCATGTGTTTTGGATCATTGTCACGTTGAAATGTCCAAGTATTTCCCATGCGCTGCTTCTGGGCTGATGAATGCAAATGTTCCTCCAGTATTTTTTGACAACATACTGCATTCATCTTGCCAACAATTTTGACCAAATTTGTGCCTTTGTTGCTAACACATACCAAAAACATCAGTGATCCACCTCTGTACCCTTCAACATAGGCCTTGTTGACTCCTCTCCAAATGTAGTGTTTATGGTTGTAGCCAAAAAGCTAAATTTTGGTCTCATCACTCCAAATCACTTTGTGCCAGAAGGTTTGAGGCTTGTCTCTTGTGCTGTTTGGCGTATTGTAAGCAGGACACTTTGTGGCATTTGCATAATAATGTCTTTCTTCTGGCGACTTGACCATGCAGCCCATCTTTCTTCAAGTGCCTCCTTATTGTGCGTAAATTGAAAAAGCCACACTACATTGTCAGAGAGTCCTGTATTTCACCTTAAGTTATTTGTGGGTTTTTCTTTGCATCCCGAACAATTTTCCTGGCAGTTGTGGCTGAAATTTTAGTTGGTCTACCTGACCGTGGTTTGGTTTCAATGGAACTCCTCGTTTTCTACATCTTGATTAAAGTTTTAACACTGCTGATTGGCATTCCCAATTCCTTGAATATCTTTTTAAATCCCTTTCCTGTTTTATACAGTTTAACTACCTTTTCCCGCAGATCCTTTGACCATTCTTTTGCTTTGACCATGAATCAGAATCAAGAAATGTCAGTGCAGCACTTGATGAAAGATGCAAGGGTCTGTCAGGAGTCCAGAAACTCATTGACCTTTTATACACACACACTAATTACAAGAAAACAGATCACAGGTGACAATGGTTACCTTTAATAGCCATTCAAACCCCTTTGTCTCAACTTGTGTGCATGTTATCAGGCCAAAATCACCAGGATATGTAAACTTTTTACCAAGGTCATTTGGGTAGTTTCTGTTGCCATTATGATTTAAAGAGTAAACACAGTTTATTGATAATACATGGCTTCAACCAAACACTAACCATGAGTGAAAAAAATGTTTTTGTGTTATCATTCATAATCTCAAAAAAAAATGGCCAAGAAATCATTAATTCTGCCAGGGTATGTAAACTTTATAAGCATAACTGTATCTCCTGGGTGTGACATTCAAGATCCTGGTGAATCTCCATGCAAATTCACCCTGGGGAATTTTTATTTAAACCATATTGAACTGTATGGCATTTGAACTATGGCCAGCAGGCTTCAAAAAGGAGGCTTTTGGTTGAGCAAGCCTGCTCACTATAAAAATGGGGGTACAGTGAGGTTATAGGAGTCCATGTATAAAACGTTTACTGTGCGGATATGATGAACATTTGCACAATCAGGACAAGAATTGGTCCTATATTTTCTATATAATGTTTAGTTTCTATTTCGCCAGTGCCACATGGCTATAATGTTTTCTTTTTTTCTGAAAACTCCAATCAGAAAAAAAACAAAAAAAAAACATATTGTGGCCATTAGATGGTGGCAATGTAGAAAATCCCACATAAGAGAGAAAATAGGGCAAATTTGTCCTAATTGTGGGGATGTTTGTCACATCCACACAACAAATATCTTATACATACAGTAGACCCTATAGTGCCCGTGAAATGGTACCGTTGAAGGAAAAGCATAAGGAAAGTTGAAAAACTGGTGCGCTGCGATTTATATAGGCCTCTTATGACGTCACAGTCCCAGCATGCTCTGGGTGGTGACGACATAAGGGGGCGGGGTAATTATGTCGTCACCACCCGGAGCATGCTGGGACTGTGACATCATAAGAGGCCTATATAAATCCCTGCGCACCGCACACCCGGCATTACAGCGGGAGGGAGCGTTGAGTCAACATTGAAGAGGAGAAGAAGAGAAGGCGACGCAGAAGACCGGGCTCCAGCTGGTGAAAGAGCTCAAAGAAGACAGCGGTGGTGCCCGGCAGAAGAGAAAAAGAACCGGAGAGCGAAGAAGAGAGAGGAGAAGTCGGAAGACCCCCCCCCGAAGTCGGAACAAGACCCCTGAAGTCAGAAGAAGGGAGAAGACCAGGCCCCTGCTGGTAAAAGAGCTGAAAGAAGACAGCGGTGGTGCCTGGCAGAAGTCAGAAACCCCCGAAGTCGGAAGAAGACCCCGGAGCTGCCTAATAAACTACTTTAAAAACCTGTGTAGTGTTTTTTATTGACATTTTTCTTCCACCAGGTGAATGATGTACCCCATAGCCATTTACATAGGGTGGGGGGCCAGGACTTGGGGGCCCCCTTATTAAAGGGGGCTCCCAGATTCTGATAAGCCCCCGCCCGCAGACCCTGACAACCAACGGCCAGGGTTGTCGGGAAGATGCCCTTGTCCCCATCAACATGGGGACAAGGTGCTTTGGGGTGGGGGGCCACAGGGCGCCCCCCTGCCCCAGAGCACCCCGCTCACCTGTCCCCACCCCCTTTCCTGACCAGCCTGCGTGCTCGGATAAGGGTCTGATATGGACTTGGGGGGACCCCCACACCGTTTTTTCAGCGTAGGGGGTTTCCCTTAAAATCCACACCAGACCTAAGGGCCTTGTATGCTCCTAGAGGGGGAACCCATGCCGTTTTTTTATTTAAAATTTGGCTTTGAGTTCCCCCTCATGTTGTAAGTCGCGTTGTGATTCATACTCAAGACGAGTTCAAGTTGCCTCCCAAAGTCGTGCTGAAAGTCGTGTTGCCCCAGTGCGAACAGGCTCTTAGTGAATCAAACCCAGGCAGATTCTCCCACCACTAGTTAATGATGAAAACATTATTAATTTATCATTGCAATAACGAACCAATGTTTATAATGTTGGGTACTATAGGGTGTAAGAAATATTTTGCTTTACACTGGGCAATGGCAAAAATTTACAATAATTACTTCATTATTTTTAGTAGGCAACAGTTTTAAACTCAGATTATATTGTTTTCTATTTCCCCTGTTTTCAGATACTGTAGTTACATTTGTCTATGTAACAGAAAGTGGGGGGACATCCTATGGGGGAGATTTACTGAAACTGGTGCACACAGAATTTGGTGCAGTTGTGCATAGTAAACAAATTAGCTTCCAGGTTTTGTTGTCAAAGCTTAATTATACAAGCTGATTGGTTGCTTTTGGCATTAGAATGATGGATTACCATAAATACAGGTAGTGGGTAACTAGGTTGTCTCAGCCAATCAGCAGGAGTTTCTTTGATCGCTGTGTATGCTGGGGTAGGCTTTTTATTTGGGAGGAGTCAGGTGATCAGGGTTGGTTGCTAGTAGTGTTGCTCACGAATATTTGCATTGCGAATATTCGCTACGAATATTGCATATTCGAGTAATCGCGCAATATCTCGAATATCGCGGTGAATATTCGCAATTCTGAATATTCGGATTTTTCAAAATTTATTTTTAAAACAGATCACATCCTAGTGATCTCCATCGACGTCTAAAAGCATTGCTGGTATGATTAGAGACCTTGGGCCGAGTAGCTGAAGCGATCATTTTATATTGTTGAAAATTCGCAATGCGATTATTCGGCAATAGGAATATCGCACGATTATTTCCTCCGCCCTTCTTTTGCATCAGAGCCAATTTTTTAAATTATATTTTTAAAACAGAGCACATCCTAGTGTTCTCCATCGACGTCTAAAAGCATTGCTGGTATGATTAGAGACCCTATGATTAGAGACCTTGGGCCGAGTAGCTGAAGCGATCATTGTATATTGCCGAATATTCGCAATGCGAATATTCGGCAATAGGAATATTGCGCGATTATTTTCTCCGCCCTTCATTTGCATCAGAGCCAATCAGAGTTCCCCTACCACAGTTGTCAGAGGTTAGCAACCTCCACATCAACCAATAGGAACCTGCCTGCACGACCATTATATAAGCTAACTCCCAGCATGATTTCATTGCAGATTCACATGGTGGTTATAGAGAGAGGGGTGTTTCTGTGCTATCTCTGAGCTTGCATTAGCATTGTAGTGCATTTCAGTTCTCTGGTTCCTGCTGTTTCATTTCAGTTCTCTGGTTCCTGCTGCTGCTTATATTTCTAAACTGCTTTTTTCAAAGCAAGAGACCCAAAAGCTTTTTTAAAAGCTCATATTTGTGTTGTTGTTTTCCAGTTTAGTTTAGCTTAGTGTTAGATAGATAGATAGATTTCAGTGTACTTAGTGTAATTGTACACTTCTTTAAGGTAGCTTAGTTTAGTGTGTGTTTAGTGTCTGTTTTTTGTTTTCTAAAAAAAAAAAAAAAAAAAAAAAAAAAAAAAAGTTTTAGTTTATTCATATACTTATCTCTGCTGTGTTAGCAGAGTTACTGTTGCATATTAGTTTAGTACTTGTAATCCTCGTCTTTGTCCTTGTCAGTCAGTTAAAAAAAAAAAAAAAAAAAAATTATCTTTAGTTTATTCATTTAAGTTTGTGACTAAGCACTGCAGAGTTAGTGTTTAGTGCATAGCTGTCTAGTACGTCTTTGTCTGCGTGCCTGTCTTGTCCTTTATCACATTTACCCCCCCCCCCCAATAAAGTTTACCCACCCCCCCACATCAGCATGAGCAGCATACGTGGCCGTGGCCGTGGCAGCAGGGGTAGGGGAGTTACTCCCAGTGCTGGGTCGCTGCCAGCACGGGGTACCTCTCGCGCCCCTACTACTGGTAGAGGATCAGATGGAAGGGGAGTCCGCCTCATCCGGGAGTTTTTCCCCTCGGCCAGCCGCCCGATATTGCCTTCCCAGGCTTCAGCAGTGGTGGAGTATATGGGGCACAGCAGTGCCACTGAGTCATCAGTGCCGACTCCAAGTAGCACCACCACCAGTAAACGGTGCCTTTAGTACCCACCCCCAGCCCCCAAGAGTCCAGCCTCATACTGTTTGACAGTGAGAGGGATATCTTGGGGGAGGTCCTGCATCATGCAGACATAGATTTATGTCCTGATGGCCAGGACCTTTTTGAAGGGTTGATGGAGGAGGAGGATGGGGTACCGGCTGTCAGTAGCCCAGAGACATCCCTTCCAAGTGGTGCTGGTGTTTTTCTGCAGGAAACACCCGCACCTAGTCAGACCCATGCGTCGGTGAGGGGACATCGGAGCCAGGCTAGCGGCTCCATGTCAGATGTCTCCCTCAGAGCACCACATGTCAGTCCTGGGTCTGACATATCTGGGGGCGAAGAGGAGGGTGACCCAACATGGGTGGCACCTGCCTCGTCGGTTCACAGCAGCAGTGACGACGAGGAAGGTAGGCACCCTGGGGAAACGGTGCGCCAGGTCACCAGGGAGACCAGCGTCAGGGTCTCCACTGGTGTTGGCAGAAGGAGGTGTCAGCAGCAGCAGCAGCAGCAGGCAGCTCCACCTGTGCGCACCGAGTCCCAGCAGGTGCAAGTCAGCATCACCCCATCTGACAGGAGGGCGTCGCTGAAGTCACCTGTCTGGGCCTACTTCACCTTGGTAGCAGATAACCCGACAGTAGCCATCTGCCAGCTCTGTCGTGCCAAGGTGAAGAGAGGGAAGTGCTTGGCTCGGGTGGGTACCACAGCACTCAACCAGCACCTGAGAATAAACCACTGGCGGGAGTATGACCAGATGAGGGGTGGTGGTGGTAGCAGCGCCACCACCACAAGTGTGCAGGGTACAGCAGCCCCTGCCACAGCTTCGTCTACCAGCAGGTCATGCCCCCCCGCTCCCTCTAGTAGAGGTACTGGTACCGGCAGCCAGACCTCGACTTCCACAGCACCCTCCTCTTCGGTGTCCTGCACTGCCGTCCGGCGGCAGGCGTCGCATTCCGACGCCTTCAAACGCACCACTCCCTTCCCCCCTGGAGACCGACGTGTGCGTTCCCTCAATGGGCTCCTGGCAAGGGTTATTGCCCAACATCTGCTGCCCTTCAACATCGTTGACAGCAACCCCTTCAGGCAGATGTTGGAGCAGGCCCAACCCCAAAGGCGTGTCCCCAGCCGCCATTTCTTTGCCAGGACTGGTGTCCCTGCCCTACACCAGCACATTGTGCAGAATGTAACCCTGTCGCTGGATCACGCTGTCAGCGACAGGGTGCATCTCACAATGGATGGCTGGACCAGCAGGCATGGGCAGGGCCGCTACATCAGTTTCACGGCCCATTGGGTTTCCCTCCGAGGCGCCGGGGAGGGATCGGCGGCATCAGATTTTGTGGTGCCGCCCCGGGGTGTCCAGAGGAGAACTGCTGGTCTCCGTCAAGCCACTGTCTCCGCAGCTGCTGAGCCTCCCAGCAAGCGCCCCCGTAGCTACTCAAGTGTGGGGCACGTGCGCTGTCAGGCCATGCTCCAGCTTGTTAGTTTAGGGGACCGGAGACACACTGGCAAAGAAGTGCTGACCGCACTTCAGGCTCAGGTCCAGAAGTGGCTGACACCCCGAAGGCTCCAGGCAGGTATGGTTGTCTGTGACAACGGCAGCAACCTACTCTCCACCCTCCAGGCTGGCAGTCTGACCCACGTGCCCTGTCTGGCACATGTCCTCAACCTTGTGGTGCAGAAGTTCCTGCGCACCTATCCTGGGTTGAGTGACATTGTGCTAAGGGTGCGTAGGATTGCCAGCCACTTCAGGCGCTCCCCAACCGCTACCGTGTCCCTGTCCAATTTGCAGCGGGACAAGAGCCTGCCCCTTCACAGGCTGATTGTGGACAGTGTGACGCGGTGGAACTCCACCCTCCACATGCTGGAGAGGTTGTGGGAGCAGCGAAGGGCGGTGAAAGAATACCTGCTGGATCAAGGCATTGGCGGGCCAGCACAAACACTCCCGTACATCACCAGTGCGGAGTGGCGGCAGATACACCAGGTCTGCCATGTGTTGGCCCCTTTCGAGCAGGCGACCAAGATGGTGAGCAGGTAGCATGTCGGCCTCAACGACGTGCTCCCTATAGTGTTCCTGCTGGACAGGGCACTAGATCGCCTGCTCGAAGCTGGGGAGAGTGCCTTGGTGGAGCAGGAGGCAACACTGCCCCACCAAGACCAGGCCCAGGACGAGGAGGATGATGATGATGATGAGGAGGTTAATGGTGATGTCCTGGAGTCAGGGCCTGGTCAGGAGGGAGAGCCGCTGTTGGGGGCACCGATAGTCCGGGGGTTGGGCATGTCTGTGCGCGAGCAGCAGCGCCTCCAGCATTAAGAGTCGGACGTCATTGACCAGGGCAGCCACGAGGAGTCACAGCGGGCTGTGCTCTTCCCCATGGCTGCCCACATGCTAAGATGCCTCAGAAGGGACCCCCAGGTTCATGCTATCAAGGAGAGGGACGAATTTTGGATGGCCACCCTTTTAGATCCAAGATGTAAGGGAAAACTGGAGCAGTTCCTCCCAGCCAGCCGGAGGCAGCACCGGATGGAGGAACTGCAGGCACGCATAGTAAGCCGGTTGGAGCAGACAACTCCCCGGCCTCCAGTTGTCCCCCCTCGTCTCACCCAGCAGCAGCAGCCGAGCAGGGGACCTAATGGGTGAGATGAGGATGTTCTTCCAATCTGAGCGACCCAGTACCAGCAGCAGCAGCAGCAGCAGCAGTCACCACCAGCGGCTGGCCCACATGGTGGCAGACTACATGGGGTCCGTGAGCACCGACGACCCCATGGAGTACTGGGTTGCCAGATTGGACACCTGCCGCGAGCTCGCTCAGTATGCGCTGGAGTTATTGTCTTGCCCCCCTTCCAGCGTACTATCTGTGCGGACATTCAGCGCGGCAGGTGGGGTGGTCACGGACAAGAGGACCCGTCTGTCCACAGACTCCGTGGACAGACTCACATTCATCAAGATGAATGAGTCCTGGATCGGCGGTGACTTTCTGGCACCCGCCGTCGGTTCAGGGCGCTGAATGGTCCCTTGTCATTCATCAATACCTCTCCAATCTATTTATACCAGGGGTGTCAAACTCAATTTCATCTTGGGCCGCATCAGCATTATGGTTGCCCTCAAAAGGGCCGGTTATATCTGTAAGATTAGATGTCCAGTGCATCCCCTCCCCTTACATTAGATGTCAAGGGCCACCCCACCATCCCACCCCACCATCAGAAGTTGAGTTCCCCCTCTCCCTTACATCACAGTGCATCCCCCTTTCCTTATGCTGCTGCTGGGAAGAAGTTGGATGCATTGCTTGAAAGCAGAAAGTATGGGTCTGGAGGGCCGCATTCGGCCTGCGGGCCTTGTGTTTGCCACCTCTGATTTATACCTTTGAAACTCATAGTGGGCAGGTAGTGTTAAGGGCATAAATATTTCCATGCTGTGTCATTAAGCCACTATAAGGAGTCCTGATGCTGCTGCCACATTATTTTGAAATGTAATTTCTCAATGCTCATCATGAATTTAAAAAGTCACGTATAGCATAGAAATAACGTTAATCAAACTTTTATATTATGAGGCACTATGGTATAGTCAGGCTACAGCTACTTAAGGCCTGTGTCATTCTGCTTTTCAAATTTAATCACCATGCTAATGCAACTTCAAGCTTTTGTAATTTTGCCATGATATGGGTTTCCTACTGCTAATGCCAAAAGGCTGAGTGATTATGGACCGATATATTACTCATACTGGTGCTGTCACCTTTTGTCTGTGAGATTTGCCACTTTCTTACTACTGCTGGTACTGCTGCCACCTCTTCCACGAGTGATAAAACACTATGGGCCAGATTCAGGTAGTCCAGAGCATCTTTGCTCTGGAGTAACGCTTCTCATTTGCGTTGCGCTGCAGAAATTTTAGGAGCAAGTGCTGTCATTCACGAAGCACTTGCTCCTAAAGTTGCGGCAGCGCATCGCAAATGAGCCGGCGGAATTCAAATTGGGCGGGTACGGGGCGTGTAGTATGCTAACTAAGCGCGATCCCGCCGCCAACGTACTGCGCATGCGTCGAGTGTCAAAACATCCCCGTGCGCATGCTCCAAAATCTGTGAATGAACGTCAATGACGTCACATTCCCATTCATGAACGTTTTACGCAAGCGACGTTTTGTTTTTTTTTCCCGACGCGATGACGACGCCTATACCTAACATAGGATATTCCAACCCCATGTAGGTATATCTTCGCGCCGCGTATCCCGTCCGGAAACGTCGTATCGTCATTGCGTCATGCCGGAATTCGATCGTGAATTGCCGATTTCCGCTCATTAACATATTTTTTGAGCGTAAATCGGCGGGAACGCCCCCGGCGCCATTTTTAAGTTGAAGTAACGATGCGATGGCGAAACTCAGTTACGCTGCTCGCATCGGAACTTCAACCCGGCGTTTCTTGTTTTCTGGTTACAGAAAACAGAAACGCCGGCTCAAAGTCACAGTTAGGCTGGCGGATCACTCGATCCGCCAGCCTAACTGTTCGTGAATCTGGCCCTATATTGTGTACTGTTACTACTAGACTGCTGCTGCCAGTGCTCAGATACCTATGTGACAAGTTCTTTGCCACTATATGCTACAATTACCAATGCTGCTGCTGTGCTGCTGCCACCTCTTCCACGAGTGATAAAACACTATATTGTGTACTGTTACTACTATACTGCTGCTGCCAGTGCTCAGATACCTATGTGACAAGTTCTTTGGCACTATATACTACAATTACCAATGCTGCTGCTGTGCTGCTGCCACCTCTTCCACAAGTGATAAAACACTTTATTGTGTACTGTTACTACTATACTGCTGCTGCCAGTGCTCAGATACCTATGTGACAAGTACTTTGGCACTATATACTACAATTACCAATGCTGCTGCTGTGCTGCTGCCACCTCTTCCACGAGTGATAAAACACTTTATTGTGTACTGTTACTAATACTTCTGCTGCTCAGATACCTATGTGACAAGTTCTTTGCCACTATATACTACAATTACCAATGCTGCTGCTGTGCTGCTGCCACCTCTTCTACGAGTGATAAAACACTATATTGTGTACTGTTACTACTATACTGCTGCTGCCAGTGCTCAGATACCTATGTGACAAGTTCTTTGGCACTATATACTACCATTACCAATGCTGCTGCTGTGCTGCTGCCACCTCTTCCACGAGTGAAAAAACACTTTATTGTGTACTGTTACTAATACTTCTGCTGCTCAGATACCTATGTGACAAGTTCTTTGCCACTATATGCTACACACCCTATATGCTACAATTACCAATGCTGCTGCTGTGCTGCTGCCACCTCTTCCACGAGTGATAAAACACTATATTGTGTACTGTTACTACTATACTGCTGCTGCCAGTGCTCAGATACCTATGTGACAAGTTCTTTGGCACTATATACTACAATTACCAATGCTGCTGCTGTGCTGCTGCCACCTCTTCCACAAGTGATAAAACACTTTATTGTGTACTGTTACTACTATACTGCTGCTGCCAGTGCTCAGATACCTATGTGACAAGTTCTTTGCCACTATATACTACAATTACCAATGCTGCTGCTGTGCTGCTGCCATCTCTTCCACGAGTGATAAAACACTTTATTGTGTACTGTTACTAATACTTCTGCTGCTCAGATACCTATGTGACAAGTTCTTTGCCACTATATACTACAATTACCAATGCTGCTGCTGTGCTGCTGCCACCTCTTCTACGAGTGATAAAACACTATATTGTGTACTGTTACTACTATACTGCTGCTGCCAGTGCTCAGATACCTATGTGACAAGTTCTTTGGTACTATATACTACAATTACCAATGCTGCTGCTGTGCTGCTGCCACCTCTTCCACGAGTGATAAAACACTTTATTGTGTACTGTTACTAATACTTCTGCTGCTCAGATACCTATGTGACAAGTTCTTTGCCACTATATGCTACAATTACCAATGCTGCTGCTGTGCTGCTGCCACCTCTTCCACGAGTGATAAAACACTATATTGTGTACTGTTACTACTATACTGCTGCTGCCAGTGCTCAGATACCTATGTGACAAGTTCTTTGGCACTATATACTACAATAACCAATGCTGCTGCTGTGCTGCTGCCACCTCTTCCACGAGTGATAAAACACTATATTGTGTACTGTTACTACTATACTGCTGCTGCTGCCAGTGCTCAGATACCTATGTGACATGTTCTTTGGCACTATATACTACAATTACCAATGCTGCTGCTGTGCTGCTGCCACCTCTTCCACGAGTGATAAAACACTTTATTGTGTACTGTTACTAATACTTCTGCTGCTCAGATACCTATGTGACAAGTTCTTTGCCACTATATGCTACAATTACCAATGCTGCTGCTGTGCTGCTGCCACCTCTTCCACGAGTGATAAAACACTATATTGTGTACTGTTACTACTATACTGCTGCTGCTCAGACACCTATGTCACAAGTTATTTGCCACTATATACTACTATTACCACTACTGCTGCTGTCAAGTCTTGCCCAAGTGTTTAGATGCTATCTAGTACTATTACCACTACTGCTTGTAAATGTTGTGTGTGTGATAATTACTTTATATTTGAATACTACTGCTGCTGCCTTCATGCTGAGTAAAGCTTCATGAACTCTCTGTCACAGCGGATCCACAAACAGCCTCCGCTACAAGCTACCAGACCGGATCGTAACAGCAAGTGTGACTAAAACACTGAACTTTATGTTAAACCCTGGTTTGCGGCCTTTATACTGCAACCATTAGCCTGTCTGCAAGAGCAACTCTGTATAATATATATATATATATATATATATATATATATATATATATATATATATATATATATATATATATAGTGTATATATATATATATATAGTATATATATATATATATATATATATATATATATATATATATATATAGAGTATATATATAGTATATAAGAGCAAATTCAGATATAAACATGTTTTTGGTTAATTATGAAGTTAGCTTCATGTTGATGTTGATGTGCGCAACGCAAGATGTGTTAAGTTAGATGTGTCTGAAGAAACCTGTTGATGTTGATGTGTTAGATGTGAAGTTAGATGTGTTGAAAAACCTACCAATCTCAATAAGAAATTATTGAGAAATAACATTGAGAAAAAAAAAATTTTATTACAAGAAGAAAAAATCAAATGTTACTCTGCAAACGCTTCTGAATCTCTGCATACTTCTTCATCTGCTGTTGCTCCAGCAGAATATTTTGTTGGTCCAGATACCGCATTTTCCGCTGATTTGCGCGAATTCTATCTTGGATCCTCTGAATTTCGGTCTGTTTCACCAACATATCTTTCATAGCTGTTAGGATATAAGAAAAAAAAATTTGATTTCAAAGACCGTTACCAAATACATAAAATATTTATGTTGCTTATTAAACAATCATTATCATGTATACACAATTGTTATGTGTCTAGCACATACAGTATACTTCTATCATAAATACCATATTCTT
The DNA here is from genome assembly GCA_029574335.1 of Rana kukunoris. Lineage (NCBI taxonomy): Eukaryota > Metazoa > Chordata > Amphibia > Anura > Ranidae > Rana > Rana kukunoris. The sequence goes on from CM056049.1 coordinate 469,993,816, forward strand.
GTTCTGAAATCTGACGGGTGCGCTTTAAATGCTGTCCATTTTTATATCTACATCTTATTGTTGAAATGTTATTAATCTTTGTGCACATATTTACCCTCCTGATTGATGCTCATAGAAACAGTCTCTTACTCCTGCTCGTCTTCTCCTACAGCCGATACTGCAGCAGAAGTTTGGGGGGTTGCAGCTCCTCATGTTGGTCCTCAACAGGAGCTGGGGGTTGCGAGTGGGAGGGCCCTGGCTGCTCCTCCTCATCCCTCTCCTCCTCTTCCGCATCCTCCTCCTGCTCCTCCTCTTCATCCTCCTCCTCTACGGCCTGTCGCCTTGTGCGCTTGGGGCGCACAGCTGGTAGAGGAGCATCTATAATAACACAATGTTCATATATGTAAAAATGTTTTCTAATGACGTATGCAAATTCTGTGTACTCTGCTGTATTGTATATGAATACAAATTAATTTATATAGACAGTTAACCAATGGGACAATGTTATATTTAAGGGTCTTGTGGGCACTACAGGGGACTCAGCGTGAGCTGGGCTGCCACCATGGTAAAATGAGCTGTTTTTGTCTCCTTTGTTTTGTTCAGACGATCTCATGTTAAAAAAAGGGCCTGATGGAGCACACAGGATTACTATGACAACCCCACGCCTAACACAGGAATTTAGTGGGAATCTATATATATAAAACTCAACGTGTCTGTATGTATGTATGTACCAGCATCACGTCCAAACGGCGAAAGATATTTACATGAAACTTGGCACACAGGTTACTTATATGTCAGCCACAAACATAGGATAGGTGGTTTAACCCTTACCCACCCCAATTTGCCATGGTCGGGGTTTTTCTTTAAAGTCCCATTCTACTCTATGGGAAATACATGTTACTTCATAACAGCTGTAGATATTTCGATAACACTTGGTCACATGTTACTTATAAGTCCACTTAAAGTATAGGATCGTTAATTTATCCCTTAACAACCCCCATTTGTGAGGGTCGGGGTTTTTGTTTAAAGTCCCATGCAAAGCAATGGGAAAAGTATGTTCCCACATAACTTCTGTGTTCCTGTCTGCTGTCCCATGTCTTTTTTCAACAGTACTATGAATACCTTGGCTGGTGGTGGTGATATATGTTACCACAACATGGCGTCTGGGTTAACAACATCTGCCCTTACATTAATTACATATGACCTTACATAACTGTCACCAAAGGAGCTGCGGTGGCTCAACGCGATTGGCACTACGCTGACAAGCCATTCACCTCTGCAGATAGGGGTTCGGATCCCGCTCTCGGCTACATGTGAATTGAGTTTGGTGGTCTCAGCCCGGCTCCCGGTGGGTGTGCTATGCGAGGTAAGCCTGCGCTTAGTACGCCCACCCCCCTCCCACAAAAACCACCACACTTACACACGCACTCGAAATTGGTTTAACATGCACGCACTCTGACCACGCGGTCTCTAAAAAGAGAGGTGAAGGACTAACGGGGCTGGTTGAGCGGGCAAATCCTCTCACTCCCTTATAGGGAGTCCCTCTGCCCCGTTGGGCTTCAAAGCGGAGCAGGTAGCACGGGCTGTGTGGGAGGACCCCCTCACACCTGCCATTGCCACCCGGGGCATGGAGAAAGGTGGCAGATTGCCTCTGGGGGAGGCCTGCCTACTCCCAACTCCTGCAGTCCGGCTCCTCTCTCGAGTACATGCACAAAATACACTTTAGAAAAAAAAATACATAACTGTCACCAATAACTTACCTGGATGATATTCATCCCGTATACGTTTGACCTGGTCCATGTGGCGCCTCTTCAGTGGTCAGGGAGCTGACCACTTTTTTTTTTTTTCGCCTGCGTCCGCTCCTGATCGTAGCCCTTTTGCAGGAACCTCTGCAAGATGAAGAACAAAGTATATTATAATACTTTTGTTTAAACCCTTATGGATATATGACGGAAATCTATGGTATTCAACAATTGGAAGCATTCTCGCCTTATTAATCAATGACAGTTAATGGCTGTCCGGTAATACTGGGGAGTTGTTTTGCAACAGCTGTAGGCTCCGTTTAGGAAACAGTGCCGTACCAGATGTTTTTTTTTTATTGTGGAGGGGAGGGTGGCTATGTAGGGGTATGTGTATATGTTTTGTTTTTTAATTTATATTTAGTGTGGTGTCGTGTTTTTAAGGTACAGTCAGAGGGGCGTGGGGTTCACAGTAGTTTCCCGCTGAGGGTTTGAGCTGCAGCGCCAAATTTGCTTCAGCTAGAAGCACACTGTAAGCCCCAGCCCATGTGAATGTACCCTTAAAGATAATGAAATAACAGTGGTCAAAATACTTACACTAATCAGCATCTTTTCCTCACTGGGTGTAAAATTGCTTCCAACCATTTTCACTCCCAAGGACTGGGCAGCACAAAATTGCGAAGCGAAAATGAGCTGGCAGGTAACTGGCAATTATCCAGGAAATGCTCGCGTGTTGGTCACGTGTTGGTCGTGTGTTGTTCGCGTGTTTGCGCATGCGCATGCGCGAACGAGAATCGCAATAAATATCGCAATCGCATTAGCGAAATTTCGCAATATTGTTTTTTCACTAAAATATCACGAATATTCGATTTTAGCGAATATTTCTCGAATATTCTACTATATATTCGTGATATATCGCGAAATCGAATATGGCGTATTCCGCTCAACACTAGTTGCTAGGCCCGAAGCCTGAGGCCTGTCCAGGAGGCATGCTGGCTGCTAGGTCCACTTAAGGCCTATCTAGCAGTTCTGGGTTCTGCAAAGGAAGAGCAGACAATGTTAAGCTCGAAGCCTGGGGCAGAACCACATGTGTTAGAGGCTTGGCCTAAAGGGAGCCTGTTTGTTGTCTGAGGTAAAGAAGAAAAGTTGCCAAAAAGGGATGACCCCTCCTGTTACCAGAGGAAAGTTAGGAAGGGATGAAGTTCTGAAGGAGTACCAGAGCAGACGCTTCAGTAGCTAAAGACAGTAAAGTAGTGGAAAAGCTTTAGTAGAGAGGTTGAATGATTCCGGTGGGTAACTGTAAGTAAAGCTTGAAGATTAAGTACAGCGGTTAGCTGTGGGTGAAGCTCGGGAATCCAGCAGGTAGCTGAGAGTCCAAGAAGTCTAGTGAAAGATGGCGAGCGGAGCTTAAGATCTACAGTAGGATACTGTGAGAGAATTTGTTGCAATAGGAGATAGCGGTTGCTACAAGATACAGATTGCTGTGTTCAGCTTAAAGGCCCTTGTTCTGTATTGCTGTCTGCCTAGTTCTATTTGTGTCTGCGGAGTTTGCCTTGCGGAGTCTGCGGAGATGCTATTGCATTTGTCTAAGGGTGTCCTGTGCCCTAAACCCTCTCTCCCCATCACTCCTGTTAAGAGAAATAAAACTCTTTGTCCATTTTTACAATAAGTGACTAGAGCCCAATTCTATAACCTTGCACCACACCCACTATGCCTAGTGACCTGCACCCTGAGGAGAAATGTCAGTTCTCCCTGGCTCTGGGTGTCAACTAGGAATGAGCTTTATGTTCGGGTTGAACATGAGTTTGACTCGAACATTGGCTGTTCACCCGTTTGTCGAGTAGCAAACAATTTGGGGTGTTTGTGGCAAATTCGAAAGCCACGGAAGTCTATAGTAGAAATCAAAAGTGCTAATTTTAAAGGTTAATATGCAAGTTATTGTCATAAAAAAGTATTTGGGGACCTGGGTCCTGCCCCAGTGGACATATATCAATACAAAAAAAAAGTTTTTAAAACTTCAGTTTTTTCGGGAGCAGTGATTTTAATAATGCTTAAAGAGAAACAATAACAGTGAGATATTCCATTAAATGTTATACCAGGGGGGTGTCTATAGTATGCCTGTAAAGTAGCGCATAGTTCCTGTGTTTATAACAGTCTCTGTACAAAATGACATTTCTAAAGGAAAAAAAGTCATTTAAAACTCGCGACTATAATGAATTATCGGGTCCCGGCAATACAGATAAAAGTCATTGAAAAAAAACGGCAAACCAAAATCTCAAAAAAAAGCGTGAGGGTCCCCCCCAAATTCCATATCAGGCCCTTCAGGTCTGGTATGGATTTTAAGGGGAACCACGCGCCAAAATAAAAAAAAGGGCGTTGGGTTCACCCCAAAAATCCATACCAGACCCTTATCTGAGCACGCAACCTGGCAGGCTGCAGGAAAAGAGGGGGGACAAGAGAGGGCCCCCCTCCTGATCCGTACCAAGCCATATGCCCTCAACATGGGGAGGATGTTCCCATGTTGATGGGTACAAGGGCCTCATCCCCGCAACCCTTGCCCGATGGTTGTGGGGGTCTGTGGGAGGGGGGGCTTATCGGAATCTGGAAGCCTCCTTTAACAAATGGGACCTCCAGATCCCAGCCTCCCTATGTGAATTGGTAACAGTGTACATTGTACCCCTACCATTTCACAAAAAAAGTGTCAAAATTAGGGATGAGCTTCGTGTTCGATACGAACGTATGTTCGACTCGAACATTGTTTGTTCTTATGTTTGACGAAATTCGAACAAAACGGGTCATTCGCGCCAAATTCGAGTGACGCGCAACGGCCCATAATTCACTGCGGCGTTGCGCGCTGATGATTGGCCAAGCACGCTGTATGTCCCGCATGCTTGGCCAATCACAGCATGCAAAAAACTAAGATCCATAATTGGCCAAAGCCTGGATGGCTTTGGCCAATTATGGCATAGGGCTTTAATACACGCCCCACACTATAAAAGGCCGCCCGGAAGGCCGGAATGTGTAGTGTGTTCCGGCTTGTTACTAAGAGCAGTTAGAGAGACAGAGAGATTGTCTTTTTAGATAGCTAGATAGAGCAGGCTAGTCAGTTTAGCTTTAATTACAGTGTGTAGAGAATATATATACATCCCTAGGAGTTGTACATATATTTATACACTGTATAACTTAGCTAGATCTGCTATTCCTATTTGTCAGGCAGGAGATTGTGCATAGCTGCAGTGCTCTAATGTGTTGTATTGCCTGTGTGCTGTTTAGTTTACACCTAAACGTACTGGGTGTTACTGCACTTGTCCTCTTTATTTGCACCTAAGCGCAAGTTTGCTCTTTAATCGCATGTAAACACATTTACTGTAAGTGCAAGTTTGCTCTTTAATAGCACGTAAACGCATTTACTGTAAGTGCAAGTTTGCTCTTTAATAGCACGTAAACACATTTACTGTAAGTGCACGTTTGCTCTTTAATCGCACATAAACGTATTTACTCTAAGTGCAAGTTTGCTCTTTAATAGCACGTAAACGCATTTACTGTAAGTGCACTATTGCTGTTTAATCGCACGTAAACGCATTTACTGTAAGTGCACGTTTGCTGTTTAATAGCACGTAAATGCATTTACTGTAAGTGCAAGTTTGCTCTTTAATAGCACGTAAACGCATGTACTGTAAGTGCATGTGTGTTGTTTATTTGCACCGAAACGCATTAAAATGTCTGGAAGGACAACAAAGAAAGGCAGAGAGTCACGAGGGCAAGCAGGCTCTGCATCTAGAGGCAACGCTGGTGGTGGATGCGGTGCATCCTCTTCAGCACGTGGCCATGGCCGCTCGTCCTTCTTTTTGGGAGCTGGCCGTGTTGAGCCTCAACATGCAGAGAAATTAGTAGAGTGGATGACCAAGCCGTCCTCATCAACCTCATCCTCTCTCACACAGACTGATCTTAGTTTGTCTGGCAAAGCAGCTGCCAAGGCGTCCTCTTAGATAGAGGAAGGCATTGATGTGAGCCCAGGGAGAGGGGGTGGCCGAGAGGGACAGCAATCTGGCAGTGATGTTCCCCCAGGTGGAGCATACTGCCAGGTTTTCGACAGTGATGAGGAGGGAGGGTATGATGAGGTCACTGACTCTACGTGGGTGCCTGATAGGAGAGAGGAGGAGGAGGAAGAGGAGGAGGAGGAGGAGGAGGCACAGGCACATCTCCAAAGAGGCAGAATGCCCTCCAGGGGTCAGCTTAAAGGCACACCAACTGCATAACATCGCACATCTACGCTTGTGCATGGCGCTGCTGTGTCTAAAAAGGTAAAGCAAAAGTTCTTTGGTGTGGGCCTTTTTTGAAACATGTCCATCAGGTCGTACCTTTGCTATTTGCAACATATATCGCAAGCGTATCTCGCGTGGCCAAAACATCACCCGCTTGGGCACCACATGCTTGGCCAGACATATGTCGACCTGCCATGCAGCTCGTTGGCAAGCATACCAGAAAGACCCACACCAAAGACCAAAGCGGACCTCCCCTTGCCATTCTGGGACCTCCAACCCCACTAGACCCTCAGTCCTCTCTGAAGCCTGCACTGAAGGTGTAGAAATAGGTGTGTCACAACCTAGTAGCAGTGGTACATGCAGGCAATCTACTGATAGTACCAGACAAATTTCCCTGCCCCAGCTGCTGCAGCGCCGAAAGAAGTACTCTCAAGCCATCCACATGCCCAGCGGTTGAATGCTAGCTTAGCGAAATTGCTAGTACTTCAACTGCTACCTTTTCAGTTGGTATATTCTGCCCCCTTCCGTGAGTTTGTGGAATGTGCAGTACCTCAGTGGCAAGTACCCAAACGCCACTTTTTATTTACGTGGCTGGGATGAGGTGGCTGCGGATCCTGTTGTCCTCAGTGACCCAGAGGACATTTTCCCCCGAATGCCTCTGCAAACCATAAGAACCGTAAGAATCCTCGTGTACGTGCTATCAAGGAGAGGGATCATTACTGGCTGGCAACTCTCCTTGATTCACGTTACAAGAGTAAGGTTGCGGACCTTATGTTGCCATCGCAGAGGGAGCAGGGGATGAAACTTCTTCGGGAGTTCTTGCAGAAGGGTCTGTGCAATGCGTTCCCAGAACCGGGGGGATTACCAAAACCTGGCCCTGGACAATGTCTTGCTGAGGCTTCGGTGAGTCACAGAAGGAGCGGTGGAGAAGGTGGCCGGCTGACCGATGCGTTCAGACAATTTTTTAGTCCGCAGCCCCAAGGTCTGACCGGTTCCAGCAACCATCGCCAGCGTCTGGTTTACATGGTCCGGGAATACCTAGAGGCAAGATCCGACTTGGACACATTCCCCACCGAAAATCCTCTGGCTTACTGGGTTTTGAGGATAGATCACTGGCCAGAGCTTGCACAGTACGCAATTGAGCTACTGGTTTGTTGAAATGTCAGATCCCTTTGAGACTGCGTATGCTGATGCTGAGTGACTGTCCTGTTATGCTGCTGATGGAATATCCTTCTCCTCCTCACTTTTCTTGCTGATAGCTAGTAAGAAATGTTGTGTTTCTGGGCTCCGCCACCAGTGTCTAAGGCCAAATTTTAATAACAATTTTTGATGCAATACTTTGCACATGGCTCTTTATTGTGCTCCAATTACAGTTATTGGGAGGGGTTGCAGTGTTGTGTTGTGCCAAAGGCCCAATTTTTCTGCCCCTGTTTAACAGGGGTGCCTAATAACAATTTTTGATGCAATACTTTGCACGTGGCTCTTTGTTGCGCTCCAATTACAGTATCTTTGAGGGGTTGCAGTGATTTTCATATTTTTTTTTTAATATTAAAATAGAAATTGTGTATTTATATTTTAATTTTTAAGACCTATATTTTTGCATTTAAATAATTTTCTACATCTTTTTTTTAACCCCTTAACGACCGCCGCACACCTATTTACGTCCACAGAAGGGCACGTACAGGCAGATGGGCATATATATACGTCCCTGCCTTCCAGCGGGTCGGGGATCCGATCGGGACCCCCTCCGCTGCGTGTGGCGGTCGGCTTACTTGCGGAAGTGATCCGTCTTGAGGGGGCGGCGGTTTGTTTCTGTCTGCCCCCTCGTGATCGCACCCAGCCAATCGCGTGCGCCGCCGCCATGTCACTTCCTCTGCCTGTAAAATGTAAATATAGGCAGAGGAAGTGATGCAGCTCTCATCTCAGCGGTATTTTCAAACAGCCGAGATGAGAGAAGAGTCACAGTAAGTCTGCACCAACACTACACTGACACCACACACATAGGCACATTTAACCCCTTGCGATCACCCCCCCCCACCCCCCTGTCACACTGTTACTAAATGCAGTGATCATATATGTACTAATCACTGCATTTAGTGTCAGTGTGACAGTTAGTGTGACAGGCAGTTAGTGTTAGGTTCAGGGTAGCCCCGTACCCCCCCTAATAAAGTTTTAACCCCTTGATCACCGCCCTAGTTAACCCTTTCATTCCCTATTGCCAGTGTCACTAAGCGATCATTTTTCTGATCGCTGTATTAGTGTCACTGTTGCTGCTAGGTAGTTAATTTTTTTTTATTGCGATTTTTTTTTACTAAAGACTTGTGGCTGAATACATTTTGGCCTAAATGTTTGACTAAAATGTTGTTTATTTAATTTTTCTTATAACAAAAAGTAAAAAATATTGTTTTTTTTTCAAAAATGTCGCTCTAATTTTGTTTATAGCGCAAAAAATAAAAATCGCAGAGGTAATCAAATACCACCAAAAGAAAGCTCTATTCGTGGGAAGAAAAGGACAAGAATTTTGTTTGGGAGTCACATCGCACGACCGCGCAATTGTCTGTTAAAGCAACGCAGTGCCGAATTGTAAAAACGCCTCTGGGCATTTAGCAGCATATTGGTCCGGGGCTTAAGTGGTTAAACTCTCCCCAGAATATCAATAAGATTTTTCAGGTTTTGAACCACCTTCTTATTGTTCTTTATGGTATTCAAGAGGGCGAGTTTTGTGTCCTCTATTTCATCCATGCAGCAAATTATCCCCCCAATTAGCACCTGGGCACTGTCGGTGTCTAAGCCACCCCCAACAGCTCGTACACCTGAAATTTGGAAAAAAAAACATGTATTAAAATTATGCAGGCCTACATGCATTACCTGAAGCTGTGCTGTATGACACTGACCTGATGTGGTGGCATTTTGCACTTCCTGCACATCCAGCGAGGGTGGGGCTTGGCACTGTGTGGGGTTGGTCGGCTCCACTGCTGCAGCTTGATTGCGGCCTATGAGATTGTAAAAAAAGGGATAGATGTATCAAAAAGATTAAAGGCCTGAAAGAGGCATATCAATCATTCTTTTTAAAAAGTGTCGTACAATTGTCTGTTTTTACAATCCTAAGCTTAACACAGGATTTTATCCATTACCAAAGCTGCTGCATTTCTCTATCTTTGGCCAATTTTTCTACATGGCAATACAACAAGTTGACACTGCATCACCTCTGTGTGACATGCTAACTAACTAGGTTGTTCTTGTGACCAACACTCAGTGCCGATCCTGACCTCCCTGGGGCCCGAAGCAAAATGACATGGCACATTAAAAATGAGAAGCGGGGGGCGCTAACGACAGTGACATGTCACATTAAAGAAAGTTGAGAAGTGGGGGGAGGGGGTGTTCTGCTGTCTGAAATTACATTTTACATTAAATTGAGAAGCAAGGGGTGCTGACTTCTTGCCTCTTCTCCCATGCAGCCAGCGAGTTGAGAAGCGGGGGTAAGGGGGCGAAAATGACTTCTTACCAGGCAGGGCCTCTAGTTATTTGGGGGGCCCTTTGCAGCTTTGCGGGGTCCTAAGCGGCTTGCATAGTCAGCCTATAGGGCGGATCGGCCATGCCAACCATTGTGCTACTGAGTCCATATGTGTAACCAACTGCTTTGCTGAGCATACTCTCCTTTTAATGTATATTGACTTAAGTTGGATTATTTAACCACTTAAGACCCGGACCAAAATGTAGGTAAAGGACCTTGCCCCTTTTTGCGATTCGGCACTGCTTCGTTTTAACTGACAATTGCGCGGTCGTGCGACGTGGCTCCCAAACAAAATTGGCGTCCTTTTTTTCCCACAAATAGAACTTTATTTTGGTGGTATTTGATCACCTCTGCGGTTTTTATTTTTTGCGCTATTAACAAAAATAGAGCGACAATTTTAAAAAAAATGCAATATTTTTTACTTTTTGCTATAATAAATATCCCCCAAAAATATATAAAAAAACATTTTTTTTCCTCAGTTTAGGCCGATACGTATTCTTCTACGTATTTTTGGTAAAAAAAATCGCAATAAGCGTTTATCGGTCGGTTTTCGCAAAATTTATAGCGTTTACAAAATAAGGGATAGTTTTATTGCATTTTTATTAATTTTTTTTTTTTACTACTAATAGCGGCGATCAGCGATTATTTTCGTGACTGCGACAATATGGCGGACACTTCGGACAATTTTGACACATTTTTGGGACAATTGTCATTTTCACAGCAAAAAATGCATTTAAATTGCATTGTTTACTGTGGAAATGACAGCTGCAGTTTGGGAGTTAACCACAGGTGGCGCTGTAGGGGATGTGTGACCTAGTGTGTTTGTTTACAACTGTAGGGGGGTGTGGCTGTAGGTGTGACGTCATCGATCGCGTCCCCCTATTACAGGGATGACGCGATCGATGCTGCGGCCACAGAGAAGCACGGGGAAGCCGTGTGTACACACGGCTCTCCCCGTTCTTCCGCTCCAGGGACGGATCGCCGCACTCCAGCGGCGATCGGGTCCGCGAATCCCGCGGTCCCGGTCCCGGAGCTTCAGACCGGGTCGCGGGCGCGCGCCCGCGACCCACGGCTGGGTACTAAAATCAACGTATATATACGTTGATGTGCCCAGCCGTGCCATTCTGCCGACGTAAATGTGCAGTAGGCGGTCCTTAAGTGGTTAAATCAACTTAATAACACATCTACATTATGGTCTCACATAAAAAGGTCTTAAATAGAATGACCAACCATTTATTATGCCCACACAAACATGAACCTTCAAACATCTGTTCTTGAACTGTATATATACACAACCTGCGATAAAAAGCACATGCCACAAAATAATAAAAAAAAAAAAATCAAAGTACACATGAAAATTACTTACGTCTTCTGAGAACTCTTCGAATTCTCTCCATCTGCTCTGGCTCTCGGATTTTCAAATCACTCCATCTCTTGCGCAACTGCTACCTGGACCTCTGCACCCCGAATTTTGCATGGATACTCCTCCGTACCTTAACCTTGATCTGGGCCTTGAGTTTATTGGGGTTTTTGTAAGGCCTTTTTTGCCGTCATAGTCCTCCTTTTTTAAAATAGCCACCATCTCAACCATCTCTTCAAAGCTCATGTTGGTGGCTTTGTACCTCCTACTCCTCCTAGTGTGTGCCTGGCCTGTCTCCTGCCTGGTTGCAGCTTGCTGTCTCTCCTCCATCATGTCTTAAGATTCCTCACCACATTGACCGACTAAAAGGGGCGTGGCAATCACTAGAACGAACGTCATGGGCGTGGAAACGTGCGGAGCTTCTCACATGCGCAGTGTATAAAGGGATATTGCGTGAATGAGAACGTTGTTCACAGTCGGTAGAAAACGTTGGAAAAACGATCATGCAATACGACGATACGAAACTTGTTTTTTAGACTTTATGATCAGTGGATGAGTTTGTGGGTTAGATATAGGGAGAAAGCTAAGGCTTGAATGACATTAGTTTTTTTGCTAAATTTTGACTTGCAGAAATAATGGAGGCCAACAGGCATTTTTCACAGAATTTGTTCAAAGGGGGCCACGGGTGGCAACCCCCCTTTTTTCTACAATTTTTCTTTCACAAAAAAATAATTGATTAAGCCAAGATCTGGCAATGTAATGGCACCCCACCACCCCTAAAATAATCGACATATTGTTGCCACACAGCACGTGCGCTTTGGGGGGGCCAAGCCTGTATGGCCACAGGCTCACGGGCCACCACTGGAACATCAATGGCCTCATCACCAGGCACAAGTGTCATGTAGTTTGTTGAGGGTCTCTTTAGGAAATTGTGCAATATGCAGCAGCAAAGTATGACATGGTTCAGATTCTACGTAACAAACCTACAGTCCTTGTCTTGTTTGCACCGCCTGTATACTGATGTTTAAAGTATATAGGGCCATAGGGTCTTGTCAGGGCTGATCCTCCCTATAGGCACACTATGCAAGCCACTTAGGGTCACGCAAAGCTGCAAAGGGCCCCCAAAATTACTAGAGGCCCCGTCTGGTGAGAAGTCATTTTCGCACCCTCACCCGGCTTCTAAACTCGCTGGCTGAGTCATTTCCGACAGCAAAACAACCCCTCCCCCTGCTTATCAACTTTCTTTAATGTGACATGTCACTGTTGTCATATTTTGCTTAGGGCCCCAGGGAGGTCAGGATCGGCACTGGGTCTTGTAATGACCTGGGAGAAGTGGTGGCGGGGAAACTCATGCTATTTTTTTCCATGATTTTTATCCATATTGCAGGTACCAAACATTACTTTGAAGCCACAAGCATTATTAAATTACTTTTTTCTGAGAGTAATCTCATGTTGTGCAGGGACATTTCTAAACACATGCCACTACTATAGACACACAGCAGGTACGATATTTAAAGGGATTTTTTTTTCACTTTAAGCATCATTAAAATCGTTGCTCCAGAAAAAAATACAGTTTTAAAAAAAAAAACTTCCATTGAACTTCCAGGTTCTCAAAGACGTTTTCCAACAATAACTTGAATATTGGTCTTTAAAATTAGCGTTTTTGAATTCGAACGTTCGAGTCCCATAGACTTCAATGGGGTTCTAAATGTTCGCACGAACCCGCGGTCTGTTCGACGGTTCTGGTGCGAACCGAACGCGATACGGAGAAAGAAAAATCAGACTCGATCCCGCCGCTACTAACGATACCGCTTCCATAGGAGGCGCCCAGCCTTATGATGCGCGACCCGTTTGACAGCTCTTTTATAGCTGAGGGTGGGGCCACCCATCACGTGCGTGGGTGACCCTGCCCCCTCTGACACAAGGGGAAATGCCAGCGTTAGCCAGTGACGTCTACGGGTGACCCTGCCCCCATAATGCAAAGCAGGTTTCCCGTTGCATCAGAGGGGGCCGGGTCACCCGTACACGTCACTGGGTTACCCCGGCATTTACCCTTATGTCAGAGGGGGCAAGGTCACCCGCACACGTGATGGGTGGCCCAGCCCTCAGCTATACAAGAGCTGTCAAACGGGTCATGCATCATTCGGCCGGACGCCTCCAATGGAAATCGGTATCATTGATAGTGTTTTTTCTCCGTATCGCTCGAGAATGGATTACATCGTTGGAATTTTTTTTTCTTTTTTTCTTTTTAATAAAGGACATGTCCCAAGCTGTCTCCTGTGGTTTTAAAAAAAAAAAAAAAAAAAAATTGTGAAATGGTAGGGGTACAATGTACCCGTTATCAATTCACATGGGGGGGGGCGGGATCTGGAGGTCCACTTTGTTAAAGGGGTCTTCCAGATTCTGACAATTCCCCCACCCGCAGGCCCTCACAACCACCGGGCAAGTGTTGTGGGAATGAGGCTCTTGTCCCCATTAACATGGGGACATCCTCCCCATGTTGAGGGCATGTGGTCTGGAACGGTTCATGGGGGGGCACTCTCTTGTCCCCACCTCTTTTCCTGCAGCCTGTTAGGTTGCGTGATCAGAAAAGGGTCTGGTATGGATTTTTGGGAGAACCCACGCCATTTTTTTTTCTTTGGCACGGGGTTCCCCTTAAATCCATACCAGACCAGAACGGTCTGGTATGGATTTTGAGGGGGACCCCTACATAATTTTTTTTTAATTGGCGCAGGGTTCCCCTCAATATCCATACCAGACCTGAAGGGCCTGATATGGATAACGCGTTTTTATTTTTAACCGCTTGCGGACCGCCGCATGTACATTTACATCGGCAGAATGGCACGTACAGGCACATTGGCTTACCTGTACGTCCCTGCCTTGACGCGGGTCGGGGGTCCGATCGGGACCCCACCCGGTACATGCGACGGTCTCTGCGGCTCTGGGAGTAATCCGGGATGAGGGGGCGGCTATTCGTTTTTGTCTGCCCCCTCACGATTGCTCCCAGCCAATGCATGCGCCCCCCCACCCTGTCACTTCCTCCTCCTGTGTAAACACAGGAAGGAGGAAGTGATGTGATCTCTCCCTCAGCGTTTTTTTCAACCACCGCTGAGGAGAGAGTACATCTAACAGTAAGTGTACACAACACTACACTGACACCAGGACATGTAGGCACATTAACCCCTTGCGATCACCCCCCCACCCCCTCCCCCCTGTCACTGCGTCACTGAATGCAGTGATTATATGTATGATCACTGCAGTTAGTGTCAGTGTGACAGGCAGTCAGTGTTAGGTTCAGGGTAGCCCCCGTACCCCCCCCTAATAAAGTTTTAACCCCTTGATCACCGCCCTAGTTAACCCTTTCACTCCCAATTGCCAGCGTCACTAAGCGATCATTTTTCTGATCGCTGTATTAGTGTCGCTGTTCCCGCTAGGTAGCTAATTTTTTTTTTATTGCAATTTTTTTTTACTAAAGACATGTGGCTAAATACATTTTGGCCTAAATGTTTGACTAAAATTTAGTTTATTAGATTTTTCTTATAACAAAAAGTAAAAAATATTGTTTTTTTTTTCAAAAATGTCGCTCTATTTTTGTATATAGCGCAAAAAATAAAAATCGCAGAGGCGATTAAATACCACCAAAAAAAAAGCTCTATTTGTTTAAAGAAAAGGACGCAAATTTTGTTTGGGAGCCACGTCTCACGACCGCGCAATTGTCAGTTAAAGCGACGCAGTGCCGAATCGCAAAAAGGGGCCTGGTCATTTACCTGCATTTTGGTCTGGGTCTTAAGTGGTTAACTTTGGTTCTGGGTTCCCCTTAATATTCATACCAGACCCAAAGTGCCTGGTAATGGACTAAGGGGGAACCCATGCCGTTTATTTTTTTCAATTACTTTTATCTGTTTGCTGTGACCCGACAATTCATTATAGCCACGAGTAGTTTTAAATGACTTTTCGTCATTTTGTGCAGAGACTGTTATAAAAACGGAAAACGTGTGCTAATTTACAGGCATACTATAGACACCCCCCAGGTACGAAATTTAAAGGACTATTTCACTTTTATTGTTTCACTTTAAAGTGGTTGTAAACTCAAAAAAAAAATAAAAATTATGTCACAATGTAGAGTATTAGATTTCCTATCATCTGTGCCCAGTCTTGCCACACAGAGTTAATCCAGCGCTGAGTAATCCTCTTTTAATGTTCAGTGAAAATAAACAGCCTTCCAGATAAAACCCTGCCTAAATCAAAAGTCTGTTTTCTCTTTTCTTGCTTTGAGTGAGAGGTTATTTATAAATATAGCTAGGACATGTTTATCATATGTTATGTTTTGTTTACAATAACATGAGGTGATATAACATCATAACACATCCTAGTAATATACAATGAACTTTGGATCACCTCTTGTTATGATAAACATGTCCAAGCTAGATTTGTAAATAACCTGTTACTGAAAGCAATAACAGAGAAACGGACTTAACCTAATTTGGCAGGTTTTTATCTGAAATTCTGTTAAATCTGACTGTACATTAAAAGAGGATTACTCAGCGCTGGATTAACTCTGTGTGGCAAGACTTGGCACAGATGATAGGAAATCTTATACTCTACATTGTGACATTAAAAAAAAAAAATTGGGTTTACAACCACTTTAAGCATTAATAAAATCACTGCTCCCGAAAAAACGTTTTAAAACTTTTTTTTTGCATTGATACATGTCCCCTGGGGCAGGACCCAGGTCCCCAAACACTTTTTATGACAATAACTTGCACATTAACCTTTAAAATGAGCACTTTTAATTGTTCATGTTTGTGTCCTATAGACTTTAACGGTGTTTGCGTGTTCAAACACATTTTTTGCCTGTTCGCATGATCTGCTGGGAACCGAACCAGGGGGTGTTCGGCTCATCCCTAGTGTCAACATTAGGCCCTTGGAAGTCAGAAAGACTGCTACAGTTATATGAAGACAACATAAAACAGATACAGTATATGCCTGAAGGTGAGGCAAAAAGCATATCCAGTCACTGAGAGTATACATACAAATATATATTCTAATCATGATGATTATTTGAAATTCACAGCCATGGGCAGATAAATGTAGAATTCAATGTTTGGTGGGCTTGGGACTAACATGAGCATTGACGACCTGTCTCTTTCTATTTGTTCAACTGTGGCCTTAGTAATTCTATCTCTTGGTTTTACAATTTTGCTTTACGATGTGTCAATACTTACTTTAAGAAGAAAATACATACATTAGGAATTTGAGTCAATTTGTTTGCAAGTATGTTTTTAAAATAGTAGTTTTTTTCTAAAACACAGAAAAACGTGTTTCTTTGAGTGATCAATTCATTGAAAGCCAGCAGTTGTCTCCAATGCACACATTCCAAAGTAGTATCAGACAACATGGGGGCTGCAAAGGTAATCATGCTGCACATTAGGATAGCAACATTCTAAACTGAGCAAAATGAGAAATGCAACACTTTTGTGTTTTCCCCTATTTATTATGAGCTGAACTCAAAGATTTACAACTTTTTCTATGTACACGAAAGGCCTATTTCTCTCAAATATTGTTCACAAATCTGTCTAAGCCCAGGTTCACACTGGGTACGATTTAGTTTGATTTGAGATGCGATTTTACATGTGAAATTGCATCTCAAATCGGTGGCAATTGCCAGCAATGACACCGTCCTAATCGGTGCGACGCCGCATCTGCGGCGCTGCACCGATTTCAAAAAGTAGTTCCTGTACTACTTTTTGCGATTTCAGGACGCGATTTACATTGACATCTGTGCAGAAACCTGCACAGATGTCTCCTAAATCGCGCCAAAATCGGGACTGCCAGAGGGAGTGAAATCGCGCGAGTTCAGCTGAAATCGCGCAATTTCACTTTCGCAGCCCAGTGTGAACCAGGGCTAAATCTGTGTTAGTGAGCAATTCTCCTTTGCTGAAAAAATACATCCACCTAACAGGTGTGGCATATCAAGATGCTAATTAAACAGCATGATTATTACACAGGTGTGCCTTAGGCTAGCCACAATAAAAGGCCACGCTACAGTAAAATGTGCAGTTTAATCACACAGCACAAGGCCACAAATGTTGCATGTTGTGAGAGAGAGAGTGTGTAATTGGTAGGAATAAGCTTTGAGTCAAAATAAATCGAATAAGCTTTGAGTTGAAATACGAACTTTAAGGACAGTTCGCGTCAAATTCAAGTGGTGTGTCACGGCCCATAATTCCGGCATCGCAGTGCATTGCTGGCACAGCGCCGTCTGTACAGACAGCCATAATTGGCCAAAGCCAGGGTGGCTTTGGACAATTATGTCTCAGAGAGTTTAGTACACGCCCCACACTGTATATAAGGCCGCCTGCGTGGCGGCCTTGAGTAGTGCATTGTGGTGGTGGTTAAAGACAGACAGAGAGAGACAGTGTCATTTAATTTGCGTTAGATAGAGCAGGCAGGCAAGTCAGTTAGCTTCAGTTACAGTGTGTAGAGGATATATATGCATCCCAGGTGTTGTATATATATTTATACACTGTATTCAGTTTAGCTAGATCCGTTCCTGTATTCTCTTCCTAATATACTGACAGGCAGGCAGGTGATTGTGCTAGTTGCAGTATTTTCACTTAGTGTACTGTGTCCTTTGCACAGTGTGCACCTAAAGCTTACCTGAATACAATTCGCTGGTGTTCTCATACAAATACAGGCAGGGACCTGCAGTATTTTGATTTAATGTACTTTTCACAGTGTGCACCTAAAGCTTACACAAATACAATTGCTGGTGTTCTCATACAAAAATAGGCAGGGACCTGCAGTATTTTGATTCAGTGTCCTTTGCACAGTGTGCTCCTAAATCTTACTTGAATACAATTGCTGGTGGTCTCATACTAATACCACAGGCAGGGAGCTGCAGTATTTTCAGTTAGTGTACGGGGTCCTCTGCACAGTGTGCAACTAAAGCTAACTGAATACACTTGCTGGTGTTCTCATACTAATAATACTACAGGCAGGCGGTTGATTCTGCTAGCTGCAGTATAATCAGTATATATATATATATATATATATATATATACACACACACATCCCAGAGGCAGACAGTCACAAGCCAATAAAACAGGGCAAGCAGGCTCTGTGTCTAGAGGCAATGGTGCTGGTCGTGGACACGGTGCATCCTCATCAGCACGTGGCCGTGGGACACCCTTGTCCTTGTTTTCGGCAGCTGGCCGTGTTGAGCCGCAACATGCCGAAGACTTGGTAGAGTGGATTACCAAGCCGTCCTCATCCACCTCATCCTCTCTCACTCAGGCTCAGGGTAGTTTGTCTGGCAAAGTAGCTGCCAACGCAGCCTCTTACCTTGGCTCAATGGCATCAGTCACTTCTTCCTAGCCCCACCATCTCCTTCTAAGGAGTCCCGCAAACTGTTTGACCACAGTGTTGGGTACATGCTGCAGGAGGATGCGCAGCGTTTTGAAGGCTCCGATGATGGTACCCAGCTAGAGGAAGGTAGTAACGTGAGCCCAGAGAGAGGGGGTGTCCAAGAAGGACAGCAATCTGGAAGTCATGTTCCCCTAGCTGCAGCATACTGCCAGGTTTGCTCCACTGATGAGGGAGGGGATGATGAGGTCACTGACTCTATGTGGGTGCCTGATAGGAGCGAGAAGAAGGTAAATCTCCAACGAGGCAGGATGCCCTCCTGGGGCCAGCTTAGGGGCAGCACACTGACTGCATCACACCGCAGAGCTCCACATGTGCAGGGCGCTGCTGTCTCTCCGTGTTATTCCAAAAGTTCTTTGGTGTGGGTTTTTTGAGACGAGTGCATCAGATCGCTGCAATTTGCAACATATGTATCTCGCGTGGCCAAAACATCACCCACTTGGCCACCACATGTTTGACCAGACATATGTCGACCTGCCATGCAGTTCATTGGCAATCGTTCCTAAAAGACCCACATCAAAGAACAAAGCAGAGCTCTGCTTGCTCCTAATCAGCTGGGATCTCCAACCCCACTATACCTTTAGTCCTCTCTGAAACCTGCGCTGAGAGGAATGAAGATGTAGAATTAAGTGTGTCACAGCCAAGTACTTGCGGGCAATTTGCTATCCGTACACCAATGTCAGATTGTACCAGACAAATTTACCTGCCCCAGGTGCTGCAGCTCCAAGAGAAGTTTGCTCCCAGCCATCCACATGCCCAGAGGTTGAATGCTAGCTTGGCTAAATTGCTAGCACTTCAACTGCTGCCTTTTCAGTGGGTAGACTCTGCCCCCTTCCGTGAGTTTGTGGAATGTGTGCTTCCTCAGTGGCAGGTTCCCAAACGCCACTTTTTTCCGCCTCTCTACCGGAATGTGGAAGGCAATGTCTTGGCCTCGCTGGACAGGGCGGTCAGCGGTAAGGTGCATATTACCGCTGACTCATGGTCCAGCAGGCATGGACAGGGACGTTACCTATATATCACTGCGTTTTGGGGGACTCTGCTGGCAACTGGGAAGGATGCAGGACAGGGTGCAGTAGTGTTGTAGATTGTTCTGCCACCACGCCTCCAAAATGCTACTACTGGTGATTGACACACCTCTCTCCTCCACCCCCTCCTATTCTTCTTCCTCCATGGCCTCTTCCTGTGCTTTGTCCTTGGAACCAGCAGTGCTCCGTAGGCGTTCAAGGGGCTATGCAAGTACGCAGGCAAAGAGATGCCATGCGGTGCTTGAGCTGGTGTGCTTGATGGACAGGAGTCACACTGGGGCAGAGGTTCTGTCAGTTCTGCAGGGGCAGGCTCAGAGGTGGTTGCGCCACGTCAGCTTAAGCCAGGAAAGGAGGTTTGCGACAATGGCACCAACCTCCTCTCTGCCCTCCGACAGGGACAACTGTCCCATGTGCCCTGTTTGGCTCACATCCTTAACTTGGTGGTGCAGCGGTTCTTGGGCAGGTACCCGGGCTTACAGGAGGGCCTGAGGCAGGCCAGGAAACTTTGTGTGCATTTCTGCCGGTCATATAATGCCAGTGCTCAACTGGCTGACCTCCAAAAGGAATACAACCTGCCCAAGAACCGCCTAATCTGTGACATGCCCACCAGGTGGAACTCTAAGTTGGCCATGCTGCAGCGGCTGCACGTGCAGCAGAGGGCCATCAATGAGTATTTGTGCCAATATGGCACCAGGACAGGGTCAGGAGAGCTTGTTCCCCCCCCCCCCGCCAGTGGGCCATGATCAGGGATGCATGCACTGTCCTGAGGAGGCCACAAGGATAGTGAGCAGTGACAGTGCATGCATCAGTGACACTGTCTCTCTTGTCCACCTGTTGGAGCACACGCTGCGTGGAATAATGGACAGGGCATTTGAGGCAGAACAGAGGGAGGAAGAGGAGGACTTCCTTACCTCTCAAGGCCCCCTTTATCCAGACAGTGTTCCTGCTGGCTCGCCTATCACACAGGAAGAGGACAAGGAGGAGGAGGAGCAGGAAGAGGAGGAGTGTGTCAGCATGGAGGTGGAGCCTAGCACTCAGCATCAGCAGCAGTCTTCAAGAAATCAATTACAGTCCCAAGAAACACATGGACTTGTAAGTGTCTGGGAGGAGGTGGCGGCAGATCCTGTCGATTCAGAGGACTCCACACCAAATGCCTTAGCAAACCTACGCTGCATGGCCTCCCTGATCCTGCAAAGCCTCCGAAAGGATCCTCGTATTCGTGGTATCAAGGAGATGTATTATTACTGGCTGGCAAGCCTCCTTGATCCATGTTACAAGGGTAAGGTTGCAGACCTTATCTTGCCATTGCAGAGGGAGCAGAGGATTAAACAGAAAGGTCTGTGCAATGTGTTCCCAGAGACTGGGAGGTTACAAAATCCTGGTCCTGGACAATGTGTTTCTAAGGCTTCGGTCAGTCAAAGAAGGAGCGGTGGAAAAGATGGCCATTTGACCGATGCGTTCGGACAATTTTTTAGTCCGCAGCCCCAAGGTATGATCGGTTCCAGCAACCATCGCCAGCATCTGTTTCACATGGTGCAGGAATACCTAGGGGCAAAATTAGACTTGGACACCTTTCCCATGAAAATCCTCTGGGTTTCTGGGTCTTGAGGATGTATCACTGACCAGAGCTTGCACAGTATGAAATTGAGCTACTGGTTTGTCCTGCATCTAGCGTTCTTTCGAAACTCACATTCAGTGCTGATGGAGACTTTGTAACGATCACAGGGTGCGCCTGTCCACCGACTCGGTCCATCGACTGACCTTCATAAAAAGGAATCAGTCTTGGATCACCACCAGCTGCCAAGCACCTGATTCAGATGTAACCAAATATTTTTTTGAAATGTCAGATCCCTTCAAAACTGCCTATGCTGATGCTGAGTGACTATCCTGTTATGCTGAGGGACTATCCTCTTCCTCCTCAATGATCATGCTGATGGCCTTTAACCTCCCTGGCGGTATGATTCTGTCTGGAATTACGTACCAAAAGCGGTACAATTATTTTGCATGGAAATTCTGCGTTTTTGAGTTGAGTTGAGTTGAGTTGCACTTTCTATAGCGTGGTCAATTACCCCGGAGGATCCCGACACGCTGGCGACGTCCCTGGGAGAACCCAGGGACAGGTGGACAGCAAGATGGTATGACTTGGACTGATGGTCCTGCTCAGATGATACACTCAGGTTAGCCGACGCCTTAAGCCGGGTAGGCCTGAAGGAATAGCCAGGTTTTTAGGCCCCGGCGAAAGGCCGCCAGAGATCCTGCCTCCCGGATGTCCTCCGGGAGGGAGTTCCACAGCATGGCACCCTGGTGGGAGAAGGATCTGCCGCCTCGACGAGTCCTCCTAGGCACCGGTATGCTCAGGAGGCATTTCCCGCTGGATCGCAGAGTCCGCCCCGGGGCTCTCCTGAGGAACCTTCTCCGCAGGTAGCCAGGGGCTGTGCCTTTCAAGATTTTATACATAAGGCAGCCGGCTTTAAACAGAGAACGTTGGGCCACGGGCAGCCAGTGCAAGGCTTTCCGGGCGGGGGTGATGTGTTCCCTCAGTGGGACACCCGTGAGTAACCTAGCCGCTGCATTCTGAACAAGCTGCAACCTGCGGGTGGATTTCCTTGGTAATCCCAGATAGAGAGAGTTGCAGTAGTCTAGGCGACTACCGATCGTGGCACAGACCATGGTCTTTTTATCTGGTGGCTCCAGGTACTTGAAAAGCACCCGAAGTAGTTTGAGCTGCCAGTGGCATGAACTGACAACCCTGCCTATCTGCGGTTCCAGCGTCAATCTGGAGTCCATGATGAAGCCCAAGTTCCGCACCTGGGTACCAACCACTGGTGGAGCGCCAAAAGAGGCGGGCCATGGGGGAAGGTTAGGTGGACAGGACGAATCGCTGAAGATGATACCCTCAGTCTTATCTCCATTCAGTTTTAAAGAATTGGAGGCCATCCATGTGTTGACATCCCCCAGACAGGAAGCTAGTATGAGACTGGGAGTCTGGTTCCTGGGCAGCCTCAGATAAATCTGGGTGTCGTCTGCATACACTTGATACTGGACTTTATGGGTCTGGATGACATCGGTCAGTGGCTTCATATAGATGTTAAAAAGTAAGGGCGACAGGGACGAGCCCTGAGGCACCCCGCAAACCAAGGCTGAGTTGGTGGAAAAAAAGGGGCCAAGTTTGACCTTTTGCACTCTGCCCTGGAGAAATGAAGCCACCCATGCCAACGCTGCGCCATCCATACCCAAAACCGATTGCATCCGTCGCAGTAAAATCGTGTGATTGATGGTGTCAAAAGCAGCCGACAAGTCCAGCAAGACCAAGACTACCGAGTCTCCATCATCCAGGCTGTTGAGGACATCGTCATAAACACATAGAAGGCTTGTCTCTGTACCACGCCCAGGGCGGAATCCAGACTGATGTTCATCCAGGATGTTAAAGGACTCCAGATAACTCTGCAACTGGATCACCACCAGTTTTTCCATGATCTTAGCCAGGAACGGTAGGTTAGAAATAGGCCGATAGCTGCCCAAGACAAGGGGGTCCAAAGAGGGCTTTTTCAACAGGGCAGAAACTACTGCCTGCTTTAGGCCATCTGGGACCACACCCGTCAAAAAACAGCTGTTGACTACATCCCGTATAAACGGGGCAAGGGACTCAGCGGCCTCCTTGATCAGGGTGGCCGGGCAGACATCCAGGGGGGAGGACGATGGCTTCAAAGAGGCCATCGCCCTGACCACCTGGGAGACCGTCACCAACTGGAAGCAAGAAAGCCCCGGGGCCGGCCCGGAGCAGCCGGGTGCCTCCTGAGCAATAGCGGGCGAGATGATATTGTCTCTAATGTTCTCAATCTTAGAGATAAAGAAGTCAGCGAGCTCCTGGCACCAGTCCTGTGACTCCACAGGATTTGGTTTGGTAGCCAGGGGCTGGGAGAGCTCAGATGTTATCTTAAAGAGCTCGGCCGTGCTGTTAGAAGCCTCCCGGATTCTGTCCGTGAAGTAGCATTTTTTGGCCTGCTTGATGGCTCTCTTGTAACCATTGAGAGCCTCACGGTAGAGCTTTTTGTCTAAGTCAGTTGTCGACTTACGCCAGCGTTTCTCCCTGGCACGAGTGGTCTGCTTGAGGAGCCGTAGCTCCTCAGTAAACCACTGTGGATTTTTTCCTAGGGGACGGGGGTTAGATCTTAGCTTCCGGGGTGCCACGCTATCAAGTGCACCTTCCAGAGCCAACTCCAACAGCGCTAATTTAGCGCTGGGGTCGGTCAACCCGACGAAGCCCGTTGCCCGTAACCTCTCACCCACCTGGGTCCCGAAAGTCCCCGGACATACTTCACGGAGGTTCCGGGAGTAGATCCTAGGGCCCGATCTGTCTGGGATATGAGGCCTCTTCTTTTGTGGCCTCATAACGGAGAATGGAATGTAGCAGTGGTCTGACCAGGGGACAACCATGGGGGGGCCACAGGCTAGAGGGGCCTCGTGGTTCAAAACCCAGTCCAGGGTGTGGCCGGCCCGATGGGTGGAGCCGGTAACCAATTGATGAAACCCCAAGTCTCTCAGGCCTGTAGTTATGTCTTGGGTGAGGGGGTTGGTGGAGTCTTCCCCCCATAGGTTGATATCACCCAAGATACAGGCCTGTTTACCGGACATAGCCAGATGGGAAGCAAGCTCTGTTATATCCATAAACAGAGTGGATCTGTGATTGGGGGGGCTGTAGATCACTGCGAGACCCATGGTATTGTTAGGAGCCAATTCCCAGTTGACTATCAGGGATTCAAAGGAGCCAAAGACTCTGTCCTGACCAGTGGCAGGACAGACTCTTAGCTCCTTCTTAAAGATGATGGCCACTCCTCCCCCCCTCCCCACCGGTCTGTTACAGCATAGGATAGCGTAATTGGGAGGAACAAGCTCATCCAGGACAGGCGCGTGGTAGTCCTGGAGCCAGGTCTCCGTGAGGAGGAGGAGGTCGAGGTCATCCTCGATAATGAGATCTCGGATCTGGGTGGCGTTAGCCACCGCAGATCTGCAGTTAAGTAGGCCCCCTCTGAAGGCAGGCAAAGGAGGGGCTCTAGCACTAGAAGCAAGAGTTTTTTGAGGGCTGGGCTTGACAGAGGAATGAGTGTGCCCTACTCTCACTGAATGGGGGACAATAGGAGCATGCCAAATATTGTTCTTTTTTAAAATAGCAATGGTAGGGTCACTTAAATGAAGGGACGGGGAATCCAGTCCCCTCATGAAAGAGGAAGTATAGGTTAAAAAGCCCCTAGGGCCAGGGTATGGTGGGGGGTCCATAGAACCAAATAGCTAAAAAGCTCGCAGCCCAGAAGGAGAGCAATATAAGCTATTCTAGATGTCTATCTACCAAAGAGGGGGGAGGGGGGGGGGGGGGGGGGCTACCCGTCCCGAAGACTTAATGTGTTGGTCAAATCTTTATAAACATCAAAACTAAACCAAGATGCACTAAAAACACAGCAGTGCTCGCAGCCCAGCAAGGAGGGCTGTCAGAAGAACTTGGAGCAAATACATTAAAAACAAACAATATGAGACTGGGTAGAAGAAAAGGAGAGGTCCCTCACGGCCCTTCGAGGCCCGCCGCGGACGGCCGCAGACGGCCTTGTCTCTGCCGCGTCTCCGACGCGGCCGCTTAGCGGCCGATGCGCTGCGCGCCGCAGCCCTGAAGATATGCAGGCAGTCACGGCAGTCACGTGACCGGCAGGGGCGGGCGCAGCGGGGCGGCGGGAGCGCGCCCGGCACAGATGGAACACAGCTGAAGGCGCGCTAGCAGGCAGGCTGGTGACTGGTGCAGGCAGGCTGGTGACTGGTGTAGAGGCGTGGAGGTGGTTAATGCAAAGGTGAGTCAAGTCCTATGAGTGATAACATCAACAGCAGGGGTGATTAGGGCAGCCAGCCCGCTCAACCTCACAGGGGGGAGGGAGACTTGTCCAGTCGCAGAGATGGAATCACGCTGCGCGCCGCAGCCCTGAAGATATGCAGGCAGTCACGTGACCGGCAGGGGCGGGCGCAGCGGGGCGGCGGGAGCGCGCCCGGCACAGATGGAACACAGCTGAAGGCGCGCTAGCAGGCAGGCTGGTGACTGGTGCAGGCAGGCTGGTGACTGGTGCAGAGGCGTGGAGGTGGTTAATGCAAAGGTGAGTCAAGTCCTATGAGTGATAACATCAACAGCAGGGGTGATTAGGGCAGCCAGCCCGCTCAACCTCACAGGGGGGAGGGAGACTTGTCCAGTCGCAGAGATGGAATCACGCTGCGCGCCGCAGCCCTGAAGATATGCAGGCAGTCACGGCAGTCACGTGACCGGCAGGGGCGGGCGCAGCGGCGGCGGCGGGAGCGCGCCCGGCACAGATGGAACACAGCTGAAGGCGCGCTAGCAGGCAGGCTGGTGACTGGTGCAGGCAGGCTGGTGACTGGTGCAGAGGCGTGGAGGTGGTTAATGCAAAGGTGAGTCAAGTCCTATGAGTGATAACATCAACAGCAGGGGTGATTAGGGCAGCCAGCCTGCTCAACCTCACAGGGGGGAGGGAGACTTGTCCAGTCGCAGAGATGGAATCACGCTGCGCGCCGCAGCCCTGAAGATATGCAGGCAGTCACGGCAGTCACGTGACCGGCAGGGGCGGGCGCAGCGGGGCGGCGGGAGCGCGCCCGGCACAGATGGAACACAGCTGAAGGCGCGCTAGCAGGCAGGCTGGTGACTGGTGCAGGCAGGCTGGTGACTGGTGCAGAGGCGTGGAGGTGGTTAATGCAAAGGTGAGTCAAGTCCTATGAGTGATAACATCAACAGCAGGGGTGATTAGGGCAGCCAGCCCGCTCAACCTCACAGGGGGGAGGGAGACTTGTCCAGTCGCAGAGATGGAATCACGCTGCGCGCCGCAGCCCTGAAGATATGCAGGCAGTCACGGCAGTCACGTGACCGGCAGGGGCGGGGCGCAGCGGGGCGGCGGGAGCGCGCCCGGCACAGATGGAACACAGCTGAAGGCGCGCTAGCAGGCAGGCTGGTGACTGGTGCAGGCAGGCTGGTGACTGGTGCAGAGGCGTGGAGGTGGTTAATGCAAAGGTGAGTCAAGTCCTATGAGTGATAACATCAACAGCAGGGGTGATTAGGGCAGCCAGCCCGCTCAACCTCACAGGGGGAGGGAGACTTGTCCAGTCGCAGAGATGGAATCACGCTGCGCGCCGCAGCCCTGAAGATATGCAGGCAGTCACGGCAGTCACGTGACCGGCAGGGGCGGGCGCAGCGGGGCGGCGGGAGCGCGCCCGGCACAGATGGAACACAGCTGAAGGCGCGCTAGCAGGCAGGCTGGTGACTGGTGCAGGCAGGCTGGTGACTGGTGCAGAGGCGTGGAGGTGGTTAATGCAAAGGTGAGTCAAGTCCTATGAGTGATAACATCAACAGCAGGGGTGATTAGGGCAGCCAGCCTGCTCAACCTCACAGGGGGGAGGGAGACTTGTCCAGTCGCAGAGATGGAATCACGCTGCGCGCCGCAGCCCTGAAGATATGCAGGCAGTCACGGCAGTCACGTGACCGGCAGGGGCGGGCGCAGCGGGGCGGCGGGCGAGCGCGCCCGGCACAGATGGAACACAGCTGAAGGCGCGCTAGCAGGCAGGCTGGTGACTGGTGCAGGCAGGCTGGTGACTGGTGCAGAGGCGTGGAGGTGGTTAATGCAAAGGTGAGTCAAGTCCTATGAGTGATAACATCAACAGCAGGGGTGATTAGGGCAGCCAGCCCGCTCAACCTCACAGGGGGGAGGGAGACTTGTCCAGTCGCAGAGATGGAATCACGCTGCGCGCCGCAGCCCTGAAGATATGCAGGCAGTCACGGCAGTCACGTGACCGGCAGGGGCGGGCGCAGCGGGGCGGCGGGAGCGCGCCCGGCACAGATGGAACACAGCTGAAGGCGCGCTAGCAGGCAGGCTGGTGACTGGTGCAGGCAGGCTGGTGACTGGTGCAGAGGCGTGGAGGTGGTTAATGCAAAGGTGAGTCAAGTCCTATGAGTGATAACATCAACAGCAGGGGTGATTAGGGCAGCCAGCCCGCTCAACCTCACAGGGGGAGGGAGACTTGTCCAGTCGCAGAGATGGAATCACGCTGCGCGCCGCAGCCCTGAAGATATGCAAGCCGTCACGGCAGTCACGTGACCGGCAGGGGCGGGCGCAGCGGGGCGGCGGGAGCGCGCCCGGCACAGATGGAACACAGCTGAAGGCGCGCTAGCAGGCAGGCTGGTGACTGGTGCAGGCAGGCTGGTGACTGGTGCAGAGGCGTGGAGGTGGTTAATGCAAAGGTGAGTCAAGTCCTATGAGTGATAACATCAACAGCAGGGGTGATTAGGGCAGCCAGCCCGCTCAACCTCACAGGGGGGAGGGAGACTTGTCCAGTCGCAGAGATGGAATCACGCTGCGCGCCGCAGCCCTGAAGATATGCAGGCAGTCACGTGACGGCGGCAGGGGCGGGCGCAGCGGGGCGGCGGGAGCGCGCCCGGCACAGATGGAACACAGCTGAAGGCGCGCTAGCAGGCAGGCTGGTGACTGGTGCAGGGGCAGGCTGGTGACTGGTGCAGAGGCGGTGGAGGTGGTTAATGCAAAGGTGAGTCAAGTCCTATGAGTGATAACATCAACAGCAGGGGTGATTAGGGCAGCCAGCCTGCTCAACCTCACAGGGGGGAGGGAGACTTGTCCAGTCGCAGAGATGGAATCACGCTGCGCGCCGCAGCCCTGAAGATATGCAGGCAGTCACGGCAGTCACGTGACCGGCAGGGGCGGGCGCAGCGGGGGCGGCGGGAGCGCGCCCGGCACAGATGGAACACAGCTGAAGGCGCGCTAGCAGGCAGGCTGGTGACTGGTGCAGGCAGGCTGGTGACTGGTGCAGAGGCGTGGAGGTGGTTAATGCAAAGGTGAGTCAAGTCCTATGAGTGATAACATCAACAGCAGGGGTGATTAGGGCAGCCAGCCCGCTCAACCTCACAGGGGGAGGGAGACTTGTCCAGTCGCAGAGATGGAATCACGCTGCGCGCCGCAGCCCTGAAGATATGCAGGCAGTCACGGCAGTCACGTGACCGGCAGGGGCGGGCGCAGCGGGGCGGCGGGGCGAGCGCGCCCGGCACAGATGGAACACAGCTGAAGGCGCGCTAGCAGGCAGGCTGGTGACTGGTGCAGGCAGGCTGGTGACTGGTGCAGAGGCGTGGAGGTGGTTAATGCAAAGGTGAGTCAAGTCCTATGAGTGATAACATCAACAGCAGGGGTGATTAGGGCAGCCAGCCCGCTCAACCTCACAGGGGGAGGGAGACTTGTCCAGTCGCAGAGATGGAATCACGCTGCGCGCCGCAGCCCTGAAGATATGCAAGCCGTCACGGCAGTCACGTGACCGGCAGGGGCGGGCGCAGCGGGGCGGCGGGGAGCGCGCCCGGCACAGATGGAACACAGCTGAAGGCGCGCTAGCAGGCAGGCTGGTGACTGGTGCAGGCAGGCTGGTGACTGGTGCAGAGGCGTGGAGGTGGTTAATGCAAAGGTGAGTCAAGTCCTATGAGTGATAACATCAACAGCAGGGGTGATTAGGGCAGCCAGCCCGCTCAACCTCACAGGGGGGAGGGAGACTTGTCCAGTCGCAGAGATACTGTAGGCCTGCAATTTTTAGGAATAACTCACTTAAATTTGTCCAAACCAGAGTCTAGTAGACATCCCGGGTATGATAAAGTTTGAAACACAAAATCATAAAATTATAATATAATAAATAACTATAAATAATTATAACAAATAATAATGTAATTATAATAAAAATTATTCACTAATGTAATCAAATCAAAATCACTGAAATTTGCTCAGTTGCAGAATTGTCGCTGTCATTACTTTTATTTTTTTATGACGAATTTCCCCACAAATCGCTATCGCTCAATTCTGCAAGTGATTATCATTTATTATCGCTGTTTTCTAGCTGCTCTAAAATCACTTTTGACATAAAGGGACACTTTTGGTTGCTATGGACAATCTACAGTTTGCAGGCACAAAAAAAAATGTTTTTATTATGTAAAAGAACATGCAGGGCACTGGGCAGACCACTAGGGACAGGGGGGTGTGTACTTTTTACATACAGTACTGTAATCTATAAGATTACAGTATTCTGCATGTAATGTGTTCGTTTACTTTTTTGAATTTGCCGCCGGTCTCCGCCCCCGTGCGCCGTTACGTCGCAGGGAACGGAGATCGGCGGCGCGCTGGCACTGTGTGAGTCGAATGGAGGACGCCACTCGCTCACACAGCGGGGATGCATCGCTGGATCCAGAGACAAGGTAAGTACAGTACCCCGCCTGGATAAAAAGGTAAGCCAGCGCGCGCTGCAGGCTCTGCATATTCACCCGAGCGCGACTCGGGGATATCGATATTTACATGGAAAATCCACCCCGAGTCGCGCTCGGGGATACCGGCAGGGGAGTTAAGGACATTTTTGGTTCTGGGCACCACAACCAGTGGCTAAGGCCCAATTTTTCTGCCCCTGTTTAACAGGGGTGTGTAATTACAATATTTGATGTAATACTTTGCAGCAGGGCTCATTCCTGCACTCCAACTACAGTATCTGTGAGGGGTTGCAGTGCTGTGGCACCAGCACCAGTGCCTAAGGCACAATTGTGTTGCCCCTGTTCAACAGGGGCAAGTAATTACAATTCTTGATCTAATATTTCACAGCAGGGCCCATTCCTGCGCCCACCAAGAGTAACTGTGAGGACTTACAGTGTTGTGGCACCAGCACCACCACCATCACCAACAAAGGCCCAATTTGTCTGCCCCTGTTCAACAGGGGCATGTAATTACAATTCTTGATCTAATATTTCACAGCAGGGCCCATTCCTGCGCCCACCAAGAGTAACTGTGAGGACTTACAGTGTTGTGACACCAGCACCACCACCACCAAAGGCCCAATTTTTCTACCACTGTTTAACAATGGCATATAATTACAATTCTTAATATAATAGTTCACAGCAGAGCATTCCAGCGCCCACCAAGACTAACTGTGAGGGCTTACAGTGTTGTGGCAACACCTAAGGCCTAAATTTCTGCAGAGTATATACGGCAGGCCCCTACTTTCAAACATCCAACTTACAAACGACTCCTACCTGCAAACAGAAGGAGACAACAGCAAGTGAGAGGAAAGAGTTTCCCTTAATATCCATACAAGACCCAAATGGGCTGGTAATAGCCTGGGAGGGGGGGACCCATGCCATTTTTCCCAATGATTTGTCATCCATATTGCCAGGACCAGACATTACATTAAAGCCTTAAGCAGTTTTAAATTACTTTTTTTCCTATAGAAATGTCATTTTGTGCAGGGACAGTTCTAAAGACGGGAAACACGTTCCACTTCACAGGCATACTATAGACAACCAGCAGGTACGATATTTAAAGGAATATTTTACATTTTCAGTTTGCGCAAACTTTCGGTCCGTTCAAAGGTTCTGATGCGAACCGGGGGGTGTTCGGCTCATCCCTTGTAATTGGCATGCTGACTGTAGGAATATCCACCAGAGCTGTTGCCCTTGAATTGAATGTTTATTTCTCTACCATAAGCCGTCTCCAAAGGTGTTTCAGAGAATTTGGCAGTACATCCGACCGGCATCACAACTGGAGACCAGGTGTAACCACACCAGGCCAGGACCTCCACATCCAACATCTTCCTTTCCCTTCTTTCTTTCTTTTTTATTTAATTCTCTTTATTTCATTATCCTTCATATTTAAAAACAGATTACATATAAAATATTATTTTTACAAAACATTTCTCATTCCCCGTATATCATAATCTTAATCTTTACTCTTATTGATTGATTATTATCCCTTCCCCCCCTACCACCCCCCTCCCTCTACCCAGCCTTTTTCTCCAATTTGTTCCCTTGCATTTTATTCCGGATATCCTGTTCTAAGTAACCACGGTTTCCATATTTTATCAAATTCCTTGGTATTTCCTCTCTTGATGTAAACTGTTTTCTCTTTCCATATTGTTTCTGTCACTGCGTTGGTCCACTCGCTTATTGTTGGGGGGTTTACTGCCTGCCATCTTTGGGCTATTAGTTTTCTTGCCTGAAAAAGGCACCTTACTACTGCTTTTGTGGTGCTCGCCAACCCTCCCCTTTCATCCCATATCCCCAATATACACGTTCTAGGGTCCATCTCCAAACTAGTCCCATATGTTTTATTTATAATTTTAATAATCTCTAGCCAGTACCTAAATAGTTTAGGGCATCTCCATAGCATATGTATTAAGTCCCCCGTGTCCTGGCATCTAGGGCATCCTGCATCCGTTCTCCACCCAAATCTAAATAGTCTTTTTGGGGTATAGTATGCCCTATGTAACATTTTTAGAAATTATATCTTCTGGGCTGGCGAGACTGTGACCATTTGCCCTCTCTCCAGCACCATCCTCCATTGATCATCCGTTATAATTCCCAGTTCTCCCTCCCATTTCTTTCTACTTTTGAGCTGCGCTGGTCCCTCAATATTCTCCTCACATATGCATGGGTAGATTTTGGAAATAAACCCTTTCTTCTCTATCCCTCCTCTTATTTTTTGGGGAACCCGTGGCCTTATCCAGTTTGGCCCCACTCTATTAAACTGGGCATTTAATGCATGCCTAATTTGGAGATACCTGTAAAACGTGCAATTGGGGATTTCATATTCCTCTCTCAGGGTGGCAAATGTTTTTAAAGTCCTTCCCTCATATAACTGAGACAGTCTTATTATCCCTTTTACTGCCCACTCTTTAATTTCTCCCACTGTTTCGAGCTCTTGTAGGTTCCTGTTATTCCACAATGGTGTGTACTCTGTCACTCCCACCTGTCCTCCCGCTATCGTTATGGCTTTCCACACTTTAGTTACCATCTTAACATCCAACATCTTCACCCCCAAGATTGTCTGAGACCAGCCACTCAGACAGCTGCTGCAACAATCTGTTTGCATAAGCAAAGAATTTCTGCACAAACTGTCAGAAAAGTGAAGCTCATCTGCATGCTCGTTGTCCTCATCAGAGTCTCGACCTGAATGCAGTTTGTCGTTGCAAACGACTTAAGTGGTCAAATGTTCACATTCAATGGTGTCTGGCACTTTGGAGAGGTGTCTTCTTCACGGTTGAATCCCGGTTTTCACTGTACTGGGCAGATGGCAGGCAGTGTATATGGTCAGGGCCGTCTTTAAGGCAGGGCAAAAGGGGCAGATTCTCTAGGCCCTATCATTGTTTTTGTCCTGTGCTGTGTCCTGATATCTCAGTGTGAAGGGCTGCCACTAATGCTGCCCAGTTCTGCCTGCTTTTGTTGTGTACAGATGACTCACCTGCAGACCTTGTGTTTACTTGTAAATAACCGTCAATCATATGTAAATAATGGGAGCTTTCATATGTAAATAGTGGCAGCATGCATATGTAAATAGCTGAGGCTGGGGGCATTCATATGTATATCATGCCACTTTGCAGTGAAGAGATGATGTGCTGTAACCTCTAGCAACCAATCGGTGAGCAGTATTACTGTGCAGTAACCTCTAGCAACCAATCAACAAGAAGAAATCATCTGCTGTAACCTTTATCAACTAATCAGTGAGCCGTAATGTGTGCTGTAACCTCTAGCAACCAGTCAGTAAGTGGTAATGATATGCTGTAACCTCTGGCAACCAATCGCAATCACTGCCTGATCTGATACAGTAAACTGATTTTAAGTCTAGCTGATATTTATTGTATGTCTCAGAGCAGGTGGAGAGCAAAATTGCATGGGGGGGCAAGACATTTTTTGCCCAGGGTCCAATGAGCATTAAAGACGACCCTGTGTATGGTGTTGTGTGGAAGAGTGGTTTGCTGATGTCAACATTGTGGATCGAGTGGTTCATGGTGGCAGTGGGGTTATGGTATGGGCAAGCGTATGCTATGGACAAACACAGGTGCATTTTATTGATGGCATTTTAAATGCACAGGAATACCGTGACGAGACCCATTGTTGTGCCATTCATCCACGACCATCACGTCATGTTGCAGCACGATAATGAACAGCCCCATAATGCACGTCCCCTTGGAAGCTGAAAACATCCCAGTGCTTGCCTGGCCAGCATACTCACCGGACATGTCACCCATTGAGCATGATTGGGATGCTCTGGATCGGCATATACAACAGCGCGTTCCAGTTCCTGCCAATATCCAGCAACTTCGCACAGCCATTGAAGAGGAATGGGCCAACATTCCACAGGCCACAATCAACAACCTGAGCAACTCTATGCAAAGGAGATTTGCTGCACTGTGTGAGGCAAATCAAATGGTGGTCACACCAGATACTGACCCCCCCCCCCCCCCCAAACAGTAAAGCTGCAATAATAATGCTGTCTAATCAGCATCTGGATATGCCACACTTTTGAAGTTGATGGATTATCTCGGCAAAGGAGAAGTGTTCACTAACACAGATTGATTTGTGAACAATATTTGAGAGAAATATGGAGAGAAGCCCTTTGTGTACATAGAAAAAGTTGTAAATCTTTGAGTTCAGCTCATGATAAATAGGGGGAAACACAAAAGTGATTATAATTCTGCTTAGTGTATATACCACTGTGAAGTTGTCAGGAAAAGTGATACAGCATTTACTCTATTCTATTAATAAAGTTAGGTGCCAGCTGTAACTTTGTAGACGTATTTGCTGTATGCGGCAGCTGGGATTTGCCCAGCATTGGTCTGAACAATACTATCTTCTATAAAAATTAGCTTTGAAGTGCTTCAATAGGTTCTAAAAGAGGAAAATAAATTAGGATAATTTGGGTTAATTTGTTTATCTCTCCAAAAAATTGCCATGTTTTTCTATCTGAGTGGTGTATAATGAGTTTTCCGGAATTTCAATGGGATATTATCTGGTGTCTAATTATAGAAGAAGAGTCCTAATTATGACTGTTCTGTTGTTACATATAAATGCATATAAAAAAAAAAAAAAAACCTGTTAAAAGTTTGCTTCAAGAAAACATTTCAGATCATACTTGTTAACTTCTCAGATCATTTTCTGACATAACAGGATTGATTTACTAAAGGGAAATAGATTGTGCACTTTGCACATGTAGTTGCACTAATTTTCCTCGGAGTTTAGTGAATGTGGTGAATCTCTGCTGATTGCTGTCATCCAATTATGTGCAAGCAAAAATGTTGTCTTTTTATTTGATTTTACTTGCACCTATTTGGATATTCTTTAAAAAGAGAAGCTTTACCATATTCAATAATCTCTAGGGGGAAATTAATGCACTTGCAAAGTGCAGTTTATTTGCCTTCAGTAATACAACACAAACATGTTGCACCAAAGACGTTTTTGATTTATTACTGCAAATTTGCTAGGATCTCTGTTGATGTGAACTTTGGTTACATAATACAGGAGAAACAAATTATGTTATACATACTAATTACACACATGGTGAGCACATTTCCTACTTTGATCTCCTAGGGATTTGTCACCTCCCAGTCACAGTGTCACATAAGTGGATATTTGATTTATAACTTAACAAAGGGTATCTATCATAATGTAAAAAATGTTGCAACTTAATTCTTTTTTTGCATTACTATATAGTTGATAGTACTGCGGACATACTTTTTTATTATATTTTAATGAAATATATAATTAAAATTATACAATTGTAACAGAAATACTGTTGAAGATAATATGTTATTTGCCTTAACAGTAAAACATAGCATTTTTTTCCTATGCTTTTAATGGTAGGGATGTGGTACTTCTCAAAAGGGGCAGGATTGGTTTAAATTCATAGCCAGACCATAGACCCCATAGACCCCATGGTTTTGACAATATTTTTTTGATTGGGATGCAATGTATTGTAAGAGATTCCGTTTTTTTTTTTTATCAAGAAATAAAAATAAGGGGGTATTATTTCAGAGACAGAAGCCAGAAATATTGTACAGGCTGGCTGAACAAAGCCAGAAATTTTTAAAAAACACATAAACGATTTTACTAGACCTCAATGTAAAGCCTCATACACACGCACGGTTTAATCGGCAAGAACTAGCAAGTAAACTGCTGGCAAAGCTTTCTTACCGAGTAAACCATGCGTGTGTATGAGGCTTTCAGGTTTCTCGTCAAGAAAACTGCCCAAAATCTCGACTGTGGTCTAGTAAAATCGTTTAAAAAATGTTCAGCCAGCCTGTACAATATTTCTGGCTTCTGTCTCTGAAATAATACCCCCTTTTTTTTTATTTCTTGATAAAAAAAAAAAAAAAAACGGAATCTCTTACAATACATTGCATCCCAATCAAAAAAATATTGTCAAAACCATGGGGTCTATGGTCTGGCTATGAATTTAAACCAATCCTGCCCCTTTTGGGAAGTACCACATCCCTACCATTAAAAGCATAGGAAAAAAAATGCTATGTTTTACTGTTAAGGCAAATAACATATTATCTTCAACAGTATTTCTGTTACAATTGTATAATTTTAATTATGTATTTCATTAAAATTTTATAAAAAGGTATATCCGCAGAACTATCAACTATATAGTAATGCAAAAAAAAATTAAGTTGCAACAATTTTTACATTATGATAAATACCCTTTGTTAAGTTATAAATCAAATATCCACTTATAGCTTCCTAGGCATAGGTAGGGTGCAACAAGATGGCGGCGACTGCATCGAATGTGACGAGCGCATGCTCGTTGTACGCGATGACGTCACCGCGTTCTTGCCATTCAAAAGGATGGCGGTCCTTTTGAATGGAGTGTATGTATACTTGGACGGCAAGAATCTCGTCAGGAAGAACGTTTTTTTTTCCTGACGAGATTCTGGCCCGTGGGTCAAGGGCGGATCCAGAGTCTAGTCTCGGGAGGGGCACTGCCAGAAAATAAGGTGTTGCTTACAGAACTCAATTAGGTGTCCGATGTGTCCGCTGCAATGTTGCAGTACTGCTAAAAAATCAATGATCCCCGCCATTACTAGTAAAAAATATTTAAATATGAATGCCATAAATCTATCCCATGGTTTGTAGACGATTGTCAGGGACTGCAGACGTGGTACAAGAGATGGTCAGAGACTGCAGACATGGTACAGGAGATGGTCAGAGACTGCAGACGTGGTACAAGGAAATGGTCAGAGACTGCAGACATGGTACAAGAGATGGTCAGAGACTGCAGACATGGTACAAGAGATGGTCAGAGACTGCAGACATGGTACAAGAGATGGTCAGAGAATGCAGATATGGTACAAGAGATGGTCAGA
Source organism: Rana kukunoris (assembly GCA_029574335.1). NCBI lineage: Eukaryota > Metazoa > Chordata > Amphibia > Anura > Ranidae > Rana > Rana kukunoris. Next base: position 470,030,328 of record CM056049.1, read on the forward strand.
GACTGCAGACATGGTACAAGAGATGGTCAGAGACTGCAGATACGGTACAAGAGATGGTCAGAGACTGCAGACGTGGTACAAGAGATGGTCAGAGACTGCAGACGTGGTACAAGAGATGGTGAGAGACTGCAGACATGGTACAGGAGATGGTGAGAGACTGCAGACGTGGTACAAGGGATTGTCAGAGACTGCAGGCATGGTACAAGGGATGGTCAGAGACTGCAGACGTGGTAGAGGAGATGGTCAGAGACTGCAGACGTGGTACAAGGAGATGGTCAGAGACTGCAGACGTGGTACAGGAGATGGTCAGAGACTGCAGACGTGGTACAAGGAGATAGTCAGAGACTGCAGACGTGGTACAAGGAAATGGTCAGAGACTGCAGACGTGGTACAAGAGATGGTCAGAAACTGCAGACGTGGTACAAGACATGGTCAGAAACTGCAGACGTGGTACAAGGGATCGTAAGAGACTGCAGACGTGGTACAAGGGATGGTCAGAGACTGCAGACGTGGTACAGGAGATGGTGAGAGACTGCAGACGTGATACAGGAGATGGTGAGAGACTGCAGACGTGGTACAGGAGATGGTGAAAGACTGCAGACGTGGTACAGGAGATGGTGAGAGACTGCAGACGTGGTACAGGAGATGGTGAGAGACTGCAGACGTGGTACAGTAGATGGTGAGAGACTGCAGACGTGATACAAGAGATGGTCAGAGAATGGAGACATGGTACAAGAGATGGTCAGAAACTGCAGACATGGTACAAGAGATAGTCAGAGACTGCAGACATGGTACAAGAGATGGTCAGAAACTGCAGACGTGGTACAAGAGATGGTCAGGAAAACTGCAGACGTGGTACAAGGGATGGTCAGAGACTGCAGACGTGGTACAGGAGATGGTCAGAGACTGCATGCATGGTACAAGAGATGGTCAGAGACTGCAGACGTGGTACAAGGAGATGGTCAGAGACTACAGACGTGGTACAAGGAGATGGTCAGAGACTGCAGACGTGGTACAAGGAGATGGTCAGAGACTGCAGACGTGGTACAAGGAGATGGTCAGAGACTGCAGACGTGGTACAAGAGATGGTCAGGAAAACTGCAGACGTGGTACAAGAGATGGTCAGGAAAACTGCAGACGTGGTACAAGGGATGGTCAGAGACTGCAGACGTGGTACAGGAGATGGTGAGGGACTGCAGGCATGGTACAAGAGATGGTCAGAGACTGCAGACGTGGTACAAGGAGATGGTCAGAGACTGCAGACGTGGTACAAGAGATGGTCAGAGACTGCAGACGTGGTACAGGAGATGGTCAGAGACTGCAGACGTGGTACAAGGGATGGTCAGAGACTGCAGACGTGGTACAAGAGATGGTCAGAGACTGCAGACGTGGTACAAGGGATGGTCAGAGACTGAAGACATGGTACAAGAGATAATTGCAGCCTCACTGTGTATATGAACGCAGCCCCACCTTTGTATATCAATGCAGTTCCACTTTTGTATATCAATGCAACCCCACTTTTGCATATCAATGCATCCCCACTTTTGCAATGCAATGCATCCCCACTTTTGTATATCAATGCATTCCCACTTTTGTCTATCAATGCAGTCCCACTTTTGTCTATCAATGCAGCCCCGCTTTTGTCTATGAATGCAGCCACACTGTGCACGGCACTCACATGGCATTGCCTCGATCACACACAGCAGGCATCTCCTCTCCCAACGTGTGTCATGGAACAAACAGGAGCTGAAGGTCTGTGTTCGGTAGGCCAGTGTGCTCTAGCAAGGTCCCCCCCTAGACAGGCTTGTGTGATAGACAAAACACTGATTGTCAGGAAAGGTCCCCCCGCTGGTGATTCTGCCTGTTATTTGGGCTGCAGTACTGGCCTCCACCAGCGGGGAGTTCTTGGCAGTATGGAGCACACAGCCCTTCCTGCGTTCAGGTGTGACCTGAATGCAATCAGCACGCCTCTATAATACCCAGCGTGTGTAATCACTCCTCGCCCTGGTATATGCCTACTAACCTGATCCTGAGATCTGATATCTGACCCTGAGCCTGCTGTCCCCTTTCTTGACTTCTGATCTGATCCGACCTGACCTGATCCCTCTCCTGGACATTCCCTTCCTGCCCATTCCCTGTCTGCAGCTTCTTCTGTGATCTCCTCGTATATGACCTCGGCTTGGCTTTTGGTTTATGATTACGGCATTTCCCCTTCACTTATATATGCTTTGTTGTTATTTGTGCACTGTTTGTCTTCACCTGTTTTGTTCACCTGGTAAATAAACACCTTTTATTTCACTGCATACAGTGTTGGTCTCCTCTGTGTAGGCACACAGTACTGGTCTACTTAGAATCCCTGACACTGGTTCAATCAGTGTTCCATCCCCATCTACTATCACACGAGCAGGTCTAGCACAGGCAGCACAGCCGAACACAGATCCAGCTCTCACACACAGCCAGAGATGCCTGATGTCAGAAGGAGAGAGGGGAGTGCTGCAGTCAGCAACTGCTCAAAGCAGCCTCAGGACAGGCAGCCTACCAGCCCTGGTGATGAGAGAGAGAGAGTGACAGACTCGGCAGCAGCAGCTGCAGGCACCGAAAGCAGTTTAAAAAAAATGATAAAAAAAAAAGTTATAAAAAATAAATAAAACAATATATTAAAAAAAAAAAAAAAACATTTATTAAAAAAAGGGGGTTTGACACATGGGGCCCTGGGGACCTCTGAGCCCTTTAATAAAAATATATCTATATATAAAAAAAGAGAAAAAAATAAATAAAATATAAAAAAAAATAAAAAAAGGAGGGTTGTCCTCCGGGGACCCTGGGGACCTCTGTGCCCTTTAATAATAATACTAACAATAATAATAATAATAATTTTATATATATATATATATATATATATATATATATATATATATATATATATATACAAATTTAATAAAAAAAGGGGGGTGGTCATCTGGGGCCCTGGGGATCTATGGGCCCCTGAGGACCTCCAGACCCCTAAAAAAAAAAAAAAAAATTCCCTTTAATAAAAAAATAAAATAAAAAAATATATATTTTTTATTAAAATAAATAAAAAAAGGGGGGGTTGCCATACGGGGCCCTGGCGGCCTCCGGGACCCTGGAGACCTCCGGACTTCTAAAAAAAAATAAAAGAAAAAAAATTGGCCCTTTAATAAAAAATAAAATAAAAATATGTTAAAAAAATATTTTTTTTTTATAAAAAAATAAATAAAAAAAGAGGGGTTTGCCATCTGGGGCCCTGGTGGCCTCCGGGCCCCTGGGGACCTCCGGACCCCTTTTTTTTTTTTTTAAAGCCAATGTGACATGATTGCCTCGGGGGGGGCAATTTCCCCGTTGCCCCCCCCTGGATCCGCCGTTGCCGTGGGTACAGGGCTTCTAACATAGGGTGAAGACGGGTTTATTGATGAAATAACATTCAGAGTGTATTCTCTATGAGACATCGTTTTTTTTTTACTAATGTCAAATCCACTGTGCACTACAAGTACATTGAAGGGGGACATGCAAGGAAAAAATTGCATTTTTGCCTGCACACGATTGGATGATAGAGATCAGCAGAGCTTCCCCTCATTCCAGATCTTCATAATGTAATCAGTTTTACTAGGCTGCAATGGAAGAGAAAAATATGAGGCAGTTGTATTTTAAAATATTTTACTGATTACATTCACAGTATATTATCACTTTTACTAAATTGCAAATATAATGAGGATAGCTAGACAGGTTTTAATGAAGAAATCACAGTTTGAGTAACCTTTTTCCAGCAAGAAGATAATAGCCACGTATAATCTTGGTTGACTGAGCACTGGAATACATTGAAAAAATAGAAGACACAGATTATTAATTAGCCTTCAGAAAACAATCTATATTTTGCAACTGAGCAGCAATGGAAACATTATGAGGACAGTTCCAGAGCACCAGAATACACAGTAAACTGTGAGGCATAACACAGGGTTAACCCTGAAGAAAAAAATTCACAATTTTGGCAGCTAAAAAGCAGCTGTGGAAATATTAGTTGTGGTACCTTGACAATGCCAGTGCACCAAAATTCCATGAAAACCTTGAGGAGAAATGTTGGATTGACCTTAGAGATAACAAAATTACACATTTGGCAGCTGAGAAGCAGCTCCAGAATCATAGCATGTGGCATCTGGAGAGTGCTGGAACACCAGAAAAGGGCAGTAGAGGCAGCATGAGATGGTAATGCTTCCATGCCTGTACCAGGGAGAGGGAATAGTTATGGTTTCAGGCCAACAGTAGCAGGGCCGATCCTAGGCAGGGTGCACAGGGTGCTTTGCACCCAGGCGCCTGCAGGGTTGGGGGCGCTGAAGTGCCAGAGTTCTCCCCTCCTTCTCTCCTTGTTTGTGTCCATCCAGAACTAGTGTTCTGAGCATAGGTGTGTGTCTGTCCAGAACAGAAGTGTGAGCATAGGGCAGCCCGTCCAGCCTTCAGTGGCTGCTGAGTGCTGATGTGCAGGAATTAATTCCTCACACTGGGAGTCTTGGATCCCGCACTGTCTCCACCAACTCTAGTTGGAATGCTTCCCCCTACCATTTCTATCTCAGGTAGTGTTGAGCGGAATACGCCATATTCGATTTCGCGATATATGACGAATATATAGAAGAATATTCGAGTAATATTCACTAAAATCGAATATTCGTGATATTTTGTCCAAATAACAATATTGCGAAATTTCGCTAATGCGATTGCGAAATAATTGCGAAATTCTCGTCATCGCGCATGCGCATGCACGCGAACAACACGAGAAAACTGAGATCATTCCCTGGATGTTTGCCAGTCTATTTTCGGATCGCTTTTCTGTGCTGCCCTGCGAAGCGAAGATGGTGGGGAGTAACTTTACATCCAGTGAGGAAAACCTGTTGATTAGTGTGAGTAATTTCACCACTGTTATTTCATTATCTGTAACTGCATTTTAGACTATTTTAAAAGTTAGGATATAAGATCAGATATTAGTATTTCCCAAAAAGTGTGTCTCCAGCTGTTGCAAAAGTACAACTCCAGCATGCCTGGACAGCTGCAGACACCCTGGTTGGTAAATGTGTATTTAGGCACTTTTCTTGCTATTTAGCATAATTAACATGTTGTGGACATAGGACGTATGCAAACATCCTGACTTCAGGGTCCTTAAGGCCCAAGGTCGTTCGAATACATATTGCCCTTTAGATGTTTCAGAACTACAACTTCCAGCATGCCTGGGCATGCTGGGACTTCTAGTTTTGCAAGTTCTGCAGGCCCACATTTTTCAGACCACTATACACGGGTCTCTAAACTGTGGCACTCTAGATGCAGCAAAAGTAAAATTCTTAGCATGCACTGACAGACCATGCCTGATGGGAGTAGTAGTTTTGCAACAGCTGGAGGCGCACTGGTCTTGAAACCCTGAGTTAGGTAACAAACTCGCATTGTTTTGCAACCATTGTGCCTCTAGCTGTTGCAAAACTACAACTCCCTGCATGCAACTGACTGCAACCCCCCCCCCTCTCCCCCAATGGTACATTCACATGGGCTGGGGCTTACAGTGTGCTTCTAGCTAAAGCAAATTTGGCGCTGCAGCTTAAACCCTCAGTGGGAAACTACTGTGAACCCCACGCCCCTCTGACTGTACCATAAAAACACTACACCACACAAAATAAAAATTTAAAAACACAACATATACACATACCCCTACATAGCCCCCCTCCACACTAAAAAAGAAAACCGTCTGGTACGGCACTGTTTCCTAAATGGAGCCTACAGCTGTTGCAAAACAACTCCCAGTATTACCGGACAGCCATTGACTGTCCAGGCATGCTGGGAGTTAAAGTATAATTGTGGTACAGCTGGTGACGGTGAGCTACATGGTGTATCAGAGCATGCTGGTAGTTGTAGTTTTTAAATAACATTAACTCCATTATTTATTCAAAATTAATTCATCAAAAAGTCAAAAGAAACAAACATATTATTGTTCATATATAAAGATAGGGATGAAAAAAAATAATCTATTGTACAGGCCCAGTATAAGGGTCAAAAAATAATTATAGCGGTCAGATGAATAGCAACTAATTTCTCCCCTATACGCGTATCCTGTGATGTTACTCATATATACATAATTATGCAAATGATAATGGCTGCTATATTTATGCAAAAAAGGTGGCGACCAAAATGGCAAGATATAAAATCTGTCATGTTACCCCTGTCAGTGATTAATAAGGCGAGAATGCTTCCAATTGTTGAATACCATACATTTACGTCATATATCCATAAGGGTGTAAACAAAAGTATTATAATATACTTTGTTCTTCATCTTGCAGAGGTTCCTTGAACAGGGATATGATGAAATCCGGAGCCAGCAGGAAAAAAAAAAAATTGTCCACTCCCTATCGCGGGAGTTACGGAAGGTGCATGGCCGCACACATGACCACATGGCCATCCTAAAAAAGTGGTCAGACCTAAAGAGGCGCCACATGGCCCGGGTCAGACAGATCCGAGATGAATTTCATCCAGGTAAGTTATTGGTGACAGTTATGTAAGGTCATATGTAATTAACCTTAGGGCAGATGTTGTTAACCCAGACGCCATGTTGTGGTAACATATATCACCACCCAAGGTATTCATAGTACTGTTGAAAAAAGACATGGGACAGCAGACAGGAACACTTATTAACTATAATTAAACTAAATAAACAAGACACACCATTAATGGACTAATACTGGCCGAGGCTGTTTTATTATTGGATTTCAGGCATATATTTTAAATAAATACTTTAATAACTTAAAAAACAGCCTAGTCACTACGGCTCGGGCTGTACATAAATATATTCCAACTTTAAAATGTATCCAACAACAACTAAACTAAACAGATTGTCCCCCTCAGTATAATTTTTTATTTTTTTTTAAAACAAAGGTGACCATCCCACATAATTAGCAGCCGCGACAAAAAGAAAATAAAAAAGGGGGGGTTGGGGAACACCACAGTCCTGTCTACTGAGGCGACTGAGAGCAAGGCTGACGGAACACCTACTTATATACCCCTAACTAACACTGGATTTTTCCAGAACCAACTGGTACCAGGCCCACAGGCCTAAAAAGTGCGGGAAAAGCATGTGTAGGCCACGTGATCACCTCGTGCTCACCAAGAAACCGGGAAAAACACGTTTTCCAGCTAACTAGGCCACGTGAGGACCAGCTTACACCTAAAGAGTAGTGTTGCTCTCGAATATTCGTATTGCGAATATTCGGCTCGAATATGGCATATTCGAGTATTCGCGAATATTTCGAATTTCGCGGTCAATATTCGCTATTCCGAATATTCAGATTTTTTCAATTTTATTTTTAAAACAGATCACATCCTAGTGATCTCCATCGACGTCTAAAAGCATTGTTGGTATGATTAGAGACCTTGGGCCGACTAGCTGATGCGCTCATTATATATTGTTGGAAATTCGCAATGCGATTATTCGGCAATAGGAATATCGCGCGATTATTTCCTCCGCCCTTCTTTTGCATCAGAGCCAATTTTTTCAATTTTATTTTTAAAACAGAGCACATCCTAGTGTTCTCCATCGACGTCTAAAAGCATTGCTGGTATGATTAGAGACCTTGGGCCGAGTAGCTGAAGCGATCATTGTATATTGCCGAATATTCGCAAAGCGAATATTCGGCAATAGGAATATTGCGCGATTATTTTCCCCGCCCTTCTTTTGCATCAGAGCCAATCAGAGTTCACCGAATATTCGACAATGCGAATATTCGGCAAAAGGAATATTGCGCGATTATTGTCCCCGCCCTTCTTTTGCATCAGTGCCAATCAGAGTTCTCCGAATATTCGACAATGCGAATATTCGGCAAAAGGAAAATCGCGCGATTATTTTCTCCGCCCTTCTTTTGCATCAGAGACAATTTTTTCAATTTTATTTTTAAAACAGAGCACATCCTAGTGTTCTCCATCGACGTCTAAAAGCATTGTTGGTATGATTAGAGACCTTGGGCCGACTAGCTGATGCGCTCATTATATATTGTTGGAAATTCGCAATGCGATTATTCGGGAATAGGAATATCGCGCGATTATTTCCTCCGCCCTTCTTTTGCATCAGAGCCAATTTTTTCAATTTTATTTTTAAAACAGAGCACATCCTAGTGTTCTCCATCGACGTCTTAAAGCATTGCTGGTATGATTAGAGACCCTGGGCCGAGTAGCTGAAGCGATCATTGTATATTGCCGAATATTCGCAATGCGAATATTCGGCAATAGGAATATTGCGCGATTATTTTCCCCACCCTTCTTTTGCATCAGAGCCAATCAAAGTTCTCCTACCACAGTTGTCAGAGGTTAGCAACCTCCATAGCAACCAATAGGAACCTGCCTGCACGGCCATTATATAAGGTCACACCCAGCAGCATTTCATTGCAGATTCAGAAGGTGGCTATAGAGTGTGGAGTGTTTCTGTGTGATCTTACAGCTTGCAGCATCAGCATTGTGCTTCCTTGCTAGTGATTTCAGATCATATTATCCTTATTCTAAACTGCTTTTTTCAAAGCAAAAGACCAAGAGCTTTTTTAAAAGCTAAGTTTTGTGTTGTATTGTTCATGTTAGTTTAGCTTAGTGTTAGATAGATTTCTGTGTAGTAAGTGTACATATTGTAAGTGTACATTTCTTTAAGCTAGCTTAGTTTAGTGTGTGTTTAGTGTCTGTGTTTTGTGTAAAAAAAGAAAAAAACAAAAAAAAATTTTAGTAGTTAGTGTTTGTTTAGTGCATATTTTTTTTTTTGTACTTGTCCTTGTCAGTCAGTTTAAAAAAAAAAAATAGCTTTAGTTTATAGTCATATAACTTTGTGTAAGCAGTTAGTGTTTGTTTAGTGCATTTATTTTTTATTTTTTGTAGTTCTTGTCTTTGTCCTTGTCACTCAGTCAGTGTAAAAAAAAAACAAAAAAACTTTTAGGTGTACTAGTTTTATTATAGTTTAGTAGCTGTCTGTCTACGTCTTTGTCTACGTGCCTGTCTTTTAAAAAATAAAAAAAATCCTTCCTCACATTTCCCCCCCAATAAAGTTTACCCCCCCCCTCCACATCAGCAATTATGAGCGGCATACGTGGCCGTGGCAGCAGGGGTAGGGGAGTTACTCCCAGTGCTGGGTCGCTGCCAGCACGGGGTACCTCTCGCGCCCCTACTATTGGTAGAGGATCAGGTGGAACGGGAGTCCGCCTCATCCGGGATTTTTTTTTATCGGGCAGCCGCCCGATATTGCCATCTCAGGCTCCAGTAGTGGTGGACTATATGGGGCACAGCAGTGCCACTGAGTCGTCAGTCCCGACTACCAGTAGCACCACCATTACACCGGTGCCTTTAGTACCCCCCCCAGCCCCCAAGAGTCCAGCATCTTACTGTTCGACAGCGACAGTGAGAGGGATATCTTGGGGGAGGCCCTGCATCAGGCAGACCTCCAGTTCTGTCCTGATGGTCAGGACCTTTTTGAAGGGATGGAGGAGGAGGATGGGATACCTGCTGTCAGTATCCCAGAGACATCCCTTCAAAGTGGTGCTGCTGTTTTGGTGCAGGAAACAACAGCACCTAGTCAGACCCAGGCGTGGGTGAGGGGACAGCGGAGCCAGGATAGCGGCTCCATGTCAGCTGGTTCACTCAGACCACCACAATTCAGCCCTGGGTCTGACATATCTGGGGGCGAAGAGGAGGGTGACCCAACATGGGTGCCACCTGGCTTGTCGGTTCACAGCATCAGTGACGACGAGGAAGGTAGGCACCCTGGGGAAATGGTGCGCCAGGTCACCAGGGAGACCAGCGTCAGGGTCTCCACTGGTGATGGCAGCAGGAGGTGTCAGCAGCAGCAGCAGCAGCAGCAGCAGGCAGCTCCACCTGTGCGCACCGAGTCCCAGCAGGTGCAAGTCAGCATCACCCCATCTGACAGGAGGGCGGCGCTGAAGTCACCTGTCTGGGCCTACTTCACCCTGGTACCAGATAACCATACCATGGCCATCTGCCAGATCTGTCGTGCCAGGGTGAAGAGAGGGAAGTGCTTGGCTCGGGTGGGTACCACAGCCCTGAACCAGCACCTGAGAATAAATCACTGGTGGGAGTTTGAGCAGATGAAGCGTGGTGGTGTTAGCAGCGCCACCACCACAAGTGTGCAGGGTACAGCAGCCCCTGCCACAGCTTCATCTCTTCCCAGCAGGTCATGCCCCCCCGCTCCCTCTAGTAGAGGTACTGGTACCGGCAGCCAGACCGCTACTTCCACAGCACCCTCCTCGTCTGTGTCCTGCACTGCCGTCCGGCGCCAGGCGTCGCTTTCTGACGCCTTTGAACGCACCACTCCCTTCCCCCCTGGAGACCGACGTGTGCGTTCCCTCAATGGGCTCCTGGCAAGGGTTATTGCCCAACATCTGCTGCCCTTCAACATCGTTGATTGCAACCCCTTCAGGCAGATGTTGGAGCAGGCCCAACCCCAATGGCGTGTCCCCAGCCGCCATTTCTTTGCCAGGACTGGTGTCCCTGCCCTACACCAGCACATTGTGCAGAATGTAACCCTGTCGCTGGATCACGCTGTCAGCGACAGGGTGCATCTCACAATGGATGGCTGGACCAGCAGGCATGGGCAGGGCCGGTACATCAGTTTCACGGCCCATTGGGTTTCCCTCCGAGGCGCCGGGGAGGGATCGGCGGCATCTGATTTTGTGGTGCCGCCCCGGGGTGTCCAGGGGAGAACTGCTGGTCTCCGTCAAGCCACTGTCTCCGCAGCTGCTGAGCCTCCCAGCAAGCGCCCCCGTAGCTACTCAAGTGTGGGGCACGTGCGCTGTCAGGCCGTGCTCCAGCTTGTTAGTTTAGGGGACCGGAGACACACTGGCAAAGAAGTGCTGACCGCACTTCAGGCTCATGTCCAGAAGTGGCTGACACCCCGAAGGCTCCTGGCAGGTATGGTTGTCTGTGACAACGGCAGCAACCTACTCTCTCCGCCCTCCAGGCTGGCAGTCTGACCCACGTGCCCTGTCTGGCACATGTCCTCAACCTTGTGGTGCAGAAGTTCCTGCGCACCTATCCTGGGTTGAGTGACATTGTGCTAAGGGTGCGTAGGATTGCCAGCCACTTCAGGCGCTCCCCAACCGCTACCCTGTCCCTGTCCAATTTGCAGCAGGACAAGAGCCTGCCCCTTCACAGGCTGATTGTGGACAGTGTGACGCGGTGGAACTCCACCCTCCACTCCCGTACATCACCAGTGCGGAGTGGGGGCAGATACACCAGGACTGCCATGTGTTGGCCCCTTTCGAGCAGGCGACCAACAAAGGTTGAGCAGGGACTATGTCGGCCTCAACGACGTGCTCCCTATAGTGTTCATGCTGGACAGGGCACTAGATCGCCTGCTCGAAGCTGGGGAGAGTGCCTTGGTGGAGCAGGAGGCAACACTGCCCCACTAAGACCAGGCCCAGGACGAGGAGGAGGATGATGATGATGAGGAGGTTACTGGTGGTGACGTCCTGGAGTCAGGGCCTGGTCAGGAGGGAGAGCCGGTGTTGGGGGCACCGATAGTCCGGGGGTTGGGCATCTCTGTGCACAAGCAGCATCAACTCCAGCATGAAGAGTCCGACGTCATGGACCCGGGCAGCCACGAGGAGTCACAGCGGGCTGTGCTCTTCCCCATGGCTGCCCACATGCTGAGATGCCTCAGGAGGGACCCCCGGGTTCATGCTATCAATGAGAGGGACGAATTTTGGATGGCCACCCTTTTAGATCCAAGATGTAAGGGAAAACTGGAGCAGTTCCTCCCAGCCAGCCGGAGGCAGCACCGGATGGAGGAACTGCAGGCACGCATAGTAAGCCGGTTGGAGCAGGCAACTCCCCGGCCTCCAGTTGTCCCCCCTCGTCTCACCCAGCAGGCGGCTGCACCCAGCAGCAGCAGCAGCCGAGCAGGGGACCTAATGGGTGAGATGAGGATGTTCTTCCAATCTGAGCGACCCAGTACAAGCAGCAGCAGCAGCAGTCACCACCAGCGGCTGGCCCACATGGTGGCAGACTACATGGGGTCCGTCGGTGCTTCTGACAGTATGAGCACCGACGACCCCATGGAGTACTGGGTTGCCAGATTGGACACCTGCCGCAAGCTCGCTCAGTATGCACTGGAGTTATTGTCTTGCCCCCCCTCCAGCGTACTATCTGAGCGTACATTCAGCGCGGCAGGTGGGGTGGTCACGGACAAGAGGACCCGTCTGTCCACAGACTCCGTGGACAGACTCACATTCATCAAGATGAATGAGTCCTGGATCGGCGGTGACTTTCTGGTACCCGCCGTCGGTTCAGGGCGCTGAAAAGTCCCTTGTCATGTGATTCATTGTTACCTCTTCCATTAATTGATACCTTTTAAACTCATAGTGGGCAGGTAGTGTTAAGGGCATAAATATTTCCATGCTGTGTCATTAAGCCACTATAAGGAGTCCTGATGCTGCTGCTGCCACATTATTTTGAAATGTAATTGCTCAATGCTCACCATGAATTTAAAAAGTCACGTATGGCATAGAAAGAACGTTAATCAAACTTTTAAATTATGAGGCACTATGGCAGGAATGGGCAAACTACGGCCCGCGGGCCGTATACGGCCCGGCGGACCTTTTAATCCGGCCCCCACACACGATCCCATCGTGCCGCGATCGCCGCTAATTGAGGCCGCGGCTTTGCGGCCTATGCTTCGATGCTATTAGTCGGGGCTATTATCCATCTCCATTGATTGCCACTGCAGTTTGAGCCTTATCCATGCCCTGCACTAGTCTCATCATTGCCTCTCCGGGCTCACGTCAACGTTGCTATCAACGCCATGTGTGTGCCTCCCATTGGTCCAATCATTGTTTTGGTTGACATCATTGGAGTGCGCCCTGCCTCCTATTGGACGGCTTCCCGGCGCCGCTGCACGTGCGTCAGGGACCCTCTCGCTGAAGCGCGGCTCCGTTCATCGGGCATTGATGCAGGTTTGCCTGTCAGTACCTGCATCCGTGCATGTTTTGCTCATCTCCTTCTGGATCACCCCATCATCTTCTGGTCCCTCAGGCTACGTCCCTATAACATCTTGCTGCAGTAGGACAGCTGCCCATTCTAACAGGTACTCTTGAGCTGTTTAAACTACACTTGCATCTCCTATTTGGTTCCTGATGGTTACTGTGATGCAAGTGTGACAAGACAACTCAGATGACTCAGGATTGATGTTAACCCCTCCATCACAGACTCCTCAGTGGCATTCCATTGGATTATCTATTTAATTCACTATTAACTCTATATTGACTTTTTACCATTACATTGTAAGCAATCACTGTGCCATCAATTGTCACCACTGTGCCATGCCATCAAAAGCAATCACTGTGCCATCAATTGTCACCACTGTGCCATGCCTAATTCAGCCACTGTGCCATGCCATCGAACGCAGACACTGTGCCATCAATTGACACCACTGTGCCATGCCATCAAAGGCAATCACTGTGCCATAAATTGTCACCACTGTGCCATGCCAAATTCAGCCACTGTGCCATGCCATCAAAAGCAGCTACTGTGCCATCAGTTGACACCACTGTGCCATGCCATCAAAAGCAATCACTGTGCCATCAATTGTCACCACTGTGCCATGCCAAATTCAGCCACTGTGCCATGCCATCAAAAGCAATCACTGTGCCATCAATTGTCACCACTGTGTCATGCCAAATTCAGCCACTGTGCCATGCCATCAAAAGCAATCACTGTGCCATCAATTGTCATCACTGTGCCATGCCAAATTCAGCCACTGTGCCATGCCAGCAAACGCAGCCACTGTGCCATCAATTGTCACCACTGTGCCATGCCTAATTCAGCCACTGTGCCATGCCATCGAACGCAGCCACTGTGCCATCAATTGTCACCACTGTGCCATGCCAAATTCAGGCACTGTGCCATGCCATCAAACGCAGCCACTGTGCCATCAATTGTCACCACTGTGCCATGCCAAATTCAGCCACTGTGCCATGCCATCAAACGCAATCACTGTGCCATCAATTGTCATCACTGTGCCATGCCAAATTCAGCCACTGTGCCATGCCATCAAACGCAGCCACTGTGCCATCAATTGTCACCACTGTGCCATGCCTAATTCAGCCACTGTGCCATGCCATCGAACGCAGCCACTGTGCCATCAATTGTCACCACTGTGCCATGCCAAATTCAGCCACTGTGCCATGCCATCAAACGCAATCACTGTGCCATCAATTGTCATCACTGTGCCATGCCAAATTCAGCCACTGTGCCATGCCATCAAACGCAGCCACTGTGCCATCAATTGTCACCACTGTGCCATGCCTAATTCAGCCACTGTGCCATGCCATCGAACGCAGCCACTGTGCCATCAATTGTCACCACTGTGCCATGCCAAATTCAGCCACTGTGCCATGCCATGAAACGCAATCACTGTGCCATCAATTGTCATCACTGTGCCATGCCAAATTCAGCCACTGTGCCATGCCATCAAACACAGCCCCTGTGCCATCAATTGTCACCACTGTGCCATGCCTAATTCAGCCACTGTGCCATACCATCGAACGCAGCCACTGTGCCATCAATTGTCACCACTGTGCCATGCCAAATTCAGCCACTGTGCCATGCCATCAAAAGCAATCACTGTTCCATCAATTGTCATCACTGTGCCATGCCAAATTCAGCCACTGTGCCATGCCATCAAACGCAGCCACTGTGCCATCAATTGTCACCACTGTGCCATGCCAAATTCAGCCACTGTGCCATGCCATCAAAAGCAATCACTGTGCCATCAATTGTCATCACTGTGCCATGCCAAATTCAGCCACTGTGCCATGCCATCAAACGCAGCCACTGTGCCATCAATTGTCACCACTGTGCCATGCCTAATTCAGCCACTGTGCCATGCCATCGAACGCAGCCACTGTGCCATCAATTGTCACCACCGTGCCATGCCAAATTCAGCCACTGTGCCATGCCATCAAACGCAGCCACTGTGCCATCAATTGTCACCACTGTGCCATGGAAAATTCAGCCACTGTGCCATGCCATCGAACGCAGCCACTGTGCCATCAATTGTCACCACTGTGCCATGCCAAAATCAGCTACTGTGCCATGCCATCAAAAGCAATCACTGTGCCATCAATTGTCATCACTGTGCCATGCCAAATTCAGCCACTGTGCCATGCCATCAAACGCAGCCACTGTGCCATCAATTGTCACCACTGTGCCATGCCAAATTCAGCCACTGTGCCATGCCATCAAACGCAGCCACTGTGCCATCAATTGTCACCACTGTGCCATGCCAAATTCAGCCACTGTGCCATGCCATCAAAAGCAATCACTGTGCCAACAATTGTCATCACTGTGCCATGCCAAATTCAGCCACTGTGCCATGCCATCGAACGCAGCCACTGTGCCATCAATTGTCACCACTGTCCCATGCCAAATTCAGCCACTGTGCCATGCCATCAAAAGCAATCACTGTGCCATCAATTGTCATCACTGTGCCATGCCAAATTCAGCCACTGTGCCATGCCATCAAACGCAGCCACTGTGCCATCAATTGTCACCACTGTGCCATGCCAAATTCAGCCACTGTGCCATGCCATCAAAAGCAATCACTGTGCCATCAATTGTCATCACTGTGCCATGCCAAATTCAGCCACTGTGCCATGCCATCAAACGCAGCCACTGTGCCATCAATTGTCACCACTGTGCCATGCCAAATTCAGCCACTGTGCCATGCCATCAAACGCAATCACTGTGCCATCAATTGTCATCACTGTGCCATGCCAAATTCAGCCACTGTGCCATGCCATCAAACGCAGCCACTGTGCCATCAATTGTCACCACTGTGCCATGCCTAATTCAGCCACTGTGCCATGCCATCGAACGCAGCCACTGTGCCATCAATTGTCACCACTGTGCCATGCCAAATTCAGCCACTGTGCCATGCCATCAAATGCAGCCACTGTGCCATCAATTGTCACCACTGTGCCATGCAAAATTCAGCCACTGTGCCATGCCATCAAACGCAATCACTGTGCCATCAATTGTCATCACTGTGCCATGCCAAATTCAGCCACTGTGCCATGCCAGCAAACGCAGCCACTGTGCCATCAATTGTCACCACTGTGCCATGCCTAATTCAGCCACTGTGCCATGCCATCGAACGCAGCCACTGTGCCATCAATTGTCACCACTGTGCCATGCCAAAATCAGCCACTGTGCCATGCCATCAAAAGCAATCACTGTGCCATCAATTGTCATCACTGTGCCATGCCAAATTCAGCCACTGTGCCATGCCATCAAACGCAGCCACTGTGCCATCAATTGTCACCACTGTGCCATGCCAAATTCAGCCACTGTGCCATGCCATCAAACGCAGCCACTGTGCCATCAATTGTCACCACTGTGCCATGCCAAATTCAGCCACTGTGCCATGCCATCAAAAGCAATCACTGTGCCAACAATTGTCATCACTGTGCCATGCCAAATTTAGCCACTGTGCCATGCCATCGAACGCAGCCACTGTGCCATCAATTGTCACCACTGTCCCATGCCAAATTCAGCCACTGTGCCATGCCATCAAAAGCAATCACTGTGCCATCAATTGTCATCACTATGCCATGCCAAATTCAGCCACTGTGCCATGCCATCAAACGCAGCCACTGTGCCATCAATTGTCACCACTGTGCCATGCCAAATTCAGCCACTGTGCCATGCCATCAAAAGCAATCACTGTGCCATCAATTGTCATCACTGTGCCATGCCAAATTCAGCCACTGTGCCATGCCATCAAACGCAGCCACTGTGCCATCAATTGTCACCACTGTGCCATGCCAAATTCAGCCACTGTGCCATGCCATCAAACGCAGCCACTGTGCCATCAATTGTCACCACTGTGCCATGCCAAATTTAGCCACTGTGCCATGCCATCAAACGCAATCACTGTGCCATCAATTGTCATCACTGTGCCATGCCAAATTCAGCCACTGTGCCATGCCAGCAAACGCAGCCACTGTGCCATCAATTGTCACCACTGTGCCATGCCTAATTCAGCCACTGTGCCATGCCATCGAACACAGCCACTGTGCCATCAATTGTCACCACTGTGCCATGCCAAATTCAGCCACTGTGCCATGCCATCAAAAGCAATCACTGTGCCATCAATTGTCATCACTGTGCCTTGCCAAATTCAGCCACTGTGCCATGCCATTAAACGCAGCCACTGTGCCATCAATTGTCACCACTGTGCCATGCCAAATTCAGCCACTGTGCCATGCCATCAAAAGCAATCACTGTGCCATCAATTGTCATCACTGTGCCATGCCAGATTCAGCCACTGTGCCATGCCATCGAACGCAGCCACTGTGCCATCAATTGTCACCACTGTGCCATCATATATTTTCTGAACATCTAGATAAGGTCCTTCTGTGGTACAGGTACATAGATGACCTATTTATTATTTGGACAGGGACCCCCGAATCCCTCCTTGAATTTGTCTCTCTACTTAATATTAATGAATTTAACCTTAAATTCACGGTCCAGTTCGACAATGGCCAGGTCCCTTTTTTGGACCTGTCCATTGTCAAACTGCCGGATGGCACATTAAGTACTGATCTATACCGGAAACCAACAGCGGGTAATACCCTCCTTTACGCCACCAGTGCCCACCCTAAACCATTGATTAGAAGCATTCCTTTTGCTCAGTATCTACGGATACGGAGAAATTGCACACTCACTAGTGACTTTAATTTGCAGGCCAATGCCCTTCGAGATCGTCTTCTAGCCAGAGGCTATACCAAAAGCAACCTCAAAAAAGCATTTAATAGAGCTACATCTCGAACTAGACAATCTCTATTATACGATCCCCCTAAACCTAAACTAGCGAACAATGAAACCGTCAGATTCATTACCACATTCTCAGCGCATCACAATACACTTCGCAACATCCTGAATAATAACTGGCATATTCTCACTGATGATGTAACCCTCTCCAAACATGTCAAAACTAACCCTGAACTTGTGTTCCGCCGGGCATACTCCCTCAGGGATCGACTGACCAAAAGCCACTATGTGTCACAACACAGGTCATCCCCCGACCCGAAGGGAACATACCAATGTGGCGCTTGTTCACGTTGCCCCTGGGTCTGGGAGGGACAGTCCTACCTTTTACCTAATGGAGAACTTTTTCGTCCATCTTTTTCTGCCCACTGTGGGACCAAGGGGGTGGTTTACCTGATGGTCTGCCGATGTGGTGCCTTCTACATCGGCAAAACCATCAGGGAATTTCGCCAAAGAATGGGTGACCACCTATATGACTCAGACAATGGTAAATTAACAACTATTGGACGTCATGTTGGCCTGTATCATCGCTATGACCTCTCTGTTCTACGTTTTCTGGTTTTACAAGTAATTCCATCAAAACCACGAGGAGGTGACTGGAATAAATCCATCTTGCAAAGTGAGTGTCTCTGGATAGAGCATCTCAATGCCACAGTCCCTCCTGGCCTCAATGAGGTCAACTCCTATAAATGTTTTCTGTAAAATATTTAGGTACTTTCCCGTTGCCTAAAATAACCCCGTCCTTCTTTCCTGCCCACCCCCTTCCCCCCCCCCCCCTTCCCCTACATGTTTTCCTCCCTCCCCTTCCTTGGGTTTCTGTTGAAGGCATCAACTATACCAATGAAATACTATCCGACTGTAATTGACTGCTGTTATGATATGTGTTTTCTTTTATGTTTTAACTTACTTTCTTTATATATTTCTTTATATATACTCTATTATACAATGAATTCACTTAGGTCATCTGTATGGGTTGTGTATATTTCTTTGCCTTCCACCCTCCCCCCCCCCCCTTCTTCCCCCGCCCGTGACTGTCTGTACGTTTAAGGCTGTTACTCTCTGCCCATATGAAATGACATTTGAAACAAATCTCCTCTTTAATGACATTGTTTGTTTTTTAAAAATTGATTATACTTGTAAATTTAATTTTATTGTATTTTTCATGCCTGTAAATCGGCGGCATCCCAGTGTAACCTGACTGTGGGGATTACCCTGTTTCTTTGGCAGCCTTGCTACAATGGGCAGCTCTCTCTCCCTCCCCCCTTCCCATTGAACGTATGGTTCGCGCTACTCCGTCCCGGGGGCGGGAGCTCTATCTCTAGCCCCCTCCTTGCGACTGACGACCTGGCTCTGCCATTGGGTCCTCAGATCGCACACTGACGTCTCACCCATGTGGGATGCTGGTCCTTGGATGGATGATCACATCACGCCGCGTCTGCGACGTCACATGGGCGCCGCCGTCACCTGACGCCCCATGTGATCCGGGGAAATCTCACATAAGCAGCGATCTGCTTGCTTATGGTGAGATATGACAGGCTCTCCCTGGGGATACATATCGGCCATCACATCAAGGTAGGACACTCTCTAACCAATCGTTTTTTGTTTCTAACATCTTTAGCCCTGCCAGTCTGTTACTAGCGGGTGTATTTTAAACTTAATTCGCCTTATATCCTATTTTGCAGTTATTTGCTTACCAGCGCCTTTGGCTCTCCTCATACCCCATAGGTTGCTACTTGCACCTATTAGTTTGTGATGCTGCCTTTCATCCCCAGTATTTTGTAAATTTTAAACCTTTTTTGGGTAAGAACCACTAGATTATCCCCCCCTATATTACTGCTGGTGTGTATCCTGGGTTCCTCACATGTGCACCGCCCACTTGTCTTCCTTACACACACCTTCTCTTTGCTTCCTCTGTTACCCCGTCCAAATCCCCCCCCCTTCCCTCTTTATTACCTCCCCTTTACCTCCCGTTTTTACCTCCCTTTTCTGTTTTTCCTCCTTTTCTTCATTCCTCTCCCTTGTCCTTATTCTTCCCCCTCCCCTTTCTTTCTTCTTCTGGCCCCATTCTTTCACTCCCTCCCCCCCCCTTCCCATCTCCCTCCCCTACCTCCTTATCAATTAACTCCCCACATGTTCTTTTCTTTTCTCTTTCTTTTTCTTCCCTTTTTTCTTTCTTTGCACGCCTTTCGGGTTCATTCATTATTCTCTTTCCCCCCTCCTTTTCCTTTGTCTCCTTGCTGGTTGCCTCTTTTTTCTTTCTTCCCCCTTTTTTCCTCCTCCCTCCCCCTATTCCGGCTCTCTCTTCCCCCCCCCTTCCCCCCCCCCCCCCCCCCCCCCCCCTCCCCCCCTCCCCCTCCTTTGTCCACCACCAATCCTCCCTGAACTTGCTCCCCCACTTCCCTTCTTTTTCTTCCCCATCCTCCCTTCTTTCCTTCTCCACCCCCCTATACTTTTCATGCCGCCTTCCCTCACATGTCCCTCTTATGTCCTACCTGGTCTTTTTACCTGTACCCCTCTTCTCCCCCTTGTTCCTTTCTTCCAACCCCGTTCCCTCTATCCCACAATTTCCTCTCTCCTTCCTTCTATCCTTGGCCATCCTTCCCCCACCATCCCTCACTTTTTCTCACCTAGTCCCTTTCTTTCTCCTTCCCCTACCCCTCTCTCCCGTGGTGTCCCTCATTACATCTAGTTGCTGTATACCTAAAAGCATTATTCTTTGCAACTTTTTACCCTTCAGAGCTTTTGTCAGCTTCCCCGGCGCGAGCCATTTTGTATTCTTTGTTGTTTGGGGGACACGTTTGTTGTCTGCTCATTCCGGGCCACCTGCCATCCCATGTGAGTATATCTTCACAGTCAGTCTTACACTGGTCTTGCTGCTTTGTTTCTTAAAATGTGTACATTTATGTAAATTTTGCTTGTCCTTCTTCATAAATATATGTATTTTATGTAGATCCTCCTGAAGAAGCGGTATCAACCGCGAAACCGGTCGAGGTCGCAGATTGGCTCCACGCATCTGACCAATACGGTTTTGCTTTGTTTTGTGTTATCTTAACAAACACCTTACTGTGTCCGAACTGTGGGGCCTGTCCCATCTTTTTATTATTGATGTATTGTTCTTTTTGTAATAAACCTATTTTTATATGATATACGTCTCTCTACAAGTACCTTGAAAATCCCAACCAAACCCATACCGATCGATATAGTATAGACCAGTTTAGTGTCAAGCAGCTATACTGTAGTGGTCTGAAAAATGTGGGCCTGCAGAACTTGCAAAACTAGAAGTCCCAGCATGCACAGGCATGCTGGAAGTTGTAGTTCTGCAAAAATCTAAAGGGCAATATGTATTCGAACGACCTTGGGCCTTAAGGACCCTGAAGTCAGGACGTTCGCATATGTCCAGGGGCGGACTGGGGCTGGTGGCAGGCATGCATTTTCCCCCCAGGCCGCCCTTATTCCCTGTAAAAAGGCCGATTTGCTGGCAGCTGAGAACTGAGCAGGTGCAGTTGGCTGAGTGTTACTGCTGTGGGTGACTCCGGAGGGAGGCTGGCAGGGCTGCATAACAGCCCAGGAGCATGCAGGAATGTGCGTGCTGTGAGCGGTCATCTGTCCTGTCACAGTGCTGTTCCCGGCTGCTTCTAAGCTGACAGTATGTGACACTGTGTGCTGAGAACAGCCGATAGAAAAGGGGGAGAATGTGCTCTGCCTCCTCCAGCCCCCTCTCTCACTGTGCCCGCCCACACTTCGGCCAGCCTGTGCGTTCCATCTGTGAAAGTGTGAATAGGACGTGTGGGCGGGAACGTTTAAACTGAGATCCGAGAGTGCTCAATGTCACTGCTCTGTATGGGACGCTCTGGAACCTGATACCAAGCTAGTGATCTTTTGCCTGCTTCCTTCCAAGTGAGTAAGCTGTGACCAGCTTCCCACCTTTCTCCCAAATTCCTCTCCACCCCTCTCTCTGCAGATAAGGTTTCTTTCAGTAGCCTAAGTTGTGCAAAACCTGGTCCTGTGTCATATGATTTGGGCTCACGCTGGTCTGCTACAGGTTGGCTGCAGTGTTGGTGATCTGCATGTTACCCTCTATTAGACTTCTATTAGTTTGCCCATTTTTGCTCCATTTTCTGAAAGTGCACAAAAACGACTGCATCTTTGGTGTGCTTAAAAAAAAATGCAGCAGAAACGCACTACCTAAAATAAGTCTATAGTACTGCAGCTAAGAAAAACTGTGTACAGTGGCCAAACTGCAGCACACCAGTGTGCGCACAAAGGCTTGTACACACTTGCAGCAGACACTGCTCAGGTCACTTTTGCTCATGCTCAGCTGCTCCAACCAGAGCTGTCATTTTTTTTTTCAACTTGCTGGATTGAGCAAAAAAATAAAAAATAAAACTAGTGGTGTGTAATGATGAGCTCTGGCCTGTTCGCAGAGCCCGGCAGGAGGTCGGCACTGTGCTGCGCTAATCACAGGCAGGGAGACATTTCCCGAACAGCGGCTGCAGAGATCGGGGAATGTCTCACTGCCTGTGATTAGCTCTGCGCCAACTTCCTGTGGTGTGTACAAGGCTTTACTATGTTGATACAGGAATCAAGCAAGTTTCTGTAGTGGTCTCTGTGCGGACAATTTTGAGCAATGTCTCTCTCTGTTAGTGGTGGCTGGTGCTCAAATTTTAGTTGGGGGGAGGGGGGGTGCAAACTAAAAAATACTGAATAAAACCCCATCAATTGCAGCCTCACTCTGCCATTAAATGCAGCCACTGTGGCCCATCAATTGCAGCCTCATTGTGGCCATCAAATGCAGCCAATGTTACCCTCCATCAGCATTTAACCAGCACCCCCCCCCCGGCTCACTCATTAAATCTCAGCCAGGGTTCATGCTGGGAGTTGTAGTCCTTAACTTTTGGGGATGTGAACCCCTCAGAGCTCAGGACTACAGGTCCCACTGTCCCAGCTTAAACCCCTAGTGAAGGACTACAGGGCACAACATGAACCTGTGGAATCTAAGGGGACACATCCTTAGGTCTCAGGGGTTCATGCTGGGACTTGTAGTTCGTCAGTAGTTGGGGGGGTCACATCCTTAGAGCTCAGGCATTAATGCTTGGACTTGTAGTCCTTCACTAGTTGCAAAATGGGGGGGGGGGGCAGGTCTTCAGCTGAGGGTTTCTTACAGGGACTTGCTTGCCACATTGTCCTCTCTGCTCCCCCCCCCCCCCACCTTTGTGATCATCAAAAACCTTAGACAATGTTTTCACGGTCCATCATTTTGCCTTCACCGGGTCTATGGGCCACTTGACTGGACTTGCCCCCCAGGCCTAAGGCTGCCAGTCCTCCCCTGCATATGTCCTATGTCCACAACATGTTAATTATGCTAAATAGCAAGAAAAGTGCCTAAATACACATTTACCAACCAGGGTGTCTGCTGCTGTACAGGCTTGCTGGGAGTTGTACTTTTGCAACAGCTGGAGACACACTTTTTGGGAAATACTAATATCTGATCTTATATTGTAACTTTTAAAATAGTCTAAAATGCAGTTACAGATAATAAAATAACAGTGGTGTAATTACTCACACTGATCAACAGCTTTTCCTCACTGGTTGTGAAGTTACCTCCCACCATCTTCGCTTCGCAGGGGCAGCACAGAAAAGCAATCCAGAAATAGACTGGCACAGGTCCAGGAAATGAGCTCCGTTTCCGCGTGTTGTTCGCGTGCATGCGCATGCGCGATGACGAGAATTTTGCAATTTCGCAATTCTTTCGCAATCGCATTAGCGAAATTTCGCAATGTTGTTATTTCGGCAAAATATCACAAATATTTGATTTTAGCGAATATTTCTTGAATATTCTCAAATATATTCGTGATATATCGCGAAATCGAATATGGCGTATTCCGCTCAACACTACTAAAGAGCCCTATTAGGTTCCCAAAAGGGGAACTTTAAACTGTCAGTACTAATTTTATTAAGTCCTGCTGTTTTCCCATGAGAAAAGGGGGAATTGAAACCTTCTCCCCCTTTTCTATCATTATTCCATCAAGTTAAACCATGGAATTAAAGTGGTGGTGTGGTGGGTTAAAGGGGAAGGGGTGGTATTTTATAACTCAATTACCACTAAATTCCTGTGCTAGGCGTGGGGTTATCATAGTAATCCCGTGTACTCAGGGCTTTTTTTCTGGGGGAACTTGGTGGAACTCAGTTCCACCACCTTTGGCTCAGACTCTTTGGTGCCCGCTCTCCACAATCACTTGTGAACACAGAAGTCTGGTTTCTGTGTTTACAAGTGACTGCTTTGTAACCCCCTGAACTCTGCACACTGTATGTAATGCAATTCTGGTATTTAATGCCCCTTTAAGACCCTTCTACTGTTTGTGAAATCTGAACGGGTCGTGGTTGAGTTCCTGCACCTATTTTTTGAGAAAAAAAGCTCTGCGTGTACTCCATCAGGCCCTTTTTTTAACATGAGATCATCAGAATAATACAAAGGAAACACAAACAGCTCATTTTACCATGGTGGCAGCCCAGCTCACACTCAGTCCCCTGTAGTGCCAGCAAGACCCTTTAATGTAACATTATCCCATTGGTTAACTGTCTATATAAATACTTTGTATTCATATACAACAGAGTACACAGAATTTGCATACGTTATTAGAAATCATTTTTACATATATGAACATTGTGTTATTATAGGAGCTCCTCTACCATCTGTGCGCCCCAAGCGCACAAGGCGACAGGCCGCGGAGGAGGAGGAGGAGGAGAAGGAGGAGGATGAAGAGGAGGAGCAGGAGGAGGATGCACAGGAGGAGAGGGATGAGGAGCAACCAGGGCCCTCCCAGTCCTTACCACCCCCAGCTCCTGTTGAGGAGCAAGAGAAGGAGCTGCAACCCCCCCCAAATTCCTGGTGAATCGGGGGATGGAGAAGAGGAGCAGGAGGATGAGACGGTTACTGTGAGCCTCAGTCAGGAGGGTAAATATGTGCACAAAGATTAATAACATTTCAACAATAAGATGTAGATATAAAAATGGACAGCATTTAAAGCGCACCCGTCAGATTTCAGAACAATAATATGGTATTTATGATAGAAGTATATGTGATAGTCACATAACAATTGTATAGACATGATAATGATTGTTTAATAAGCAACATAAATATTTTATTTATTTGGTAACGGTCTTTGAAATCCGATTTGTTTTTCTTATATCCTAACAGTTTTAAAACAGATGGAAGAAAACCACCTTTTCGCGCAGAGGACCATTGAGAAAATCATGTCAAACCGCAGAAAAATTCTCATATTAGACCTCCAAAACGAAGAGCTGGAGCAACAGCTGAGGAAAAATTGTGAGGCGATGACTGAGCTTCAGAAGGCCATAATTTTTTTTTTCTTTTAATAAAAAATGTTGTTCTTTTAAAATGTTTCCTTTCTTATTGAGATTGTTAGGTTTTTCAACACATCTAACTTCACATCTAACACATCAACATCGACATCAACACATCTAACTTCATAATAACCAAAAACATTTTATACTATTATTTTATTTAACACATACCTAAGACAAACTGAAATACACGCACACAGACACTACTAACACAAACGAAACTGTTGAAGAATTAATATAACAAAAGCTACAATATATATATAGATATAGAGGGAGAGTGCAGATTTGCTCTTGCAGACAGGCTAATGGTTGCAGTATAAAGGCCGCAAACCAGGGTTAAACATAAAGTTCAGTGTTTTAGTCACACTTGCTGTTACGATCCGGTCTGGTAGCTTGTAGCGGAGGCTGTTGGTGGATCCGCTGTGCCAGAGAGGTCATAAAGCATTACTCAGCATGAAGGCAGCAGCAGTAGTATTAAAATATAATGTAATTATCACACAGGCAACATTTACAAGCAGTAGTGGTAATAGTACTAGATATAGATAGCATCTAAACACTTGGGCAAGACTTGACAGCAGCAGCAGCAGTGGTAATAGTAGTATATAGTGGCAAATAACTTGTGACATTGGTGTCAGAGCAGCAGCAGTAGTAGTAATAGTTGACAATATAGTGTTTTATCACTCGGGAAAGAGGTGCCATGGCCCATGAACAGCAGCAGCAGCAGCAGTGGTAATAGTAGTATATAATGGCAAATAACTTGTGACATAGGTGTCTGAGCAGCAGCAGTAGTACTAATTGTAGACAATATAGTGTTTTATCACTCGGGAAAGAGGTGCCATGGCCCATGAACAACAGCAGCAGCAGTGGTAATAGTAGTATATAATGGCAAATAACTTGTGACATAGGTGTCTGAGCAGCAGCAGTAGTACTAATTGTAGACAATATAGTGTTTTATCACTCGGGAAAGAGGTGCCATGGCCCATGAACAGCAGCAGCAGCAGTGGTAATAGTAGTATATAATGGCAAATAACTTGTGACATAGGTGTCTGAGCAGCAGCAGTAGTACTAATTGTAGACAATATAGTGTTTTATCACTCGGGAAAGAGGTGCCATGGCCCATGAACAGCAGCAGCAGCAGCAGTGGTAATAGTAGTATATAGTGGCAAATAACTTGTGACATAGGTGTGAGAGCAGCAGGCGTAGTAGTAATAGTAGACAATATAGTGTCAAATCACTCGGGAAAGAGGTGCCATCAACAGCAGCAGTGGTAAGAGTAATAAAAATGGCAAATCACTCGGGCAAGAGGTGCCATCAGCAGCAGCAGCAGTGGTAAGAGTAATAAAAATGGCAAATCACTCGGGCAAGAGGTGACAGCAGCAGCAGCGGTAAGAGCAATAAAAAGGGCAAATCACTCGGGCAAGAGGTGCCATCAGCAGCAGCAGCAGCGGTAAGAGTAATAAAAATGGCAAATCACTCAGGCAAGAGGTGCCATCAGCAGCAGCAGTAGTAATAGAAAGTGGCAAATCTCTCGGACAAAAGGTGACAGCAGCAGTATGAGTAATATATCGGTACATAATCACTCAGCCTTTTGGCATTAGCAGTAGGAGCCCATATCGTGGCAAAATTACAAAAGCTTGAAGTTGCATTAGCATGGTGATTAAATTTGAAAAGCAGAATGACACAGGCCTTAAGTAGCTGTAGCCTGACTATACCATAGTGCCTCATAATTTAAAAATTTGATCAACGTTATTTCTATGCTATACATGACTTTTTAAATTCATGGTGAGCATTGAGCAATTACATTTCAAAATAATGTGGCAGCAGCATCAGGACTCCTTATAGTGGCTTAATGACACAGCATGGAAATATTTATGCCCTTAACACTACCTGCCCACTATGAGTTTCAAAGGTATCAATTAATGGAAGAGGTAATAATGAATGACATGACAAGGGACCATTCAGCGCCCTGAACCGACGGCAGGTGCCAGAAAGTCACCGCCGATTCAGGACTCATTCATCTTGATGAATGTGTGTCTGTCCACGGAGTCTGTGGACAGACGGGTCCTCTTGTCCGTGACCACCCCACCTGCTGTGCTGAATGTCCGCTCATATAGTACGCTGGAGGGGGGGCAAAACAATAACTCCAGCGCATACTGAGCAAGCTCGCGGCAGGTGTCCAATCTGGCAACACAGTACTCCATGGGGTCGTCGGTGCTCATACTGCCAGAAGCACCGACGGACCCCATGTAGTCTGCCACCATGTGGGCCAGCCACTGGTGGTGACTGCTGCTGCTGCTGCTGCTGCTGGTACTGGGTCGCTCAGATTGGAAGAACATCCTCATCTCACCCATTAGGTCCCCTGCTTGGCTGCTGCTGCTGGGTGCAGCCACCTGCTGGGTGAGACGAGGGGGGACAACTGGAGGCCGGGGAGTTGCCTGCTCCAACCGGCTGACTATGTGTGTCTGCAGTTCCTCCATCCGGTGCTGCCTCCGGCTGGCTGGGAGGAACTGCTCCAGTTTCCCCTTGCATCTTGGATCTAAAAGGGTGGCCATCCAAAATTCATCCCTCTCCTTGATAGCATGAACCCGGGGGTCCCTCCTGAGGCATCTCAGCATGTGGGCAGCCATGGGGAAGAGCACAGCCCGTTGTGACTTCTCGTGGCTGCCCGGGTCCATGACGTCCGACTCTTCATGCTGAAGGCGCTGCTGCTCGCGCACAGAGATGCCCAACCCCCGGACTATCGGTGCCCCCAACACCGGCTCTCCCTCCTGACCAGGCCCTGACTCCAGGACGTCACCAGTAACCTCCTCATCATCATCATCCTCCTCCTCCTCGTCCTGGGCCTGGTCTTGGTGGAGCAGTGTTGCCTCCTCCTGCTCCACCAAGGCACTCTCCCCAGCTTCGAGCAGGCGATCTAGTGCCCTGTCCAGCAGGAACACTATAGGGAGCACATCGTTGAGGCCGACATGCTCCCTGCTCACCATCTTGGTCGCCTGCTCGAAAGGGGCCAACACATGGCAGACCTGGTGTATCTGCCCCCACTCCACACTGGTGATGTACGGGAGTGTTTGTGATGGCCCGCCACTGCCTTGATCCAGCAGGTATTCCTTCACCGCCATTCGCTGCTCCCACAACCTCTCCAGCATGTGGAGGGTGGAGTTCCACCGCGTCACACTGTCCACAATCAGCCTGTGAAGGGGCAGGCTGTTGTCCCGCTGCAACTTGGACAGGGACGCGGTAGCGGTTGAGGAGCGCCTTAAGTGACTGGCAATCCTACGTACCCTTAGCACAATGTCACTCAACCCGGGATAGGTGCGCAGGAACTTCTGCACCACGAGGTTGAGGACATGTGCCAGACAGGGCACATGGGTCAGACTGCCAGCCTGGAGGGCGGAGAGTAGGTTGCTGCCGTTGTCACAGACAACCATACCTGCCTGGAGCCTTCGGGGTGTCAGCCACTTCTGGACCTGAGCCTGAAGTGCGGTCAGTACTTCTTTTCCAGTGTGTCTCCGGTCCCCTAAACTAACAAGCTGGAGCACGGCCTGACAGCGCACGTGCCCCACACTTGAGTAGCTACGGGGGCGCTTGCTGGGAGGCTCAGCAGCTGTGGAGACAGTGGCTTGAGGGAGACCAGCAGTTCTCCCCTGGACACCCCGGGGCGGCACCACAAAATCTGATGCCGCCAATCCCTCCCCGGCGCCTCGGAGGGAAACCCAATGGGCCGTGAAGCTGATGTAGCGGCCCTGCCCATGCCTGCTGGTCCAGCCATCCATTGTGAGATGCACCCTGTTGCTGACAGCGTGATCCAGCGACAGGGTTACATTCTGCACATTGTGCTGGTGTAGGGCAGGGTCACCAGTCCTGGCAAAGAAATGGCGGCTGGGGACACGCCATTGGGGTTGGGCCTGCTCCAACATCTGCCTGAAGGGGTTGCAGTCAACAATGTTGAAGGGAAGCAGATGTTGGGCAATAACCCTTGCCAGGAGCCCATTGAGGGAACGCACACATCGGTCTCCAGGGTGGAAGGGAGTGGTGCGTTCGAAGGCGCCAGAAAGCGACGCCTGGCGCCGGACGGCAGTGCAGGACAACGAAGAGGAGGGTGCTGTGGAAGTAGAGGTCTGGCTGCCGGTACCAGTACCTCTACTAGAGGGAGCGGGGGGGCATGACCTGCTGGGAACAGATGAAGCTGTGGCAGGGGCTGCTGTACCCTGCACACTTGTGGTGGTGGCGCTGCTACCACCACCACTCTTCATCTGGTCATACTCCCGCCAGTGGTTAATTCTCAGGTGCTGGTTGAGAGCTGTGGTACCCACCCGAGCCAAGCACTTCCCTCTCTTCACCCTAGCACGACAGATATGGCAGATGGCTACGGTCTGGTTATCTGCTACCAGGGTAAAGTAGGCCCAGACAGCGCCGCCCTCCTGTCAGATGGGGTGACGCTGACTTGCACCTGCTGGGACTCGGTGCGCACAGGTGGAGCTGCCTGCTGCTGCTGCTGCTGCTGCTGCTGCTGCTGACACCTCCTGCTGCCATCACCAGTGGAGACCCTGACGCTGGTCTCCCTAGTGACCTGGTGCACCGTTTCCCCAGGGTGCCTACCTTCCTCGTCGTCACTGCTGCTGTGAACCGACAAGCCAGGTGCCACCCATGTTGGGTCACCCTCCTCTTCGCCCCCAGATATGTCAGACCCAGGGCTGACATGTGGTGGTCTGAGGGAAACATCTGACATGGAGCCGCTAGCCTGGCTCCGCTGTCCCCTCACCGACGCCTGGGTCTGACTAGGTGCGGGTGTTTCCTGCACAAAAACACCAGCATCACTTGGAAGGGATGTCTCTGGGATACTGACAGCAGGTACCCCATCCTCCTCCTCCATCAACCCTTCAAAAAGGTCCTGACCATCAGGACAGAACTGCATGTCTGCCTGATGCAGGGCCTCCCCCGAGATATCCCTCTCACTGTCGCTGTCATCAAACAGTAAGGGGCTGGACTCTTGGGGGCTGGGGGTGGGTACTAAAGGCACCGGTGTACTTGTGGTGCTACTGGGAGTCGGGACTGACGACTCAGTGGCACTGCTGTGCCCCATATACTCCACCACTAGTGGAGCCTGAGAAGGCAATATCGGGCGGCTGCCCGAGGGAACAAAATCCCGGATGAGGCGGACTCCCCTTCCACCTGATCCACTACCACTAGTAGCGACCCAGCACTGGGAGTAACTCCCTTACCCCTGCTGCCACGGCCACGGCCACGTATGCTGCTCATACTTGCTGATGTGGGGGGGGGTGAACTTTATTGGGGGGGGGGGGATGTGAGAAAGGAGTGTTTGTTTTTTTGCAAGACAGGCACGCAGACAAAGACGCAGACAAAGACAAAGACGTACTAGACAGCTACTAAACTAGAATAAAACTACTACACCTACAAGTTGTTTTTTGTTTTTTTTTTACACTGAAGGACTCAGACAAGGACGAGGACTACAAATACTAAAATAATATGCACTAAACCAGGGGTCCCCAAAGTACGGCCCGCGGGCCACATCCGGCCCGCTAGGACGTTTTGTCCGGCCCGCAGCTTCAGTCATCAGACTCACTGCAGGGACGGCTTGCTTTGCCTTCTGACAGGCATTGAGGGAGTGTGTCAACAAAGCCTACATGCCTACGTTATTTCAGTGCAGACCTGCTGCACCTCCCAGCTCCTCCCCCGGAGTTAGTTTCATTTTAGCTGTAACAGCTTGTCTGTGTAAAAGGGGCGGGAGCCGGGAAGCGCAGCGTGTCTGCTCTAATGCCAGCTCTTCAGAAGCAGCACAGAACACACTGATCTACGGGGAAACGTGCAGACAAACAGTAATGAGGAAAAAAATGTGCTGGGGGGAGAGGAGGCTGGGGACACAAGTATAGAGAGGGGACAAAACTGTGTATGGTGATGGCTCTGATGGGGACAGGGATGTGGTGATGGCTCTGATGGGGACAGGGATGTGGTGATGGCTCTGATGGGGACAGGAATGTGGTGATGGCTCTGGTGGGCATGGTGATGTGGGGATGGCTCTGATGGGGATGGGGATGTGGTGATGGCTCTGGTGGGCATGGTGATGTGGTGATGGCTCTGGTGGGGATGTGGTGATGGCTCTGATGGGGACAGGGATGTGGTGATGGCTCTGATGGGGACAGGGATGTGGTGATGGCTCTGGTGGGGAAAGGGATGTGGTGATGGCTCTGGTGGGGATGGGGATGTGGTGATGGCTCTGATGGGGACAGGGATGTGGTGATGGCTCTGATGGGGACAGGGATGTGGTGATGGCTCTGGTGGGCATGGTGATGTGGTGATGGCTCTGATAGGGATGGGGATGTGGTGATGGCCCTGGTGGGCATGGTGATGGCTCTGATGGGGATGGTGGGGATGGGGATGTGGTGATGGCTCTGGTGGACATGGTGATGTGGTGATGGCTCTGATGGGGATGGGGATGTGGATGTGGTGGTGGCTCTGATGGGGATGTGGATGTGGTGGTGGCTCTGATGGGGATGAGGATGTGGTGGTGGCTCTGATGGGGATGGGGATATGGTGATGTTTCTGATGGGGATGTGGTGATGTTTCTGATGGGGATGGGAATGTGGCGATGGCTCTGATGGGGATGGGGATGTGGTGGTGGTTCTGATGGGGATGTGGTGGTGGCTCTGATGGGGATGGGGATGTGGTTGCTATGGAGGTTGCTAACCTCTGACAACTGTGGTAGGAGAACTCTGATTGGCTCTGATGCAAAAGAAGGGCGGAGAAAATAATCGCGCAATATTCCTTTTGCCGAATATTCGCATTGCGAATATTCGGCAGCATAAAAGGATCGCATCAGCTACTCGGCCCAGTGTCTCTTATCATCCCAGCAATGCTTTTAGACGTCGATGGAGATCACTAGGATGTGATCTGTTTTAAAAATACATTTGGAAAAATACGAATATTCGCTATCGCGAATATTCACCGCGATATTCGAGTTATTCGCGAATACTCGAATATGCAATATTCGTAACGAATATTCGCAATGCGAATATTCGTGAGCAACACTAATCTCAGGGTGCACAGAGAGAGAACCAAGGTAAGTCAGTGTTCAGTGTGCTGTGTGCTGTGTGCTGGGGGATGGCATCCCCAGCATTCCTTTACACATACTCTGGGCTGCCTCTGCTCTAGATGTTTTATGGCATGATAGATTGCATAGGATACACAGCCCCTTCCTATTCCTGCGCCTCAGTAGTCCATCTACAGATGTGATGTAGTTTTAGCAGTGCTTTACCGTAATTTTAGAGGTACATTTAACCCCCACTAGCGGCCAGATAAAGGGTTCAAAGGCACCAGTGCCGAAGCACTTTACAGGCACTGTCCATTGATTTCAAAGGGGAAGAGTTAGAAAAATGATCACGCCCATGTGGGGGAGCCAGAAATATTTCTGCACCCGGGCGCTTGTGACCCTAGGATCGGCCCTGATCAGTAGTAGAAGAAGCTGGCAATGATAACAGGATATGTTAATGGTGGTAGGAAAATGTAACTGTGGCAGGCCAGCAACAGTGGTAGGGGATAGTTATGGTGTCAAAATCGGCAGCAGTAGAAGAAATTGGAAATGGTGGCAGAATGTTGTGATGGTGTCAGGAGATGGTAGTGGTGGGAGACCGGCAGTAGTGGCAGAAGAGGGTAATGCTTTACTATGGTTTATGTAACTTCTGCCAGCAGCCAGGTCTGGGTATTGCATACTAAAGAAGGATTCAAGTGTTTTCCAACTGGATGATCCAAGCCACATTGCTCACTTTTTAAAAAGAATGTTAAGTGGTTTCTATGCAGCAGCTTTTCAGATGCATTTTGTGCTCCCTTAGTGGTGACAGGATAAGCTCTTGTTATTTTCCCCCTTTAACACAGATTTAAAAGTGTGGCCAATTAGTCCTTGATGGCCTGGACATTATACAGGCACTGCAGCATGAATGAGCCCACCTGCAGGAGCATGAGTCCTCAGTGTTGCAGAGAACAACAGTATTTTCAACTATCTCGCCCCACTCACATACAACTTGTGGAGTTTGGGAGGGATGAAATGTACTCCTGGAACCTTGCCCTGTGTCCTCCATTTCACCAGTGACACATTAGTCCTTCTCCTAATGCTGTTTTTGTGAATGGTGCTGCCTCACAGGGATGGAGTCAGGATAAAGTATGACCTGACCTTCTGCTGCTGCTTATCTGTGCCTTTAGTCAGGGATGGACAGGCCATCAAGACTACCGGGAGATTCCCGGTGGGCCGAAATCAATAAATAAAATTCATGGACAGCCGCACACCAAAATAAACCTAAAAAGGTGGCCTTTATTTAAGTAAACAGGATAAAAAGCACTACAAAACACAGCACAGCAAGCAGTGGGATAAAAAAAAGCTGACATGTTTCTCACAAAAATCAGTGCCGGTGGGCCGATGGCTCAGTGGGCCGACAGCTGGCGCCTGATGGGTAGATCGAGATTTAGCAAGCAGAGTAGCAGGAAGTGTGTGTAATAAGTTCTTTCTCATGTCACACTGCTGCTGCTCCCCCCCCCTCTAGCACCCCCTCCTATCTTCTCGTCCATCCCCATTTCCTTGTGACATTATCTGGGATGGACGAGACAGGAGGAGGGGCCGCCGGGGGGCGGGGAGCAGCCGCAGCGTGACATGAGAGACAAATTATTACACATGCTTCCTGCGCTACACTGCATGCTGGCTGGTAACAATGTGCCCTGATGTGCCATGTGCCCTGATGTACTATGTGCCCTGATGTGCCCTGTGCCCCGTGTTCTGATGTGCCCTGTGCACATGTCTTGATGTGCCCTGTCCCCTTATGTGCCCTGATGTACTATGTGCCCTGATGTGCCCTGTGTCCCATGTCCTGATGTGCCCTGTGCCCCGTGTCCTGATGTGCCCTGTGCCCCGTGTCTTGATGTGCCCCGTGTCTTGATGTGCTATGTGCCCTGATGTGCTATGTGCCCTGATGTGCTATGTGCCCTGATGTGCCTTATGCTCTGTGTCCTGATGTGCCCCGTGTACTGATGTGCCCTATGCCCTGATGTTCTATGTGCCCTGATGTGCTATGTTCCCTGATGTGGCCTGTGCTCTGTGCCCTGATATGTTCCGTGCCCTGATGTGCTATGTGCCCTGATGTGCTATGTTTCCTAATGTGCTATGTGCCCCGTGTCCTGATGTGCTATGTGCCCCATGTCCTGATGTGCTATGTTCCCTGATGTGTTATGTGCCCCGTGTCCTGATGTGCTGTGTGCCCTTATGTGATCTGATGTGCCCCATGCCCTGATGTGCCTTGTGCCCTGATGTGCCCCGTGCTCCGATGTGGTGTGCCCTGATGTGCTGAAAAAGGGCCCTGATGTGCTGTACCCTGTACCCTGATGTGATGTGCCCTGTATGTGTTGTACCCTGATGTGCCCCATGCCCTGATGTGCTGGGCTCTTTACCCTGATGTGCTGTTCCCTGTACCCTAATGTGCTGTACCCTGTACCCTGATGTGATGTGCCCTGATGTGCTGAGCTCTGTACCGTGCCCTGATGTGCACTGTACCCTGATGTGTTGTGCCCTGGGCCGATCTGGATGAAGTCCAGGGCCACATTTTTGTCCCAGTCCAGCTCTGCCTTCAGTGCACAGTTTATTACAACATGAAGCGTTGTTTTTTTTGTGCAGGAACACTAGAGGGATTGTATCAGTGATCCTCACCTAATTGTGATTCACTATTCTAGTTGCCTCTTCAAATGATGAGATGGTACATGCACCCTGAATTAGTAGCCACTGTGGTGGTGAAAAATAGTAATACCCCCAGAGCTAGGGCTTGTCCAGTACTCCACCAACTACTTATTAATTCTGCAAGCGCAGTAGCTAAAGCATTGCCAAGGTCAAGTTCCAGTTTGTGCACATATCGCATATCAGATGGCTGGCAAGTAGACTGTGTTGCTGTTGAAATTCAGCCAGGTGAACACCAGTTAGGTATGACCACCAGAAGTGGCTGCACACCTGATATCGGGCCTGACCGTGAAATCCAGTGTACCTAATTAGGAACTACTGCACCAACAGGTTGAGAACGTGTGCCAGGCAATGCATGGTGTCAACTTTTCCACCAGTGCAAAATATAAGCCATGCCAAATATATGTCCTTCTTATATATACTGTATATATACATATATCCCTAGGTCCATTATTATATACTGTATATAATCAATTCCTCCTAAATTGTCCCCTAAATTGTAGACACCATTCATGAAATCTGACCTAGTCACAATTACCTTTAGTGTTACTTAGCTCTCTCCAAAACCCTAAGTCCCATGTCTTTATGCTTCTCCATTCCTCTGTTATCAGCATATTAACTTCTGTTAAGTTCTTGAACACAGGAGATAAAAGCAGCTGGAAATTTGTATTGGGGAGGTAACTTTAGAGATAGATAAGAGAGCTGGTCTATCCACAGCACAACTTTTGCAAGTTTCTTCATTCCTCTGCCTATGTGGAGGGGGGGGTGCCTTGCTTCCAATCAGCTCACACACAGTATATGCTCAGACTGCCCTCCCACTGCTGAAACAGGAAGAAAGATTTCTAACACGATGTGTACATTCTAAAGAGTCCAGAAAGCTGAAGACAGCATATATTCATGTAAAATGTATGTAGGGAGATTTGTTTCCTCTCTGTGTATCATCTGAGGCTGTTCACTTCACTGTGTATAGGAGAGGGTTTACATGGGCTAGCACAAAGGTACTCACATTAAAACACAACACGAAGATACAATCCAACACATATTTATTAATTGGAAAATTATATATGGCCACAGTGTTATTCATAGGGGTTAATTGATTTATTTAAATAAAAATAAATTAAATAAATAGTCCAACTTGGCTAAGATATAATTTACAGAGAATAACATGGTGTCCATCCAGCCAAGGCTGGACGACTAATCCCCACCGGCCGGTGCTGGCAGACCAGCTGCCGGCTGAGGCCCCCCCACCACCGTGGCTGCTTCTATAAGATCCTGTAGCCCCATATTAAAAATGTCAATGCCAATGGACGATAAGTGAACTTTATCCTTACGAAATAGGCCCGGGACAAAGCCCTCCAATTCCGAGTGGGGGAATGACACGCCGCCAGACGAAATTAGAAAACTATGAATGGTCCTGTTAAGCCTCCTCCGAATCCTGTCGAAATAGAACAAGGCACCTTGAGGAGACCACAACAGCCTTGGGATCATTTCAGAAAATTCCAACACCGCATATGGAAACATGAGCCTTATTGTGTGTAAATCCCTCTTTATCTCACATTATAATTTCCAAGTACCCAATTTCCCCAGATCGTTGGCACCAGCATGTAAAACCAAAATTTGAGGGGGAGGCCATATAACTGATAAGCGTGCTAAGTGTTCTTTGACATCCCTCCACCGCAAACCCTTAACCCCCGAACCATAATATCGTGAAAGACATAGAATCTAGACCTAGATTTGCGGAATAGGACCTGGATCCGGCGTGCTTGGCGGCCCAGAAAACATAAGAGTGGCCCACTATCCAAACCACCTTCTTGCTTTGATCTGAAAAAGAAATCACAAAATTAGAAGCTCAGGACGAACATATAATTTGTACCTAGAACTACTCCAGCGCCCATCAGACTTCAACCCATCCTCAGAAAAACCCAAAGAATCTGCTACAGTGGCCGCCCCTATCCTAAAAGAATGAGAAGAAAAACGATAACCAGATAGGTTCAAAAGCTTCAAGAAGAGGAAAAAACAGCCGAAAACTGATATCTGGTCAACGGGGACAAATCCTTGTGAACAAAGAACGAATCAGAAGCTACTGGCCTAACCGCCATATACCTCTCCACTTGAATGACCGGGCATAGCGCTTTGTTACTTGAACTAGAGAGAGAGAACCAACATCCCTTACCGGCTGGGGACGATTTGGACCTACTAAGAAAAATGAAAAGGCAACCATCCTGCAAACGAACATGACCGAATCTCAGAAAAGATAGGGAACTCTTGTTTGTGGCCGTAAATTCGCCAACCCTAAGGGCACCAAAGAAAGCGACTGAAAAGGCAGCTTTAAACAGAAGAGCTTCAAACTCGGATGTACATACCTCCCAAAGAGAACCAAGGAGGTCCAACAATAAAGCAACCGAAATGGGACGCCTGCTGTCGATTGCAGGCCTGGACCTCCTAAACCCCTTCAGAACCTGGGTCACTTGAAAGAATAAAGTTAAAGCTGGCAGACCTGAAAACTTCAAGAAGAATGAAACCCTGGCAAGGATTTTACTTACTGAAGCCGGAGAAAGGCGAGCCTGTATGAGATTAGACAAAAAAGTTAAAGCTAACAATGAAGTGACATTTAAAGGATCCGAACCTACATTCCCGCAAAACGAACACCACCTGGACCAATATAACCTATAGTCTGACCAAGTTTTACTTGAAACTGAGTTGCGTAGGTTACAGAAAATCACTTCCATATCAAGCCCCAGAGGAATTCTTGGCAAGGGGTCCCTTCCAGGTCCGCCGATGGAGCCAGGTCCCGAAACTTCGAGAACTGTAGGCGAGATAAAGCATCGGCGATATTATTATGAATAAACCATAAAACGCAGTAATCTCACCACTGACTCGGATATTGAGGATAAACCATTAATGGCAAATAGAACTCCTTTGTTGTCCGTATGGACCAGTATTCTCTTGTTTTCAAAAAACTCTCTCCAGATCACTACAGAGACTATGACTGGGAACAACTCCAGGAGGACCAAGTTTCGCAAAATTTCCTCCTGCAACCATTCCTTATGCCACGCACTGGCGCACCAGTGCCCATTCAAGAACGCCCCGAAACCCGCAGCCCCAGCTGCGTCCGTGAAGAATTCCATTTGGCTACTAACCACAAAATCCTGCTGCCATACTGTGGAACCGTTGAAATCGCTTAGGAAAGTATCCCAAACCCTAAGGTCCTCTTTCACCCCTCTTGATAGACGGACATGGGCCCGCGGGCTCGTAAGGCCTCTAATGGCCAAGGAAAATCTACGAGAGAAAACCCTAGCCATAGGAATAACCCTGGCAGCAAAAGCAAATAGCCCC
Organism: Rana kukunoris; assembly: GCA_029574335.1. NCBI lineage: Eukaryota > Metazoa > Chordata > Amphibia > Anura > Ranidae > Rana > Rana kukunoris. The sequence continues at coordinate 470,068,621 of CM056049.1, forward strand.
AGAAGCGACTGGGCTTCTTTCAACAAGACTTTTTTCCTAGATAAGAATGATGAGATCAGAGATCCCAGCTTCAGCAATTTTTCCTCTGGCAACCTGAACTCCATACGTACCAAATCGATGATTATCCCAAGGAATTCAATCGACGTGGAGGGAAGAGAGGTCTTCTCATGTGCCAAGGGAACACCAAAGTCCTCACAGATACCATAAAATGCTTGCAAAGCCTGGAAACATTCCGAGGATCCACCCCTGCCAAAAAATAAAAAATCATCCAGATAATGCAGTAGAGCCCCATGGGGAAACTTTTGGGATACGACCCAGTGCAAAAAAGTGGAAAAGGCCTCAAAGTAAAAGCATGTTAAGGAAAACCCCATGGGCATACATTTATCGAAGAAAAATTGCCCCAAGAAATGAAAGCCCAAGGAGTTGAAACCTTGGGGGTGGACTGGCAATAACCGAAAGACTGCCTTGATGTCGGTCTTGGCTAGCAAGGAAAATTGACCCATTCGTCTCAAGATGACCAAGGCTTCATCAAAAGAAGAATAAACTACAGGGGCTGTGATATCCGAAACCTCGTCATTCAGGGAGGATTTAGGGGGATAAGAAAGATGGTGTATCATTCTATAAGAACCCGCCTCTTTTTTGGGGACTATACTCAGCGGGGACAAGCGAAAATTCAGGAAAGGGGGGGCATGGAAAGGGCCCGCGATCCTCCCCTCCTCCTTGGATATTTTTTCACATACCACATCCATATGGCTGTCAACTGAAAATAAATTTTTTACCATCACACAGCCCGGACCTTGAAAGGCCGGGACTAAAAAAACGTCCTTGAAACCATCAACATTCGCCGGAGTCGGCGCCTTTCCCATGACTATCCTTGTGAACTGGCTGAAAGGAGGATGCGGCTGATTTGCGAAAGCAATAATATCCAGATGCTGGAATAGGCCCGAACATTTGCCGGGGAAGCGTTCGCCCATTACTGCTGCATAAATGCAGAACGCCTGCAGCCAGTTCTGAAACGTTTTCGGAACGGTCCGTCTCCTATCCTCCTTGGGCCTATCATTCGCTTGCCTGTCAGATTTATCCAGGAATTCCTTGGAGGAGGGCAGTAAAGATAGCAGGTTCAAAAATTCGCCCCTCCAAATTTTTTCTTTTGTTGCCTTATGCAAATGAAAGCCCAATGGGGATAGGACGCACAGAAGGGGCTCCCTAAAGGAAGACTCACCCACTGTTAAGGCTGACGGCCTTATAGACAAGAGAGATAGCAGACTGCGCAAAGGTACAAATAATTAGCAAAGCTGCTGAACACTGAAGGGTCAATAGAAATCCTTGATAGAGTACATAGAAAAAAGCAGTGCAGCGCTACAAAATAAAATAAAATAAAACCAAAACCGTGAAATAAAAAACAAAATAAATAAATAAATAAAAATTCAGTCCAAACAGGTGATCAATTGGAGTGGTCAAGCAGACTCTTGTGCCTCACTAAGGTGTTCAGATGTAACAACTACAGCAAACTGATGTCTTCAAATGGTAGTACATGCCGCTCACCTGAACAGATGGACCTGTATGTGAATAGCAGGTCAAAAGCACAGTCCCTCACAAAAGGAGGATTTGGAGTTCAGCGATGTCTCCTTGGAAGCTCTTAGTGGTAAATGGTCAGCCAGAATATTCTCTCACACGAAAGGTGTCATGAAAAGGTAAAAGAATGACACATAGTGCTTTCCGTATAATCACAATGGCATAGAAAATTTATTAAAAAAAAAAAAGCACTCACAAATAAAGCACTATGTCCTAGTGCATGGATACGAGTATACAGCAAATAAAAGAACTAGGTAGGTGGCTGTCCTGACATCAAATGAAAAAAAAACCCGCACGCGTATCGTCCACAGGTGCAGGACTTCTTCAGCGGATATGGGGCTGATGTGTCAGGATTCATTATATAGCAGCAAAAAACCTAATTAGACCAATTAAAACAAGCTCCGCCCCCCAGGGTGGGTATACATGCACCACTGAATATTAAGCATACAATTACCACAGCAACGGTGGGAAGTATCAAAATAACACAAGCAAACAAAAATTATCTGCACATGTCATAATGATAAGCAAAAGGGTATGTTCAAATATATATAAGTAGTCATCCGATGTTTTACAGATCACAACAACAAATGTAGTGACAAACAGATATATAACAAGAGCTGATACAAACATTATTACCTTATAATCAGGTCTAGTGAAAGCATACCAGGTTAAGTTTCAACGCCACAGACGGTGGCCTCCTACACACAACACGTGATCAGGACTGGTCACATGACTTACCATCACCATGGTGCTAAGCTAGACGCAAAGGACACAGGAAGCGTCTTGCGTGGGCGGCGACCAGCGTGACGCGAACCGCCCATCATGGGCGGTAACCTGATGACACTGCCACCAGGCCAGGCATACAGCCATTGGCGTGACGTTATCAAGACCGCCCACCGTAAACAGAGGCAGCGCGGCCATAGTAATCAAAGAGACCGTCAGTACCCTCACACACCGCTCATAGATAGAGCCTAGATGTGAGATAGACAGATTCATAGCCATCAATACAATACCAGGGAAAGGGTCTAACAGCACAGAAAACTAGCCAGCGCCGCCGCGGAAGAACTAGAAAGGGGGGGGGGAGGAGGGAGAAACAAACTAAAAACAAATGTAATAAAAACAGGCACAGACCTATATCACTAAAACCACCAGAGTCATAATATGATCAGAGCAATAAAAGGACACTTCATGCAAAGACCACAGATGATTATACAATAGGTGTCCAAAAAATAAAAATAAATATAGATGTAAAAAAGTTTTTGTATATCACCCAAACTCTGGGGGAAGAGCTTAAAAAAGCTTCATTCAACAATAGATACCAAAAACAATTTGGAAAATAAAAATAAAATTAAAAGAGACATCAGAACAGCCACCTTACTAGTTAACAATAAAATATAAATAAATATCAAAAAAGCAAAAATAGAACAAAATACTAACGATCTTAAATAAAACAATTAAGGTCAAATTCAACATTTAACCCTAATGGTACTCCCACTTTTAATTCGTAGACCCAGAAGGATTCCCGTTGGCTGAGGTGTCTAATAAAATTACCCCCTCGCCAGTGGTTCGTTACCTTCTCGATTGCCCAGAACTGCAACCCAGCCGGGTTGCGGTCATGGAACAATCTAAAATGTTTAGACACGTTGTGTGTAACAAGGCCCTTTTTAATATTGGTTACATGTTCACCAATCCTCACGTGTAAAGGTCTGGATGTTCTTCCCACATATTGGAGGCCACATTCACATTGTAATGCATAAACAACCCCTATGGTATCACAAGTGATGAGATCCTTAATTTTATAATTTTTTCCTGTCGTAGTCGCTGAGAATTCCTTGCGTTTCTTAATGTTCTTTTTGACCTTCCTGCAGGGTCGGCATCTGCCACACGCATGGAAGCCAGTGAGAAAGTCAAAAATCTTGTTTTCGGTATTGACAGGAGGATCTATAACTCCTGGGGCTAATTTATCCCTGAGAGAAGGCGCTCTTTTGTACACAAATTGCGGGCGATCAGGCAATAATGGACCTAATAACCTATCATGTTTCAAAATGGGCCAATGCTTTTGAACAATTTTTTCAAATTTACGGTATTGTATATTATAATCTAGGACCATTCGGATATTTGAGAAGTCTGTTTTGTCCTGTTTGGGAATATCTGAGACCAAGGTGTTTCTGTCAAGGTTATGGACTACTTCCATTTCTCTGTTTAACAGATCACTATCATAACCTTTCTCAAGGAACCGCTTGGATAAGGCCTGTGATTGTGAGACAAAGTCACCTTCTTGGGTGCAATTGCGCCTAAGGCGCACAAATTGCCCCCTAGGTATATTAAGTAACCATTTGTTATGGTGACAACTCTCAGTGGAGATGTAGGAATTACGATCCGTCGTCTTAAAATGAGTCTTCAAAACCACTTGATTGTTTACCTTGGTGAGATCTAGGTCCAGAAAGACTAAATGGTCCTGACTGATGTTCCACGAAAGGATGATATTTTTGTCATTTGCATTTAATTTAGATGCAAATTCATCAAAACTAGCTCTATCTCCATCCCAAGTCATGATCAAATCATCTATATAACGTTGGTAACAGATTAGTTGCGGTGGTTTATGTTTATAAATCGCCTGTTCCTCCCAGTGTGCCATAAACAGATTGGCTACACTCGGTGCGAAACGTGCCCCCATCGCAACTCCTCTGGTTTGGAGATAGAACTGTTTATCATACCAAAAATAGTTTTTGGATAGACAAAAAATCAGACTGTCAATCAAAAAATTCTGGTGTCTTCTGGATAGGCCCGAAGTCTCAAAAGCCCACTTAACAGACATCAATGCATCCTCATGGCTGATGATAGTGTATAACGAACCAACGTCTGCCGTGATAAGCAAACTTGAAGATGGAATAGTCAGAGACTCCAGAATTTGAATGACATGTTTAGTGTCTTTAAGGAACGCTTTTGTTTTAATAACCAACGGCTGCAGAAAGGTGTCTATATATTGACCTAAACGTGAAGAGACAGAATCGATCCCGTTCACTATAGGTCTGCCAGGTGGGTTGGTACTGTCCTTGTGAATTTTCGGAAGAAAGTAAACAATCGGGGTGCGACAAAATAAGGGATCTAAATATAATGCCTCCTTAGAGCCAAGTACCCCGATATGTTTACCTCTCTCCACTAAAAAGTGCAATTCACTTTTAAACTCAAGCATAGGATCCCTGGATAGGGTGCTATAAGTGTAAATATCACAAAGTAGATTAGCCATTTCATTCTTATAATAGGCCTTGCTGAGTACAACCAGTCCACCCCCTTTATCTGCAGGACGTATTACCAAGTCTTTCCTTTCGGAAAGGGACTGGATACCATTTTTGATATAAATCGGGTCATTCACCTTGCGAACCTTCAGTGTATCTAGATCCTTTGCAACCATATTGCTAAAGACCTCCATATGCTTAGCATCAGTATTCTGAGGATTGAAGACCGATTTATTCCGTAAATTTGAATAACGACATGTTGGAGGGGCCGGAGTGTTCATATTTTTCACAGAGTGAGTATTCAAAAAATACTTTTTAATATTAAGAGTCCGGATGAATTTTCTGAGATTAACGTAGGTTTGAAATTTATTTAAATTACGTGTAGGAGCAAATTTTAAACCCTTATCAAGTACTTTTAATTCCTCATCATTAAGGGGGGTCCCACTTAAATTATAAATTCCAGCACCTACTGGGGTTTCACTCTTTTTTGTTCTCCCTCCTCCTCTCCTCCCTCTCTTATTTTTCTTTTTCGTGGAATTGCTCCTTCTTGAGTATGTTGTTGAGGATGTGGAGTCCACCACCCCCCTGGATTTGGGGGGATGAAGGGAGCCCCCCTCCCCATCCCTCTCGTTGCCCCATGAAAATCCCCTCCTGTGTGTGAACCACGATTCATCAATGGAGTAAAGCGGTTCTGAGTGGGCAATGTATACCCATACTGTGGTGGAGGGGGTCCCCTATTGTTCATAGTATCATGATGGTAAGATGTAGAGTAGTTATCATAATTCCCCCTATCTGTATGGGGACCAGAGCGTTCATGGGGGTAGGGATGATTAGACTGCTGGTGTTGATACCCTACATTCGACTCATTTCCCCTATAAGGTACATTGTTAGCATGTTGTCTAAAGGGGGATTGGTGATATCCACCCTTCTTTCCTCGTCCTTTATTCTTCCCTTTCCTAGTGTGAACCTCTTGGAAGTGTTCAACACGCTGTGGGGTACCCATACCCGAATAGTTTGGTGTGTCATAAACATACACCTCCTGATCTCTTGGGATGGGAAGCGGACTGTTAGACATATCAACGTTAGACGGGTCCTGGGAGACAACAGGGGCTGGGGGAATGGTTTGCCATTTATAGGCAACAAACGTACTGAAGTCGTCCAGATCTCTAATATATTTCTTTCTCTTCTTAATCTGAGAATCTGTATCCCATTTAACTAAACGATTTTTTAATTCAACAGAAAGTTTCTGGAATTCATCGGAATCTTTAAAAGGTTCTATAATGGTCTTAAGGTCCCTGATTTGTGTCTCTAATAATTTCATCTTTCTCTGTTTTCTAAGGAGTAGAAGCTCCAAAAGTTCCACGCCTTTATCAGTGAAGAATTTACCCCACTCGGCCATGGATTCTTTGTCCGTGAGACCATCGTTGGGAGGGACATCCCATCTGAGGCGTCTCGGGACAATTTTAGCTACTATATACTGCTCAAAAGAGACGATGTCCCACCATGTTTTAACTTTCTTTTCGAAAATGTGTCCTAATTTTCTGAAAGAGTGGATCAATTTGTTTCCCTCTGCAGCATTACCATTTCTAGAGAAAATGTCACCAATTTTGATTTCTCTTTTCTCTAGATATTGAAAAACATCCATATTAATGCAGCTAGTCTGTAGATATTGACAACAATGAATAAACAAGAGAGATAGCAGACTGCGCAAAGGTACAAATAATTAGCAAAGCAGCTGAACACTGAAGGGTCAATAGAAATCCTTGATAGAGTACATAGAAAAAAGCAGTGCAGCGCTACAAAATAAAATAAAATAAAACCAAAACCGTGAAATAAAAAACAAAATAAATAAATAAATAAAAATTCAGTCCAAACAGGTGATCAATTGGAGTGGTCAAGCAGACTCTTGTGCCTCACTAAGATGTTCAGATGTAACAACTACAGCAAACTGATGTCTTCAAATGGTAGTACATGCCGCTCACCTGAACAGATGGACCTGTATGTGAATAGCAGGTCAAAAGCACAGTCCCTCACAAAAGGAGGATTTGGAGTTCAGCGATGTCTCCTTGGAAGCTCTTAGTGGTAGATGGTCAGCCAGAATATTCTCTCACACGAAAGGTGTCATGAAAAGGTAAAAGAATGACACATAGTGCTTTCCGTATAATCACAATGGCATAGAAAATTTATTAAAAAAAGAAAAGCACTCACAAATAAAGCACTATGTTCTAGTGCATGGATACGAGTATACAGCAAATAAAAGAACCAGGTAGGTGGCTGTCCTGACATCAAATGAAAAAAAACCCTGCACGCGTATCGTCCACAGGTGCAGGACTTCTTCAGCGGATATGGGGCTGATGTGTCAGGATTCATTATATAGCAGCAAAAAACCTAATTAGACCAATTAAAACAAGCTCCGCCCCCCAGGGTGGGTATACATGCACCACTGAATATTAAGCATACAATTACCACAGCAACGGTGGGAAGTATCAAAATAACACAAGCAAACAAAAATGATCTGCACATGTCATAATGATAAGCAAAAGGGTATGTTCAAATATATATAAGTAGTCATCCGATGTTTTACAGATCACAACAACAAATGTAGTGACAAACAGATATATAACAAGAGCTGATACAAACATTATTACCTTATAATCAGGTCTAGTGAAAGCATACCAGGTGAAGTTTCAACGCCATAGACGGTGGCCTCCTACACACAACACGTGATCAGGACTGGTCACATGACTTACCATCACCATGGTGCTAAGCTAGACGCAAAGGACACAGGAAGCGTCTTGCGTGGGCGGCGACCAGCGTGACGCGAACCGCCCATCATGGGCGGTAACCTGATGACACTGCCACCAGGCCAGGCATACAGCCATTGGCGTGACGTTATCAAGACCGCCCACCGTAAACAGAGGCAGCGCGGCCATAGTAATCAAAGAGACCGTCAGTACCCTCACACACCGCTCATAGATAGAGCCTAGATGTGAGATAGACAGATTCATAGCCATCAATACAATACCAGGGAAAGGGTCTAACAGCACAGAAAACTAGCCAGCGCCGCCGCAGAAGAACTAGAAAGGGGGGGGGGAGGAGGGAGAAACAAACTAAAAACAAATGTAATAAAAACAGGCACAGACCTATATCACTAAAACCACCAGAGTCATAATATGATCAGAGCAATAAAAGGACACTTCATGCAAAGACCACAGATGATTATACAATAGGTGTCCAAAAAATAAAAATAAATATAGATGTAAAAAAGTTTTTGTATATCACCCAAACTCTGGGGGAAGAGCTTAAAAAAGCTTCATTCAACAATAGATACCAAAAACAATTTGGAAAATAAAAATAAAATTAAAAGAGACATCAGAACAGCCACCTTACTAGTTAACAATAAAATATAAATAAATATCAAAAAAGCAAAAATAGAACAAAATACTAACGATCTTAAATAAAACAATTAAGGTCAAATTCAACATTTAACCCTAATGGTACTCCCACTTTTAATTCGTAGACCCAGAAGGATTCCCGTTGGCTGAGGTGTCTAATAAAATTACCCCCTCGCCAGTGGTTCGTTACCTTCTCGATTGCCCAGAACTGCAACCCAGCCGGGTTGCGGTCATGGAACAATCTAAAATGTTTAGACACGTTGTGTGTAACAAGGCCCTTTTTAATATTGGTTACATGTTCACCAATCCTCACGTGTAAAGGTCTGGATGTTCTTCCCACATATTGGAGGCCACATTCACATTGTAATGCATAAACAACCCCTATGGTATCACAAGTGATGAGATCCTTAATTTTTTAATTTTTTCCTGTCGTAGTCGCTGAGAATTCCTTGCGTTTCTTAATGTTCTTTTTGACCTTCCTGCAGGGTCGGCATCTGCCACACGCATGGAAGCCAGTGAGAAAGTCAAAAATCTTGTTTTCGGTATTGACAGGAGGATCTATAACTCCTGGGGCTAATTTATCCCTGAGAGAAGGCGCTCTTTTGTACACAAATTGCGGGCGATCAGGCAATAATGGACCTAATAACCTATCATGTTTCAAAATGGGCCAATGCTTTTGAACAATTTTTTCAAATTTACGGTATTGTATATTATAATCTAGGACCATTCAGATATTTGAGAAGTCTGTTTTGTCCTGTTTGGGAATATCTGAGACCAAGGTGTTTCTGTCAAGGTTATGGACTACTTCCATTTCTCTGTTTAACAGATCACTATCATAACCTTTCTCAAGGAACCGCTTGGATAAGGCCTGTGATTGTGAGACAAAGTCACCTTCTTGGGTGCAATTGCGCCTAAGGCGCACAAATTGCCCCCTAGGTATATTAAGTAACCATTTGTTATGGTGACAACTCTCAGTGGAGATGTAGGAATTACGATCCGTCGTCTTAAAATGAGTCTTCAAAACCACTTGATTGTTTACCTTGGTGAGATCTAGGTCCAGAAAGACTAAATGGTCCTGACTGATGTTCCACGAAAGGATGATATTTTTGTCATTTGCATTTAATTTAGATGCAAATTCATCAAAACTAGCTCTATCTCCATCCCAAGTCATGATCAAATCATCTATATAACGTTGGTAACAGATTAGTTGCGGTGGTTTATGTTTATAAATCGCCTGTTCCTCCCAGTGTGCCATAAACAGATTGGCTACACTCGGTGCGAAACGTGCCCCCATCGCAACTCCTCTGGTTTGGAGATAGAACTGTTTATCATACCAAAAATAGTTTTTGGATAGACAAAAAATCAGACTGTCAATCAAAAAATTCTGGTGTCTTCTGGATAGGCCCGAAGTCTCAAAAGCCCACTTAACAGACATCAATGCATCCTCATGGCTGATGATAGTGTATAACGAACCAACGTCTGCCGTGATAAGCAAACTTGAAGATGGAATAGTCAGAGACTCCAGAATTTGAATGACATGTTTAGTGTCTTTAAGGAACGCTTTTGTTTTAATAACCAACGGCTGCAGAAAGGTGTCTATATATTGACCTAAACGTGAAGAGACAGAATCGATCCCGTTCACTATAGGTCTGCCAGGTGGGTTGGTACTGTCCTTGTGAATTTTCGGAAGAAAGTAAACAATCGGGGTGCGACAAAATAAGGGATCTAAATATAATGCCTCCTTAGAGCCAAGTACCCCGATATGTTTACCTCTCTCCACTAAAAAGTGCAATTCACTTTTAAACTCAAGCATAGGATCCCTGGATAGGGTGCTATAAGTGTAAATATCACAAAGTAGATTAGCCATTTCATTCTTATAATAGGCCTTGCTGAGTACAACCAGTCCACCCCCTTTATCTGCAGGACGTATTACCAAGTCTTTCCTTTCGGAAAGGGACTGGATACCATTTTTGATATAAATCGGGTCATTCACCTTGCGAACCTTCAGTGTATCTAGATCCTTTGCAACCATATTGCTAAAGACCTCCATATGCTTAGCATCAGTATTCTGAGGATTGAAGACCGATTTATTCCGTAAATTTGAATAACGACATGTTGGAGGGGCCGGAGTGTTCATATTTTTCACAGAGTGAGTATTCAAAAAATACTTTTTAATATTAAGAGTCCGGATGAATTTTCTGAGATTAACGTAGGTTTGAAATTTATTTAAATTACGTGTAGGAGCAAATTTTAAACCCTTATCAAGTACTTTTAATTCCTCATCATTAAGGGGGGTCCCACTTAAATTATAAATTCCAGCACCTACTGGGGTTTCACTCTTTTTTGTTCTCCCTCCTCCTCTCCTCCCTCTCTTATTTTTCTTTTTCGTGGAATTGCTCCTTCTTGAGTATGTTGTTGAGGATGTGGAGTCCACCACCCCCCTGGATTTGGGGGGATGAAGGGAGCCCCCCTCCCCATCCCTCTCGTTGCCCCATGAAAATCCCCTCCTGTGTGTGAACCACGATTCATCAATGGAGTAAAGCGGTTCTGAGTGGGCAATGTATACCCATACTGTGGTGGAGGGGGTCCCCTATTGTTCATAGTATCATGATGGTAAGATGTAGAGTAGTTATCATAATTCCCCCTATCTGTATGGGGACCAGAGCGTTCATGGGGGTAGGGATGATTAGACTGCTGGTGTTGATACCCTACATTCGACTCATTTCCCCTATAAGGTACATTGTTAGCATGTTGTCTAAAGGGGGATTGGTGATATCCACCCTTCTTTCCTCGTCCTTTATTCTTCCCTTTCCTAGTGTGAACCTCTTGGAAGTGTTCAACACGCTGTGGGGTACCCATACCCGAATAGTTTGGTGTGTCATAAACATACACCTCCTGATCTCTTGGGATGGGAAGCGGACTGTTAGACATATCAACGTTAGACGTTAGACGAGACAACAGGGGCTGGGGGAATGGTTTGCCATTTATAGGCAACAAACGTACTGAAGTCGTCCAGATCTCTAATATATTTCTTTCTCTTCTTAATCTGAGAATCTGTATCCCATTTAACTAAACGATTTTTTAATTCAACAGAAAGTTTCTGGAATTCATCGGAATCTTTAAAAGGTTCTATAATGGTCTTAAGGTCCCTGATTTGTGTCTCTAATAATTTCATCTTTCTCTGTTTTCTAAGGAGTAGAAGCTCCAAAAGTTCCACGCCTTTATCAGTGAAGAATTTACCCCACTCGGCCATGGATTCTTTGTCCGTGAGACCATCGTTGGGAGGGACATCCCATCTGAGGCGTCTCGGGACAATTTTAGCTACTATATACTGCTCAAAAGAGACGATGTCTCACCATGTTTTAACTTTCTTTTCGAAAATGTGTCCTAATTTTCTGAAAGAGTGGATCAATTCGTTTCCCTCTGCAGCATTACCATTTCTAGAGAAAATGTCACCAATTTTGATTTCTCTTTTCTCTAGATATTGAAAAACATCCATATTAATGCAGCTAGTCTGTAGATATTGACAACAATGAATAAACAAGAGAGATAGCAGACTGCGCAAAGGTACAAATAATTAGCAAAGCAGCTGAACACTGAAGGGTCAATAGAAATCCTTGATAGAGTACATAGAAAAAAGCAGTGCAGCGCTACAAAATAAAATAAAATAAAACCAAAACCGTGAAATAAAAAACAAAATAAATAAATAAATAAAAATTCAGTCCAAACAGGTGATCAATTGGAGTGGTCAAGCAGACTCTTGTGCCTCACTAAGATGTTCAGATGTAACAACTACAGCAAACTGATGTCTTCAAATGGTAGTACATGCCGCTCACCTGAACAGATGGACCTGTATGTGAATAGCAGGTCAAAAGCACAGTCCCTCACAAAAGGAGGATTTGGAGTTCAGCGATGTCTCCTTGGAAGCTCTTAGTGGTAGATGGTCAGCCAGAATATTCTCTCACACGAAAGGTGTCATGAAAAGGTAAAAGAATGACACATAGTGCTTTCCGTATAATCACAATGGCATAGAAAATTTATTAAAAAAAGAAAAGCACTCACAAATAAAGCACTATGTCCTAGTGCATGGATACGAGTATACAGCAAATAAAAGAACCAGGTAGGTGGCTGTCCTGACATCAAATGAAAAAAACCCCCGCACGCGTATCGTCCACAGGTGCAGGACTTCTTCAGCGGATATGGGGCTGATGTGTCAGGATTCATTATATAGCAGCAAAAAACCTAATTAGACCAATTAAAACAAGCTCCGCCCCCCCAGGGTGGGTATACATGCACCACTGAATATTAAGCATACAATTACCACAGCAACGGTGGGAAGTATCAAAATAACACAAGCAAACAAAAATGATCTGCACATGTCATAATGATAAGCAAAAGGGTATGTTCAAATATATATAAGTAGTCATCCGATGTTTTACAGATCACAACAACAAATGTAGTGACAAACAGATATATAACAAGAGCTGATACAAACATTATTACCTTATAATCAGGTCTAGTGAAAGCATACCAGGTGAAGTTTCAACGCCATAGACGGTGGCCTCCTACACACAACACGTGATCAGGACTGGTCACATGACTTACCATCACCATGGTGCTAAGCTAGACGCAAAGGACACAGGAAGCGTCTTGCGTGGGCGGCGACCAGCGTGACGCCTTATAGGCAACAAAGGGTTAACAGTATTGGAGGCACTAGAGCCTCTCACAGCAACTGCTCTTTTTGTGTCCTGTAACGCGGGAGCACTTGCCTCCTCCCAAATAGGACCAACATCATTCAAATAATGCGTGTTCCCCATATCAATTGAAAATAAATCACTATTGCCATCTTGCAGCATGTAATCAGCACCAGGAAATTGTGCCCTCTGGCATTCTGCGGAGTGAGTGTAAGCTGTACTGAGGCGTTCCCTTCCTCCAGACAGCGGCGCAGCCATTCCTCACCTCCACTGCTCTCCGCACTTTCCATCAGCTGACACAGCAAGGCTTCCCGACTGCTGACAGCGCTTCATGTTCTGTGAACGACAAGCACGGCCCCTGCTGCGACGCTGGCTGACTGGAAAGGACTGAGGAGACTGCCGCGCTGGAGCCTTTATATAAACTTCCTCCACGCGGGCTACCTCCCGCTCGATTCGGCCAATCAGCTGCTTCCTCTGACCGCCAATCACGCGCTGTTGCCGCCATAAACAGGGCGGATACCTGGGATAGAAAAAAGAAAGCAGGAGAACCGTACGAGCTGTACCTTCTCCTTTGAGCCAGCCCATGTTGGTCCAGCATATTGCTGGGACCTTTCATTCACTTTAACCTCCCTGGCGGTATTAATTTGTCAGATTATTAATGCTTAAAGTGGTACAATGTTTTGCATGGAAATTTGGCATTTTATATTGTAGGCCTGTAATTCTTAGGAATAACTCACTTAAATCTGTCTAAACAAGAGTTTAGTAGACATCCCAGGTATGATAACATTTGAAACACAAAATCATAACTTATAATATAATAAATAACTATAAATAATTATAACAAATAATAATATTATAATAATACATTTTATTCAATAATATAATCAAATCGAAAACATTGAGGCTGCGTACACACGATCAGTCCAAACTGATGAAAACAGACTGGAGTCCAGTTTCATCGGTCCAAACCGACCGTGTGTATGGCCCATCAGTCTGTTGTTCTTCAGTCCAAAGTTTTAAAACTTGCTTTAAAATCGGACTGATGGAGGCCTGACCATCGGTCCAAGCATCGGTTCAAAAACCCGCGCATACTCAGAATCAAGTCGACGTTTTTTTTCAGCACATCATTGTGTTTTACGTCACCGCGTTTTGACACGATTGGTTTTTGAACTGATGGTGTGTACGAACCATCAGACCATCAGTCTGTGAACCGATGAAAATGAACTTCAGTCCGTTTTCATCAGTTTGGACTGATCGTGGGTACAGGGTCTGAAATTTGCTCCATTTGAGAATTGTCGATGTCGTCACTTTCAGTGTCTGATGACGAATTTCCCCACGAATCACTATTCAATTCTGCAAGTAATTCTAATTTACTATCACTGTTTTCTAGCTGGTCCATAACCGCTTTTGACGTAAAAGGGACACTTTTTGGTTGCTATGGACATTCTCAAGTTTCTAGGCAGAAAGAACAGTATATATAATATAAAAATGCAGACAGGGAACTGGACAAAGCACTAAGGACAAAAGGGAGGTGAAATTATTTGATACAGTAATGTAATCTTACAGATGTACTGTATGTGTCTTGTGTTTTTCACTTTTTGAATTTGCCGCCAGTAGGGATGAGCCGAAACACCCCCGCGTTCGGTTCGCACCAGAACCGTCGAACAGACCGACCGTTCGCGCGAACATTTAGAACCCCATTGAAGTCTATGGGACTCGAACTTTCAAATTCAAAAACGATAATTTTAAAGACCAATATTCAAGTTATTGTTGGAAAACGTATTTGGGAACCCGGGTCTTGCCCGAGGAAACATGTATCAATGGAAAAAAGATTAAAAAACGGTTGTTTTTTTCTGGAGCAGGACTCCTGAAAAAATGACCGTTTTTAAAACTTTTTTGTCCCTAGTGGTCTGTCCAGTGTCCTGCATGCAGTTTTATATTATAAATGCTGTTCTTTCTGCCTGGAAACTGTAGATTGTCCATAGCAACCAAAAAGTGTCCCTTTATGTCAAAAGTGGTTTTAGACCAGCTAGAAAACAGCGATAATAAATTAGAATCTCTTGCAGAATTGAGCAATAGCAATAGCAATTTGTGGGGAAATTGGTCTTCAGACACTGAAAGTAATGATAGCAACAATTCTGCAAATGAGCAAATTTCTGTGTTTTTGATTTGATTACATTATTGATTATTATTATTATATTATTATTTGTCATAATTATTTATAGTTATTTATTATATTATCATTTATGATTTTGTGTTTCAAACTTTATTATACCCGGCATGTCTACTAGACTCTTGTTTGGACAGATTTAAGTGAGTTATTCCTAAGAATTACAGGCCTACAATATAAAATGCCAAAATTTACATGCAAAATAATTGTACCGCTTTCAGCACCTAAAATCTGACATAATCATACCACCAGGGAGGTTAATGCTACTGCCAGACTCATCCGCATTTCCAACCATTCAGTGTCCACCACCCCTCTTGCCAATCCCTCCACTGGTTACCGATTACCCAGTGAATTGAATTCAAAATACTAAAAACAACATGCAATTTATAAATCTACCCCAAGCTACATCACTAATCTTGTCTTAATACAGTAAATCACCCAAACCCTCCTTTCCACTCCTCCCAAGACCTCTCTAGCTCACTTGTCTCCTCCTCCCATGATCACCTCCTGGACTTCTCTAGAGCCTTTTCCACCCTCTGGAACTCTCTATCCCAATATGTCCTACCCTGTCCACCTTTAGGGGATCCCTGAAAGTCATGTCTTCAGGGAAGCCTATCCTACTTCCGCCTAACAACTGAATGTCATGTTATGTTGATGTACATGTAAATGCTCACTAAACTATACATTCTCGAAAGCACTATAGGTAAAATGCTTTTACATTATTTTTCCCTGTCTTTGTTCAGTTTTTTACCTCCCTGTATTGTACACATCCTAATGTATGAACTTCCTGTGGCCTGTGCATACCCCATTGGTAGCTGAATGTTACAACTGCAGTGAAAATGTGCTGACACTCTCTTGGTTGGCAATAATGATTATAGTTCAACTTGATAATGTGCAAGAAAGGGTAACAGTGCCACAGGTGAACTGAATATGCATTGTCACGCTGAAAAATTAAGTGCTTGTGGATAAGCATTGCTGGAAGTTTTACCATAAATGATTAAACTGAAAGGGAGAAATCTAAAAAGAAAAGGTTTCAACTACTTTTTGACCTTGCAGTAATATGTGTAGAGATAGGCTCTGCCCCCCCCCCCCAAATCACCATGTCCCCATGTTGATGGGGACACTGGTCCCTTCCCCACAACCCTGGGCAATGGTTGTGGTGGTCTGTAGGGGGTCTGCGGGCAGGGGGCTTTTAAAGATATCTGGAAGCCCCCTTTAACAAGGGGGGGCCCAGTGCCAGCCTGCCCCTATGTAAATGAGTATTAATTACATTTTACCCCTACTCATTCACCAAAAAGAAGTGTCAAAAAGTAATAGAAAAACACACACACAGTTTTTGACAATTCCTTTTTTTTTTAATAAAAAAGCAACGTCCCCCGATGTAGAGCCGTTATCAATAGTGTTGCTCACGAATATTCGCATTGCGAATATTCGCTACGAATATTGCATATTCGAGTATTCGCGAATATCTCGAATATCGCGGCGAATATTCGCTATTTCGAATATTCGATATTTTTCAAATTTCGCAAAAAAATTCGCAATAAAATTCGCAATAGCGAAAATTCGCAATATTTTTTTTTATCAAATATCACGAATATTCGATATTAACGAATATTCGCAACCGCATATGTGAAATTTCGCTTTTTTTTTATATAAAATATACCGAATATTCGTAAATATCGAATATTCGTGATATTTTATAAAAAAAAAAAAAAAAAAAAAATCGCGAAATTTCACATTAGCGAAAATTCGTATTAGCGAAAATTCGCATTGGCGAAAATTCGCAATTTTTTTTTTTTTTTTTTATAAAATATCACGAATATTCGATATTAACGAATATTCGCGAATATTCTTCGAAATATTCGCGAAATATCGCGAAATCGAATATGGCGTATTCCGCTCATCACTAGTTATCAATCACAACACCTGCCTGGGAAAAAAAGCTCACACTGCCTGCTCTGCTATCTGACAGTTCTTAAAGTGATATTAAAGTCTTGTTTTTTTTAAATAACAAACATGTTGTATCTACCTGCACTGTGCAGTGGTTTTCCACAGAGCAGCCTGGATTCTTCGCTTCTTGGGTCCCACGACAGCACTTCTGGCTCCTCCCGCCTGCCAGGTGCTCCCACAGCAAGCAGTTGCTGTGGGGGCACCCAAGCAGGCGTGCTTCCAACCCGTGGTTCTGTGTGTCCATTCAAACACGGAGCCAAAAATCTGCCCTGCCTCCTTTGTCTCCCAATCGGCTTAATAGCTGTGACTGACATCTCATGGACATCTCTGGATCGAGAGGAGGCTCAGGTAAGTATTAGAGGGGATGCTGCACATATTTTTTTTTTTACCTTTATGCATTAAGGTAAAAAACCTTGCGCCTTTGTAACCACTTTAAATAGGTATGTATGTAACCAACCCGTACAGGCAGAGCTTTTATTTTTTTGGGTCTAGCGGTGCAACGGGCATCATGATTTACGATCTATCTAGATCGGGGGACATTGTTTTTTTTATTTTTAATCACTTCAATACCAAGCACTTTCGCCCCTTCCTGCCCAGGACAAATTTGAGTTTTTAGCGCTGTCGCATTTTGAATGACAATTGCGCAGTCATGCAACACTCTACCCAAACAACATTTTTATCATTTTCACAAATATAGCTTTCTTTTGATGTGATTTAATCACCTCTGGGGTTTTTATTTTTTGCTAAACAAACTAAAAAAGACCAACATTTTTGAAAAAAAAATGTTTTTCTTTGTTTCTGTTCGCTGATGGGTACTGATAAGGTGGCACTGATGGCCACTGATGAGACGGCACAGATGGGCACTGATGAGTTGGCACTGATAAAGTGGCACTAATGAGGAGGCACTGATGAGGAGGCACTGATATGTAGAATTGATGGGCACTGATAGGCGGCACTGGTGGGCACCTATAGGTGTCACTGATGGGCATTGACAGGCGGTATCTATGGTCACTGACTGGCGAAACTGATGGGCACTGACGGCGGCACTGATTGGCACTGGCAGGTGGCATTGATGGGCACTAATAGATGGCACTGATGGGCAGCACTGATTGGAAAGCTACTGACAGGTGGAAATGCTGGGCACTGATTGGCACTGTGAGGGACACTGGCACTATGGTGGGCACTGATTTGCACTGTGGTGCACTTATGGGGCACTGACTGGCAGCTACTGGGCACAGATTGGCAGCTGATGAGTACATTTGATGGGGGCCGTGGTGATAATTAATGTGTTAATTATCAGCACGGACCCCTCCCCCCAACAGAGAGGGCAGCTGATCGGCTCTCCCTGTCAGCGCAAACTGAGGAATGACGTTTACCGGCACTTCCTGGTTCACGTGGTGATCATCTGTATTTGGTCACAGCTGATCATGTGGTAAGAAGCCAAACTTTTTCCATGTTTGGGAGCTCTTGTGCGAACCGAATTGGCAGTGTTTGACCCATCACTAAACATGTGCAACAACCCATTTGAGCGTTTGGGTTTAACTACTAATACTAATAGTTTAATATTCTAAGCAGCAAGAATAAATGTGTGGGAGAAAGTATTCAAAAACTTTGTTTTGCTGGGCTTACTCCATTATAAGGTCAGATGTCTCCTGACAAAGTATCTTGGGAACAGAAAGTTCAGGCAGAGACTGGCATTCTCGGTAACCCTAAACAGTGACCTATTTTATTGGTAGTAGACAAAAAAATAAAAAAATAAATTTATTTAGTTACTTCCGAAATTCGTTTTCATTTATTTTGTTTTTCATTGGAAATTGCATTTGTCCGAAAATTCGAACAAATTAAGGTTGAATCTGTCATTGAAGGCTTATGGTGTTTGACTGTCTGTCGAATGTTCAAAGATTCGACGTGGCAGCAAAACTGTACGATGCTGCAATCATACCTTTCCGGTCGAATGTTCCGCCTAGAAGCTATAGTAGAATTGTAATGTATGACACTAGTAATAATTATATTTAATAATTATTACTACTAGTCAACCAACAATAGAATTTTTCTATAGCCTATGGGTCAAGCATTTGACCAGAAATGTATGATTGCAGCGTTGCACAGTTTAGCTGCTCCGTCGAATCTTCTTAGAACTATCAACAGACACCATAAGCCTTCAATGACAGATTCAAAGTTTTACGATGCTTTGTCAAATCTTCGTCGTTCATGTTGAATTGTCTAGCTAGTTGAATTGTCTAGTTAGTTCTATCTATTTTACTGCTCCTCCTTTGGTTACAATCAGCCAATAACATTCATCATCATCATCATCATTATTTTTATTTTACTTCCCCCACCCAATTCCAGCAGCGATCTATTCTCTCTATAATGTTGAATCTTTCCTCTCTATAATGTCGAATCTTTCCTCTCTATGTAGAATAATATTGGACTAATAGAGTTAAGGTTAGGCACATTCGACCAACAAAAACGAAAATAAAGCATTTATTTATGTCGTATCTTTCGGTTTTCGTATTCCTGTGTGTTTGTTTTCGTTTTGTTAAAATGATAACAAAAATACCTGAAATTCGGACGAAAATGCGTTTGGACGAAAAAATATGCACATGTCTAATTGGTAGGGACCACAATAACATGTGCATGAAGTACAGATCCAGGTATTACAAATGTAAGCATGTTTTTCATCATTTTACCCATATAGGCATTCATGTTTCTCACAAAGCATTTACTGTACATACACATATACAGTAAATGTGCAGATGATCCAGTACCATCAATACAATCTGAAAAATTGGAAAAGGATAAAATTACTTGGTTTAGAGAAGAAAGTTAAAATGTGTAAGTAAAAGAATACTTATGATTATATTTTAGAAGTACAGAGATTACAGAGATACAAAGATTAATAGTGTGACAAGGGAAAATTAAGTCTTCAAAATAATGCATACAGAATCGTGTTCCCTAACCACCCCTGAAAAATCTAACAATTTTTCAGATTATAGTTTTTCTTATATTATGACTCAAAACACTTCAAGAGAAATTGAAATCCACACCATACATTGCTAGTTCAAATAAACATAGATAAACAGGACAGCTCAATTGAAAATGAAAGTGTTTCTTTCTGGTAAGTGTATTTTTGTTTTAAAAAAAAAATGGTGCACATTAGCTGAAACAAATGAACACTATTAGTCATTGTATGACATCTAGGTCAAGAATTGCCAGGAAACTACACATTCAAGTACTGAATCTTAAGGAATCAAATAAAAACAGATTTGGGTACTGAATATACTACAGAAAAGTTATTAGTCTGTAGAGAATACAGAGATCTCCAACAATATAGGTAAAATAAAGTCTTTTTAATTATTGATGATATGATAAACATTATGGCCCAGATTCACAGAGCAATTACGCCTGTCTAACTGGTGTTAGACAGGAGTAATTTCAAATTTTGCGCGCCGTATCACTAGTTTGAATCCTCAAACCATGATACGGCGGCTTCGGGCTTCGATCCGAGAGGCTTACGTCTTCGTAAGCCCTCGGATCTACGTTGCGATATTTTTGCGGCCGCTGGGAGGATTTTGCGTCGTTTTGATGCGTCGGGATATGCAAATGTATTTTTACGGCGATCCACGAAGATACGAGCGGTCTTCGCAATCGCTTATGTCTGTTTTTTTTTACGTACTGTTAGATCAGCTTTTTGCTGGTCTAACGGTGCGTAGCCCATGTTAAGTATGGCCGTCGTTCCCGCGTCGAATTTAAATTTTTTTTTTTTTTTTTTTTACGTAACTCGTTCGGGAATAGGAATCTCCGTAAACGACGCTACTCAAGAAAAAATGACGTAACGACGTGATTTCGCGCAATGCACGGCGGGAAATTTGCGAACGGAGCATGCGCAGTTCGATCGCCGCGGGAACGCGCCTATTTTAAATGCTTCACGCCCCCTACTCGCGCAGATGGATTGCGACGGGAGGAATACACTACGCCACCGTCGTTTACTGGACAAAATCTACCTGGATTCCACGTAGAGCCAGGTAAAAAACGGCGGCGTAGTGTATTTCTGATACTCTACGATAGTCTAATTCTATCTGAATCTGGCCGTATATATTTTGCCAATGCCCTTATCATTTTTCACCTTGACTACTGCAACATCCTTTTGTCTATAATTGTATTATTTTACTATCTAGACTCTAATGCCACATACAGACATTTCAATTTCAGACAACAAATGTTTGATGTGAGCATGTCGAAAAATCCGACCGTGTGTATGCCCCATTGGACATTTGCTGTCGGAATTTCTGACAACAAATGTTTGAGAGCTGGTTCTCAAATTTTCTGACAACAAAACTTGTTGTCGCAAATTCAGAGTGTGCGTACACAATTCCGTCACACAAAATTCCACGCATGCTCGGAATTAGGCAGAAGAGCCGCACGTGTTGTACAGGCTGCTGCACACAACTGCAGCTTGAGCTGACATCAGGGAATGGGACTGTGGTCTCCCCTCACAGTAACCCAGCAGAAGAGCTGGCAACAGAACCGAGTGCCACAAGCCTCTGCTCTCAACTAGCAGTGGAAGTGGATGGGACTTCAGTCTCCACTGGTATACCCCAGGGATGGGGGGCAGTTGGTCCAGACCACCAACAGCAGAATACCAGAGTGTTTCGGTACATTTTAAGGAGAAACATAATAAAGATCCTTCCTTGGCTCAGTTTTGTGGTATAGACTGCGTTCAACCAACTTGGAGGGGCTCAAATAGGGTCAGAGACCTGTCCCAAAGGGAAACACAGTGGATTTTCCTTTTAAAAAGCCAATTCCCCAGAGGCCTCAATATAGAATTAGATGTGAATTGCTTTATCAGCAATGCTTAAGTTACATTTTTTTAGTTAAGATTCCTTTATCAGTCATCATCCTGCTCTATTAAATTGTTTAAATATGAGGAGATATGTGATTGTGATATGGTGATCTAAGGGGGCGTGGCAACTTCACCACCCACCATGATCACATTATCCCCTCTTACCACTTATCACTCTGGGGGACACATACACTTTCTGTCCATACATATGTAGGTCACCGACAACCTACTAGTTGTCTGTTTACATGGAAGACCATTCATTGGTACATGTAGTCATCCAGTCCTTTTATTAATATTTATTTTATTACCGTATTTATCGCGGTATAACGCGCTCCCGCATATACCGCGCACCCCCAAAGTGCCCCCCAATCCTGTGGAAAAAAAGTTATTTTGTACTTACAGTTTTGGTGTCTTGCGCGGCGTCCATCGGCGGCCTCGTCGGGTTCGGCGTCCTTCTGCGGCTTCGGGTGTCCTTCTGCGGCGGGTCCGGTGTCCTCTTCGGCGGGTCCGGTGTCCTCTTCGGCGGGTCCGGTGTCCTCTTCGGCGGGTCCGGCGTCCTCTTCGGCGGGTCCGGCGTCCTCTTCGGCGGGTCCGGCGTCCTCTTCGGCGGGTCCGGCGTCCTCGCGGCGTCCTCGCGTCCTCCTACTCGTTTCCCGCGCAGAGTTTTGAATACTGCGCCAGCATATACTGAGCGCAGTACACTCGGGCAGGCTCGGCAACTTTCGCGCTCACGTCCTGTACGTCCAGGACGTGACCGCGGAAGAAGCCGAGACTGGCCGAATATACCCGAGTGTACTGCACTCGGTATATGTCGGCGCAGTGTTCAAAATTCGGCACGGGAAAGCGGGTATTGGCGTATATCGCGCACCCACGATTTTGCCCTGATTTTCAGGGCAAAAAAGTGCGCGATATACGCCGATAAATACGGTAATTCTTCATTCCCATTCAGTCATGGGTCATAGAGATTTTATGTAATTTAACTTTTATCAATTTTAATATCATTTTAATTTGTCTATTTTGGACAGCATTTTAATTGGATGTTTGCCCATTCACCTGTGTTTATAGGGTTAACTTGTGGTTATGGAGGCATTCGACTAACAGCTCCAATCAGTTGTTTTTCCCCGGTATTTCGTATAACTGCAGTTCTCTAGTTTATTCACTGGGGAGACTGCCACTGCAGTACTCTTATGCGACCACTGGAGGGACACTGTTTGGTCAAGCTAGTGCGCTGTGTTATGGACGTCGGTATGGACGGCGCAATCGCCGTGCACTGATGGACGGTGTGGACGTGCACGCTGACGGCAAGTGATGACGCGATCGGATGCGTCTCACGTTGTTGGACGTGTGGACGTACACGCAGACGATTAGTAATGACACGATCGAACGCAAATCACAGCGTAGGTCGTACGATCGTACGCCACGTCGAATGTCAGTGACGCATGAACGTCTGACCCACACGAACGACGGGATTGGCGACATATTAAACAGATTAATTATAATTATTTAAACGATGACCGGGAACCTAGTGACTAACCCCATGACTAAGTCCACGCGACGAAACATGTCGGGGATTGGTCACTAGGGCATCACTTTAGTCTCCCCTGGATACTTGATTGCGAAACGATTCAACCAGTGACAGACACCGATTGCAGCATTATCGCATTACATCAGAGAGGGCTGTGAGTACACTTGGGCTGTTCGTTGGTCCGCCGTGACCACTGGTTTACCTGGAGAAGTTGTGTGCTACATTTGGAGTTTTCAATGCATGATTTCAAGAGATTTTTGTGAGTGCATATTTTGGAGGATTTTGCATCTGGTGTTTTATTAAAGTTGTTTTACAATATCACACTATTGTGCACCTTTTCTTTTCCCTTCATTCATGAGGCAATTATCCCTATTATGATACATCATTGCCTTGAGATGGATTTCCATTGATGGACCTGACGCCTCCTGGTCAAAAGCTCATTTGCCACATCACGAGAGTGTGAGGTATTTATTTTTGGTGAGTGTGCATTCCTGCAGGGTGGTGGATTATTATTATTAAAAAGTGTTTAATATCGCGCCCGTCTTACCCATAGGGCCTCGAAGCGCTAAACGCAAAAGTACACATCACCCATAGCAGAGAACAAAAATCGGCACCGCAGCAATTAAAAGGGGTACTAAGAAGGGAGAAACCTAATATAACATGAGAAGGACTCAAAAACCCTCCTCTACTGGTTCAGCCATAGGCTTGGGTAAACAGGTGGGTTTTAGGTTTGCAACGGAAAGCCAGGAGATTGCAAACCTGTCTAATCGGCAGGGGGATGCTGTTCCAAAATTTCACCCCCTGGACGGAAAAAGAGCGACCTCCTCGACGAGCCTTCCTAAAGTGAGGCACCATAAAATCCAGGGAGGTACTGGAACGGAGGGGGCGGGAGGGAACGTATTTGATGAATCTTGCACGGAGGTAGCCTGGACCCAAACCATAGAATACCCTGTGCATAATACAACCAGTCTTGAACAATATCCGTTTTGAAATATGAAGCCAATGCAGGGCGACAAGAGAGGGGGTGATATGCTCTCTACGGGAAGCACCCGTGAGTACCCGCGCAGCTGCATTTTGGACAAGCTGGAGTCTATGCAGGTTGTTATTAGGGAGTCCTAGATACAGGGCATTACAGTAGTCCAGACGACTAGCGATCGTAGCAGAGACAAACGTTTTTTTGCTGGGGTGGTCAATGAATCGAAATAACACCCTCAGAAGTTTAAGATGGAAGTGGCAGGTGCTTACCACCTTGCTTATCTGGGGGATCATAGTCAAACGGGAGTCCAGGATGACTCCCAAGTCCCTGACCTGGGTGGCTCTCTCGGGAACGCTGCCAAACTCCGAGGGCCATTGGGCAGTGTAGGGGCCAGTCTCAAGTCACTGAAGGTAATACAATCGGTCTTACTATTGTTTAACTTCAGAGAGTTGGCACACATCCACTGATCGATCTCCCGAAGGCAAGCAGCCAGGGTTTCGGGAGCAACTTCACCATGTTTGAATTTAAAGTAAAGCTGCGTGTCATCGGCATAGACATGGAACTGGAGATTGTGATGCCTGATGAGGTCAGCCAGTGGCCTCACATAGATATTGAACAGGACTGGAGATAAAGCCGAGCCCTGTGGAACTCCACAGGAGAGGGGGAGGTCAGCTGATTGAAAAACCCCCAGCTGTACTCGCTGCGTCCTCTCCTGGAGAAAGGAGGCCATCCATACCAAGGCTTGACCTTCTAATCTGGCAATCGTTACCAATCGATCCAGAAGCACCTGATGGCCTCATATGGCACGTCCGTGCCAAACACCCCGGATTCACTTCAGCACTTACGGTGTGGTGGAAGGATATTAGATGATTTCACAGGACATCATTGTGTCTGGACTGTCATTGTGTCATTTATTCGTTCATTCATCACGACTTTTCAAGTCCACGGACCATAGACTTTATTGTGCATGCTATATAGTGCACTCTGTTCACATATAGAGGGCCAGATTCACAGAGCGATTACGCCGGTGTTACAGGAGATGCGCGGCGTAAGTCTAATTTTGCGCATGCATTTCAATGCGCCGCATCCCCAAAACGAGATACGCAAGAAATCTACTTTTTTTTGACCGGCGTAATTTCGATAGACCGGCGTATCCGTCCGCGCAAAACTGCGCTAGACACACCATTAATTTGCTATTCAAATATGCAAATGAGGGAGTTACGGGGATCCACAAAAGAACGTTGTTGCAGCACAGGCTACGTGCTGTGCGCAACAGCTGCACGTCCTGTCTAAAATTAGACCATATAAAAGGTGGTATAAAATTAGACAGTTCGTCTACATTTCAGCTAAAGCAACACTGTTAGTGAGGAGCTGAGCAGTCACACTTGCTGGCCAACAAACTTTATGCCAAGATGCCCGGGGCATCCTTGCTCATAGCTATACTAATGACTTTAGAGGAGCAAAGAAGGAGGAGGGCACGGAGGAGGGCACGGAGGAGGGCACGGAGGAAGGCACGGGAGAGGATATACCGCACCCGCATAGACCTCTTTGGCATGAGTGATTCTGAGGTGTATCGCATCTTCAGATTCACCCCTCATGCCATCCTGGAATTAACCATAACCCTGCAGGATGACATCACCAGCCGAACACACCGCTCATGCAGTGCAGCCACTGGTCAAGGTCCTGGCAACACTCCATTTCCTTGCCAGTGGCTCTTTTCAAAGAACAAGTGGAGTGGTGGCTGGGATGTCACAATCCTCCGTGAGCAGATGTGTGCACCAGGTTGTCCCTGCAATCCTCAGAAGCATGGCCAACCAAATCATCAAACCCACCACTGAGGAGCTGCGGCTGAAGGCAATGACAGATTTCTACAGAACTGCCAGATTCCCACGCACCGTGGGGGCCTTTGATTGCACACATGTGGCACTCCAGCCCCCCCATGAGACAGAGCACATATACCGCAATCGGAAGCATTGGCATTCCATCAACGTACAGGTGATAGTCAACGCCCAAGGCCTCATATGGCACGTCAGTGCCAAACACCCCGGATCCAGCCATGACAGCTACATCTACAATCAGAGCCCCATCCGAATGGAATTCGAACAGAACGTGTATGGGGACACCTGGCTGGTTGGTGAGTGACATGGGTGGCAGGCATGCACACATCACAAAAGGCACATGCATGACTAACATTCTCCTATCTTTTCCCTTACAGGTGACTCTGCATATGCACTGGGACCCCATCTCATGACTCCTATCCGGAACCCCCAAACCCCAGGAGAGGAAAGATACAATGAAGCCCACGCCCAAACACGTGCAGTGGTGGAGCACACCTTTGGCCTCCTGAAGTCACGTTTCCGATGCCTGGATAAGTCTGGGGTGACCCTGTTGTATTCCCCAAACTTTGTGTGCCAGATCATCGGTGCATGTTGCATTCTGCACAACTTCGCAGTGAGAAAGGGCCTGCAGATTGACATACGTGATGACCTGACCCCTAAACCAGACAATCCCCCCCTAACCGAGGATACCCTGTCTTCTGAGGGCAGAGCAGCCAGGAGACAGCTCACATTAGGCATCTTTGCACGTTAAACACACACATTAATCATGGCACAATGAGAATGCATGCATGCACACCACTGTGGTCCCTAGCACAGACACATCACATCCTCATCAAATTGGATTAGCACAAGCCCACCATGCTGGACTTGTGAGCAGCAACGCCACGCCACGGCTCCAATTATGTCACTGTACATTCATACACCATTCACACGGACCTGGGGATCACTTCCCCCTGGTCCTGGGGAACCCTTCTCCACCACAAATTAGGGTGACACCCCTTTTCCGGCAGGAATGTCACCCCCACATTCAGAAATCATTCACAACACAAAAAAAAACCTGAAAAAAAACCTGAAAAAAAACCCTGAAAAAAAAACCTGAAAAAACAACAGGAAAAAAAAAAAAGTCCAGAAAAAAGAAAAAAAAAGGGGGGAAACCAAATTAATGCCTCTGGCGTGACCCACGCCTGGGGCGGCCATGGCCCCGGCTCCTCAGGGGAGACTCATGGGGAGGGGGGGGGGGTAATCCGGGGAAGGAGGAGCAGCCCCTGGTCTCTGCCCACCTGGCAGCCTGCCCTCCAAGGCCACGGCAATTCTGGTCAGGCCAGCACTTAGTGATGCCGTATTGGCCTGGATAGCCTGGGTGAGGGCCCTCACATCCTGCCCAACGTCTGCTGTAGTAGTCTGCAGTACGTTTAGGCAGTTTGTAAGAGCCCGGGAGTGGCAGTCCAGGTCCCCAAGTGTATCCTTTATGGAGGACAGGCTCTCCTCCATCCGCCCCAAAGTCTGGCTGACCTGTCCCAGTTGGCGGGTCTGAAGGGCCTGGTCCCTTCTCAGATTGGCGGGCAGAAACTCGGCCACACCCCTGGTCTTCTGGGACGACTTCCTGCCTCCAGCTGATGCTTGTGGCCGGGGAGAAGGGGAGGCCCTTGGGAGGGGAGCCCTGTTGGGGGAGGAGTGGGAGGGGCTAGCCCTTATGGAGGGCTGGCTGCTGCCAGCCAGAGAGGAAGACTCCTCCAAAAATAATAATCCACTGGCTGACATGACATCCTCCTCCTCCTCAAACTCCTCCAACTCCTCCGAGGACTCCGGCCTTGTCAGGGGGTCCTCATCAGGCTGTTGTCCCTGGGATGGTGCGGTCAGCCCAGATGGCCCAGCACCCTCCTGCACATCTGTGGATGACACAAAACATTCCCAGTTTGGAGGATCCACACACTTGCCACATATTCCTTTCCCCCCTCCCCCACACATGCTACACACCAGATAGGAAAACAAAAACCTTACCTGGCATCACGCCTTCATGACTGGAGTCATAGCCAGGCAGGCCCTCCACTTGTTCTCTATTAAAGGTCTGGGCCTCCACTGTCAGCCTAACAGGGCATGGTGGGCCCCCTCCTGTGCCCCTGGCATGGGCTGCCATTTTGGCCAGCTTCTTTCTGACCAGACGCCGGAGGTCATTGAATTTCTTGATGATACCCTCGTGTGTCCGGGTCTCTCCCCCCCCCCAATGCATTCACCTGGTCAGTAATGTTCTGCAAAATCTCCTTTTTCCTGGCCGGGGGGGGTGTTGGCACTCTCCAGGCTGTGGAGGAAACGCCCATATTGGGTAATGGCCCGGGCAATAATTTGTTTCTCTCCCAAAGAAAAATTGCTCTTCCGCTTCCTCTCAGTCATACTCATACAACAACTCTCTCTCAAACAATCAACAAAAATCACTCACAAAAACAAACAGGAAAAATCAAGCAACAAAACAAACAAACCAAAATCTATCAACCAAAAAGTCTCACAAGCAGTCACCAAAAAACACTTTCAAATATATTCTACCAAACACTAGAACTCAAACAGTCACCACAATCACTAACACAGAAGTCACAAAGAACAAATCACAACGACAACAAACAACAAACACTAGATCAAACAGTCAACAAATATCACAAAGACAAATCACAACGCAACAAACAACAGAACAAAAGCACCTTGCTTTATAGGAAGGGATACAAAGGGATGTACTTTTGCAAAGGAAGTGAGTTTGTGTCTGTCTATTTATGCTGTCTGTGTAGTTCACAAAGTTGCCCGGTTCCACTTCCAATTTCACTGATTGCGCCGTTCCCGAGTTGTAAGCATGCGCACAGAGGTGCTGACCATGGTCTGCTTCATGTGCGCATGCGTGAGCCGGCCGGCCCTTCATTTGCATGGGGTCACGGCTCATTTCAATGTAACACGCCCACGTCCTTCCCAATTTGAATTACTCCGCGTTACGCCTCGGAATTAACGTTACACGAAGGTATCGCTACAAGTATAATTTCTCACATTTATTTATTAATAGCAGCAGCTACACTTTATATATTCATATATAATTTTTTCTTTATTTCATTCATCTACTCCGGTTGAGTGCAGGGGGTTGGTACTACCAGATGGCCTTTTTTAAGTTACTACCATTTTTTACAAGTAACATGAGATTAGCAAAAGCAGCCCCAAGGGTGGCGCCAGTGGAATCAAACTTCCCCTTTATAGTGCCGTTGTACGTGTTGTACGTCACCGCGTTTAAGAACGACAAGATTTTGTCGTGCGACGTGGCTCCCAAACAAAATTGGCGTCCTTTTTTTCCCACAAATAGAGCTTTCTTTTGGTGGTATTTGATCACCTCTGCGGTTTTTATTTTTTGCGCTATAAACAAAAATAGAGCGACAATTTTGAAAAAAAATAATATTTTTTACTTTTTGCTGTAATATATACTGCCCAAAAATATATAAAAAAGCATTTTTTTCCCCTCAGTTTAGGCCGATATGTATTCTTCTACATATTTTTCGTGAAAAAATCACAATAAGCGTTTATTGATTGGTTTGCGCAAAAGTTATAGCATTTACAAAATAGGGGGTATTTTTATGGCTTTTTTCTAAAAGAATTTTTTTTTACTAGTAATGGCGGTGATCAGCGATTTTTTTTCAGTACTGCGACATTATGGCGGTCACTTCGGACACTTTTGACACATTTTTGGGACCATTGGCATTTTAATAGCGATCAATGCTATAAAAATGCATTGGATTACTATAAAAATGCCACTGGCAGTGAAGGGGTTAACACTAGGGGGCGGGGAAGGAGTTAAGTATGTTCCTAGGTGTGTTCTAACTCTATGGGGGGGGTGACTGGGGGAAATGACTGATCTTCTGTTCATACATTGTATGAACAGAAGATCAGCATTTCCCCCCCTGACAGGACCGGGAGCTGTGTGTTTACACGGACTCTCGCGCAGGGGAGCCAACCTGCCGCCGTAAAATGACGGTGGCAGGTCAGCAAGTAGTTAAATCAGAATCGTTTTTTTCCAACAGAGTAAGCATTAATTTTAATTCCAGGAATATTATTGTGCCCTTGACAAAACATATACAAGTTTTCAAGATTGTATGTTTTGATTACAGCATTGCTTGTATTTTATTGCCATTATACATAGAAAAAACAGCAATTAAAAAAGTCCTTTAAAGGAACACTAAAGGTTCGTTTTTTATTAGATCAATTGATTGCTGTAAGCTAGAGCATTTAAATATCACTTACCTCGTGTAACGGAATGCACCGTGACAGACTGAGATATTCCTATGTCTAGGGTCACCTTATGTCCACTAGGGCCATAGGGTGACAAAGAATCATAATTCATATATTACAGAAGACATTATTAAGGGACATTAATAATAATTCATGTTTGCAGAATGTCTTCAAATATCAAAAGCTGTTAGCTATGCAATCTGGGCACACATGCTTTTGAAAGGTGTTAATTCAGGTCTACAAGACCAGAGTGAGTCATACCTTTGTACAATATGCTATTGAAATATCTTAAGGTGTTGGCTATCCACTGTAAAGACACCCACTCTCACAAGACTCTGCCATTGTGTGATAAGTCTGTCTAGGTAATGTGATTGAGGTTTCCTTTCTGTGTGTGAAGATTATCTATGATTGTGTATTATTCAAAAGGGAAAATCATTGTGTGATAAAGCTGACTAGAGAACTTATTCAACTAGATGTCTGTGTTACTATTCAAGGTTAATTGAACACTATTGAAGATACGGTGCCGACCGGTCTACATGGTTAGCTTACCTGAATGCCTTTTAGAGTGTGATTGAAGCCCCCCATGGTGTGAAGGGGGGTGGAGATTGCATTGTCCTGTGATTAACTGCATTATGCTTGAGACTGTATAAGAAGCTGAGAAAATTCTAATAAATTGTCATATCTTTGGAAGCAAGAACGGAGCTCTATCTCGTCTTATTCTGGGAAAGGATATGGATCGTGTATGCAATATTGTCGGAGTGTGTCAGATAAGCATGTCGTGGTTGGATGGAAAGTCGTAAGCGGTGGTGACTGTTACATTGGTGGCACAGCAGTGGGGTGATTCCATCTTCAGAAGGACGGCTACAAGGACACATGACAATGGAGACGCTGTATGAACGGATGAAGCTCTCTTCCCTCATGGACTTACTGGAGAGCCGGGGCAGACCGGCCAGCAACCGTAAGAAAAGGGACATTATCGCAGAACTTGTCGAAATGAATAGAGCTAAGAGGCCCAGCGTAACAGACAGGACACCCGAGGAAGAATTTTTTGATCGGGCTGTTAAACATGGACTGGCACAATATGGTCCTAATCAGCAGCTGAAGAGAGAGGAGAGGTGCAGATACCAGTCTCCATGGAAGAGGAATTCCAAAGGAGGTTACAAGAGATGCGGATACAGCATAGAGGACCAGTATCAGAGGAGGTCCTGTTGAGATGGTCGGATGTGATTCGGTGCCAACTCTGGAAGGAAGCGTTAGCTCTGGAGCAGCAACACCAAGGAAAGGTCCTGCCCTCCATCTATGCAAGGTACTGGCCGCAGTATGACGTACGAATGCTGTTGTTGGGGGAACAACCGAAGCAGGAGTGGGTAGCCGAGTTAAGCAGGCTGATCCGGGCAGAGATGCAGCTGGATGAGAGCTACAGAGCTCTCCGGTGGTATGTAGCCCAAGAGTGCCCGTGGTAAGCGGATGAGAGCCCCACAGAAGGCTATGACTATGATGGCCTGGGATTGTTGTATTGGAGGATGTCCAGTGATCCTGACTTTGGGGATGATCGGTGGTGGCGCTTGGAGGACATAATGGAGCACAGAGAGGAAAAATTAAATATCTCGGGAGGCCACTGGTCACAGAAAGATTTGGAATTTCTGGCCATTCGGGAATGGGAGCTGGAGGTCGCCTACAGACAGCTGCTAGACTCGGCTCAGCAGCAGGGTTGGGCTCCCATTGCCTGGGACTATGAGGAAAGTTCAGATGACAACTGTGAACTCCTGGCTGATGAATCGGCAGTGGAAAATATGGAGATTTTCATCCCTAAAGCCGAAGCGGATGGTGTGGAGTTCCAGGGAGCCGGGGCGGTTGGCCCCCCCTCTCCAGCAACAAGCTGAGGTGGTAAAGCTTTTACCCCCAGCTGAATCATTGGCAACAGAGCAGGGTACCCCAAGCCTCTGCTCCCAACTAGCAGAAGAGGGGGACCCTGTGGTAGTGGATGGGACTGTGGTCTCCACCCACAGCAACACAGCGGAAGAGCTGGCAACAGAACAGAGGGTCACGGACCTCTGCTCTCCACTAACGGAAGAGGGGGACACTGTGGTAGTGGATGGGACTGTGGTCTCCACTCACAGCAACCCAGCAGAAGAGCTGGCAACAGAGCAGAGTGTCATAGGCCTCTGCTCCTCACTAACAGAAGAGGGGGTTCCTGGGGTAGTGGATGGGACTTCAGTCTCCACTGGCACAACCCCAGAAAATGGTACAGGACTGGGACAGGAGGATGTCTGCTTTGCTTTGCAAGCACCGGGGGGTTTTCACCAAGCACCAGTGGATGGGACTTCAGTCTCCACTGGTATACCCCAGGAAGGGGGGGCAGTTGGCCCAGACCCCCAACAGCATGATGGACTGAGCCAAGCTACCCTGCCTTCTCCCCAGCGGCAGGCGTGTTCTCTGAGAGAGGCAGAGGTTGGCGGGGTGAGTAATGCCCAGTTTGGAGCCATTTATTTGGGGTACAGTATGGATACCAGCATTGGAGGACGGGAACTACTGACGGACTTCGGAGTCAACCCGTTTGGGGTTACCACCTGTGTCCGTCTCCCACCGAAAGGGGAGAGATGTAACGGAATGCACCGTGACAGACTGAGATATTCCTATGTCTAGGGTCACCTTATGTCCACTAGGGCCATAGGGTGACAAAGAATCATAATTCATATATTACAGAAGACATTATTAAGGGACATTAATAATAATTCATGTTTGCAGGATGTCTTCAAATATCAAAAGCTGTTAGCTATGCAATCTGGGCACACATGCTTTTAAAAGGTGTTAATTCAGGTCTACAAGACCAGAGTGAGTCATACCTTTGTACAATATGCTATTGAAATATCTTAAGGTGTTGGCTATCCACTGTAAAGACACCCACTCTCACAAGACTCTGCCATTGTGTGATAAGTCTGTCTAGGTAATGTGATTGAGGTTTCCTTTCTGTGTGTGAAGATTATCTGTGATTGTGTATTATTCAAAAGGGAAAATCATTGTGTGATAAAGCTGACTAGAGAACTTATTCAACTAGATGTCTGTGTTACTATTC
The DNA here is from genome assembly GCA_029574335.1 of Rana kukunoris. Lineage (NCBI taxonomy): Eukaryota > Metazoa > Chordata > Amphibia > Anura > Ranidae > Rana > Rana kukunoris. Next base: position 470,102,156 of record CM056049.1, read on the forward strand.
AAGGTTAATTGAACACTATTGAAGATACGGTGCCGACCGGTCTACATGGTTAGCTTACCTGAATGCCTTTTAGAGTGTGATTGAAGCCCCCCATGGTGTGAAGGGGGGTGGAGATTGCATTGTCCTGTGATTAACTGCATTATGCTTGAGACTGTATAAGAAGCTGAGAAAATTCTAATAAATTGTCATATCTTTGGAAGCAAGAACGGAGCTCTGTCTCGTCTTATTCTGGGAAAGGATATGGATCGTGTATGCAATATTGTCGGAGTGTGTCAGATAAGCTTGTCGTGGTTGGATGGAAAGTCGTAAGCGGTGGTGACCGTTACACCTCGTTTTTCCTTTTGACCTCCAAAATACAGCAATCCAGGTTTGAATATGCCATTTCCTGTCTCTCCTCTTCTTGCTTTCCACCAGCACCTGAGCGGTTTGGCATGGTGGAAAGCAGAATGTGCTCACCCCCTCCCTATGACTACAGCCTGCGTGAAGATGCTCTCTTATGCCTCACAGAAATGGAGGCTAAGCCTAATGGGAACTGTAGTTCCCCTTTAGGCTGTGATGCAGCAAGAATGAACGTGCACCGCAAACCAGGAAGTCAGTCAGAATAACGATTCAGGAGTGCTGGAGGTGAATAAAACAGATCGATTCCACTGATCCAACATGGTCATGCCTAAATTTGATAAATGATGTCACCTAGGATTATCACCAGCTTGTTTACATACAAAAGTCAGTAATGATCTGTTAATTGCGATGGAATTAGCAGCAGGTCAACATTTTTGTTGTGTTGAAAGGTCAGTGTGATTAACAAGGTTCTACATTACTGGATGAGGTGACTGATGTTGGATTTACACCGGGGAACACAGTTTATTTATTTTTTTAATTGTAGCACCCCCTTTCTTCCAGCATTGGCACTACGCTAAAAACTAGTTGACTGGGAGAGTTACATTGCTCCAGATCGTGATTTGTTGAGGTTAATGACCTGTGTCATTCTGGAAAGGTCCACTGGCTCGGACTGCATTCTGGGGATGTGAGTATCATCTTTGGCCGGCAATGGGAGCCAGAAGGATTTCTGGCAGATGGAGTCTTCCCCAGCACCTAATTGGAAAGGGTTTTTCCCCACTGGGCATGCTGGGGAGCGGTATATCTGTGATGGAGCTCATGTGTTCGGGGTCTTCTCCTGCGCGGGGTCCCAGAGTCGGGGTGCGGCATCCACCTTCAGGGTGTGCGCATCCATGGACCCTGCCGGCGTGGCCCACCTGGCCAAGCTTCCAGGCCTTGCTGAGTCTTGGTCTGGGACGAAACTAAGGGGACCCCAGTGATTTACTGGGTTCCCGATGCCGTAAAGAGGATCCGGCGCCCGGGCTATAGACAGGTACGCTCTGCTGCCACCCGGTGATCTGTGCTGAGATAACTACTGGGAGGATTAGCTCTATTCGGACATTTAGAAACTATCTAGACTACACTGGCCTGTGGCAGAGGCCTAGAGCCGGGTCAGTGAGAGAGACCTGTTCCAGTCAGCATTTAAAGTGGCGACATGTGCAAAATTGTGTCTTTCAAGGGGCTGATTTTGCTGTACACATATCCAGGCCTGACATCGAGAATCTCTATTTCCTCATCAACCTATTCTCCTTTCACCAGGTTGATGTTTGGCTATGTTGGCCTGGAATTAAAGCATTGAGAAAATCTTTATTGACTGTGTTCACACTTAATTACTACTTAGTGACTTCTGGTGCACCCCTAGACCAAGCAAGGGTAACTTAATCTGCCGATCCCATTATTAATCCAGCGGCCCTTTTGGGGGTGACACTACATAATAAATGACTTTTTCATGGTGTGTGTTTTTATTTACTATTTACAGTTTTTGTGAATGACTAATGAGAAGTATTATGTATTATGTACAGATTCAACTACTATGGGAGGCAAATCTCTGGGTGACAACTTAGACCCCCACATCCATATTGAGGGACAGGAAGTGAGGATGACGCCCTTGTCCATATCAACATGGGGATAAAGGGCCTTGCAGGGGAGGTAGGCAAATATGCCCAGTCTGTCACAGAACTGCGAACACGGTGGGTCTGGGTCGAACTCATGTTTAACCCAAACCTGAATCTCATCCCTACTGAATACGTGTATGGACATTTTCTGACAGCTTAAACCACTTTTAACCAGCTTTTAATTGCATAAAAAAAAAATACACCTTCTCAGCAACAAATTCATGGTTTCGGTAGGAAATGGTATAGATTGCATTCATCCATTTGGTTGTTTTTGTGACTGCAGGCTGGATAAAAGTGTTTGAAATTGACTAAAATCTTTCATAGAAGTATAAGAACTATTCATTATTACTATAAATAAAAAATAAAAAAACATAAAATTATGTTTAGCTACCTTAGGTCAGCAAATAGAACACATATTTATTGTCCTGAAGAATGCCATCTGTGGTGCCATGATTATTTTGCCTTTTTACATCAACAGAACTACTATAATTTAATTGTTATCAAGGAAACATTATGGGCGCCATTGATTCTTCAAAATGAATAAGGCTCTAGCCTATATATTTTACAAAGATTCCTGCAGAACAAAACATTTTACAATTAGTTTAAGCCCTTATTAGAACATTCTAACTGCAGTCACAGTGTCTCAAAAAGCAGACAAAACAAAACTTGGTTTCTTGAATTCTATTTAAATAATACTACTGTAAAATGTGAATCTTTCTTTTTTTTAAATGATGAAGGACCAAAATACTCTTTAATAGCTGCATAACAAAATAATTTTGGGCCCACTTAACCTTTTCTTTCCGCCATAAAGGCAATCTCACTATAGTTGGCAATACATCAATGGAAATGCGGCCTTTTCAGCAGAGAGCAGCCAAGATTTGATTCATGAATGAGCAGTCTGATTGTACCTAAGTCGATCCATCGATCGATTTGGGTACAACCAGCCTGTCATATTTTATTTACACTCGATCACTGCTGGTGGATCCACCCGAAAAAAATTTTTTTTTTTAAAAGCCAGCAGCTACAAATACTGCAGCTGCTTACTGCATGCGCGCGCCGCATAGCGCACCCTCACTGGTCCCCGCTGTCTCCTGAGACCAATGTGTTTCTCAGAAGACAGCGGGGGGTGACGCGAATGGGCGTGACTTCCGCGGGTGTCTACTTCTGGTAGTGGGAGCAAATACCTGTATTATACCCTCTCTCACCTGAAAGGTGCCAAATTTGACACCGGTGGGAGGGTTCCGAAAAGTGGAGGTTAGCATTGTTATTTGTTTATTTCCACAGGAAAGAATAATAAATCTTCTTTTGTTGATACACAATCCAGGCATTATTTTATTTTTTTGGGGGGATTCTGCTTTGTATTTAAAGCGCACGTTCACTCAGAAAAGAAAAGTTCCCCTTTTCAGCCTCCTCCACCCTCTTCTATCACATTTGAAGTGACGTTTTACCAGTTCACCACGTTCCTTTGCACAGCTGGCTTTGCTTAGTAAACATGCTGACACAGGGGACTTAAAGACCAGTGAAGAACTGGTTTGGGCAATGATGGCGCTGGATCTTTGGACAGACAAGTGTCCTTTTATTAAAGGTAAGCAGCTACAATATTAAACTATCATTTTTCTAACTAGTGCATTAACATTAACAACTTTGCATGAGACACCACCTCCTCCACAATCATTGGCACAAGATCATGGTTTTAATAACATGGTTAATATCAGTAGTTTAATGATGTATATAGGGGTCATGTAAGAAAACATCAAGAATGGTTATGATTCTAAGTGATACTAATGTCTCTTCTTTTTGGGTTAAAAATAACACACGTCATGCTTACATGCTTTGTGCAGTGTTTTTTTGCACATACAGTAACTGCCCAGATCCGCCTCTCCTTGGGTTCCTTGCCGGCTCTCCTGGCCCCTCCCTTCAGCCTAGTGCCCCCACAGCAAACATCTTGCTATGGGTTCACCCAAGCCGAGCTGCTGCTCTGTGTCCATTCATACATGAAGTCATGATTTGGCTCTGCCCCTCTCCTCATTGGCTTACTGACTTTGATTGACAGCAGTGGGAGCAATTGGAGCCAATCAGCCAATGAGGAGGGAGAGTTCCAGACAGCCAAGTCTCTTGTGAAACATTGCTGAATCTAGATGGGGCTCAGGTAAGTATAAGGGGGCTGAGGGGGGGCTGCTGCACACAGAAGTTTTTATTTTTTATCTTAATTCATTATGATAAAAAACCTTCTGCCTTTAGAACAACTTTAATCAAGCAAGTGACAGGGTTCTGTCCTTTCAACATCTAACACAGTGGTTCTCAACCTGGGGGGCGGTACCCCTCTCAGGGGTCGAATCACTATTTGCCAGGGGTCACCGAATCCTAGGCTGTTCCTGAAGCCCATCAAGGGTGTCCTTGGAGCCTGTGGCCACCCAGCTGGGCTATTCCTGGAGCCTGCAGCCATTCACTCAGCCTCTTCACAGCTGTCCATTCAGTTCATGGCATGGCTGGGGGGGGGGCAGAGACTAGAGGTCAGATGACTGGTGAGGAATGTGAAGTGGAAGGGGCTGGTGGAGACCCTATCTCCTGATTTTGGCATAGGTGTCACTGCTGCAAGACACCACAGAGCCGCGGAGACACATTGAGTAACACTACCTGTGATTATAGTTGCCATTAATAGTGCCCACTGTAGTTCTCGGATCAGCAGATGACCTTCATCAAGAGCAACTAAGTTGGCTGATCAGAACTCCCTTCCCAGCACTGCCACTTATCTAATTCCCCCCTCCCTCACCAAGGAGTAAGAGAAGGAATAAAAAGAGAATACACGGAAGGCAAAGGAAGAGGGGGAGGAACAAAGAAAAAGGGAGAGAATAAGGGAACAAGAAAGAAGGCTAGAGAGATGGATGGGGGGGGAATCTAGGATAGAGAGAGATAAAAGGGAAAGAAAAGAGAACAAAGAGTGGTACATCCTAAATTGTACCATAAGGCCTCGTACACACGAGGGGATATGTCCGCTGAAAACGGTCCGATGGACCGTTTCAGCAGACATCTCCGCTCATGTGTATGGGCTAGCGGACAGATTTCTCCACCCGACAGATTTCAAAGCATGCTTTGAAATCTATCCGGTGGGAATCTGTCCGCCCGACATGTCTGCTGGTTAGTACACTTACCAGCAGACATGTTGTCCCCCACCGCCGCCGCGCCGCCGCCGAATGGATTCGGCGCATGCGCGGAAGTGTTTAACTTCCTGGTGCGGTGACGTGGTGGCGTCAACGTCACCGCCGCGTCACCGACACGTCACCGCGCCGTCCGGCAGCGGGGAATTTGATCCGATGGTGTGTACACGCCATCGGATCAAACTCCCGATCGGACATATCCGATGGAAATGGTCCGTGGACCGTTTTCATCGGATATGTCCGATCATGTGTACGAGGCCTAAGGGGTAATAATACTGTATGGGTGGAAGGGACACAGGTAGCGCTAAAATGTCCGTAATAAATCACACTTTTTTTAAGCCATTGCACTATATTGAACAAACAGAGTGGGGTGAAACTAGTGAAAACAAGAAAATGTGCAATAAAAACAAGCTAAAGTATGCACTTTATTAAATAAACTGAGTGTGAGAATGCTTGGGAAAGCAAGAATATATGTGGGGGTATATTTTATATTTAAATAACCAAAGCAAAAAATATACTGTACTTTATTTTAATTATTGTACAGGATTTGTCTTTTTAAGCATTTGAAACTTGCTATTTATTATACAGTGCTTTAATAAAGCATTCATACCCCTTGAAATTTTCCACATTTTGTCATGTTACAACCAAAAACTTAAATTTATTTTATTGGGATTTTATATGATAGACCAACACAAAGTGGCACATAATTGTGAAGTGGAAGGAAAATGATAAATGTTTTTCAGAATTGTTTACATATAAATATCTGAAAAGTGTGGCGTGCATTTCTATTCAACCCCCCAACACTTAGGCCCCATTCACACCTGAGCATAGCAGAAAGTCGCACAATTTTACCACAATTTTACCACGATTTTTGCAGCGTTTTTTACCGCGTTTTTTCCACGACATTGTACAGGTCAAAAGGTCACCAATGTAAAAAGCAGAAAACACCAAAATCTGCCTAAAAAAAGTCCCAGAACTTGTTTGAGCTTCAGGCGTTTTGGAGTTTCTGGCTTCAGCCGTTTTCGAGTGGAGATGTGAATCATCTCCATAGAGAATAATAGATTTTTCCCCCTCCAGCGTTTTGTAGCTTCAGGCTTCAAGCTACAAAATGCTCAGGTGTTAATGGGGTCTTAGTCAATACTTTATAGAACCACCTTTCCCTGCAATTATAGCTGAAAGTCTTTTTGGGAATGTCTCTACCAGCTTTACACATCTAGAGAGTAACCTGTTTGCCAATTCTTCTTTGCAAAATAGCTCAAGCTCTGTCAGATTGGATGGAGAGCGTCTGTGAACAGCAATTTTAAAGTCTTGCCACAGATTCTCAATTAGATTTAGGTTTGGACTTTGACTGGGCCATTCCAACCTATGAATATTCTTTCATGTAAGCCATGCAATTTTAGGGCTGGCTGTATATTTAGGGTCATTGACCTGTTGGAAGGTGAACCTCAGCCCCAGGCTTAAGTCTTTTGAAGACTCTAACAGGTTTTCTACTAGTATTTGGCTTTATCCATCTTCCCATCAATTCTGACCAGCTTCCCTGTCCCTGCTGAAGAATTGCATCCCCACAACATGGCGCTCCTACCACCATGTTTCACAGTGGGGATGGTGTGAGTTTTCAGGGTGATGTGAAGTGTTAGTTTTCCGACACACATAGCGTTTTGCTTTTAGGCCAAAAAATATAATTTTGGTGTTATCTAAAACGGGACTTCTTTTGGCTTTCTTTCAACAATGGCTTTCTTCTTGCCACACTTTCATAAAGGCCAGATTTGTGGAGTGCATGACCAATAGTTGTCCTTTGGACAGATTCTTCCACTTGAGCTGTGGATCTCTGAAGCTTCTCCAGAGTTACCATGGGCCTCTTGGCTGCTTCTCTGAGTAATGCTCTCCTAACCTGGCCTGTCAGTTTAGGTGGACCATGAAATATTCAAAGCTTGGGATTTTTTTTATAACCTAACCTGCTTTAAACCTCTCTACAAATGTATTCCTGAAGTGTCTGATGTGTTCCTTGGCCTTCATTAAAGGTATTTGTTCACTAAGGTTCTCTAACAAGCCTCTGAGGGCTTCACAGTATATTTACTAATTAGGTGACTTCTGAAGGCAATTGTTTTCCACAAAATTTTAGTTAGGGGTATCAAAGTAAAGGGGGCTGAACACAAATGCAACCCAGTGTCTGCTGGTTAGTACACTTACCAGCAGACATGTCGTCCCCCACCGCCGCCGCGCCGCCGCCGAATGGATTCGGCGCATGCGCGGAAGTGTTTAACTTCCTGGTGCGGTGACGTGGCGGCGTCAACGTCACCGCCGCGTCACCGCCACGTCACCGCTCCGTCCGGCAACGGGGAATTTGATCCGATGGTGTGTACATGCCATCGGATCAAACTCCCGATCGGACATATCCGATGGAAATGGTCCGCGGACCGTTTTCATCGGATATGTCCGATCGTGTGTACGAGGCCTAAGGGGTAATAATACTGTATGGGTGGAAGGGGGACAGGTAGCGCTAAAATGTCCGTAATAAATCACACTTTTTTTAAGCCATTGCACTATATTGAACAAACAGAGTGGGGTGAAACTAGTGAAAACAAGAAAATGTGCAATAAAAACAAGCTAAAGTATGCACTTTATTAAATAAACTGAGTGTGAGAATGCTTGGGAAAGCAAGAACATATGTGGGGGTATATTTTATATTTAAATAACCAAAGCAAAAAATATACTGTACTTTATTTTAATTATTGTACAGGATTTGTCTTTTTAAACATTTGAAACTTGCTATTTATTATACAGTGCTTTAATAAAGCATTCATACCCCTTGAAATTTTCTACATTTTGTCATGTTACAACCAAAAACTTAAATTTATTTTATTGGGATTTTATATGATAGACCAACACAAAGTGGCACATAATTGTGAAGTGGAAGGAAAATGATAAATGTTTTTCAGAATTGTTTACATATAAATATCTGAAAAGTGTGGCGTGCATTTCTATTCAACCCCCCAACACTTAGGCCCCATTCACACCTGAGCATAGCAGAAAGTCGCACAATTTTACCACAATTTTACCACGATTTTTGCAGCGTTTTTTACCGCGTTTTTTCCACGACTTTGTACAGGTCAAAAGGTCACCAATGTAAAAAGCAGAAAACACCAAAATCTGCCTAAAAAAAGTCCCAGAACTTGTTTGAGCTTCAGGCGTTTTGGAGTTTCTGGCTTCAGCCGTTTTCGAGTGGAGATGTGAATCATCTCCATAGAGAATAATAGATTTTTCCCCCTCCAGCGTTTTGTAGCTTCAGGCTTCAAGCTACAAAATGCTCAGGTGTTAATGGGGTCTTAGTCAATACTTTATAGAACCACCTTTCCCTGCAATTATAGCTGAAAGTCTTTTTGGGAATGTCTCTACCAGCTTTACATATCTAGAGAGTAACCTGTTTGCCAATTCTTCTTTGCAAAATAGCTCAAGCTCTGTCAGATTGGATGGAGAGCGTCTGTGAACAGCAATTTTAAAGTCTTGCCACAGATTCTCAATTAGATTTAGGTTTGGACTTTGACTGGGCCATTCCAACCTATGAATATTCTTTCATGTAAGCCATGCAATTTTAGGGCTGGCTGTATATTTAGGGTCATTGACCTGTTGGAAGGTGAACCTCAGCCCCAGGCTTAAGTCTTTTGAAGACTCTAACAGGTTTTCTACTAGTATTTGGCTTTATCCATCTTCCCATCAATTCTGACCAGCTTCCCTGTCCCTGCTGAAGAATTGCATCCCCACAACATGGCGCTCCTACCACCATGTTTCACAGTGGGGATGGTGTGAGTTTTCAGGGTGATGTGAAGTGTTAGTTTTCCGACACACATAGCGTTTTGCTTTTAGGCCAAAAAATATAATTTTGGTGTTATCTAAAACGGGACTTCTTTTGGCTTTCTTTCAACAATGGCTTTCTTCTTGCCACACTTTCATAAAGGCCAGCTTTGTGGAGTGCATGACCAATAGTTGTCCTTTGGACAGATTCTTCCACTTGAGCTGTGGATCTCTGAAGCTTCTCCAGAGTTACCATGGGCCTCTTGGCTGCTTCTCTGAGTAATGCTCTCCTAACCTGGCCTGTCAGTTTAGGTGGACCATGAAATATTCAAAGCTTGGGATTTTTTTTATAACCTAACCTGCTTTAAACCTCTCTACAAATGTATTCCTGAAGTGTCTGATGTGTTCCTTGGCCTTCATTAACCACTTCAGCCCCGGACCATATTGCTGTCCAAAGACCAGAGCACTTTTTGAGATTCGGCACTGCGTCGCTTTAACTGACAATTGCGCGGTTGTGCGACGTGGCTCCCAAACAAAATTGGCGTCCTTTTTTTCCCACAAATAGAGCTTTCTTTTGGTGGTATTTGATCATCTCTGCGGTTTTTATTTTTTGCGCTATAAACAAAAACAGAGCGTCTATTTTGAAAAAAATGCAATATTTTTTACTTTTTTCTATAATAAATATCCCCAAAAATATATAAAAAAAAAATATTTTTTCCTCAGTTTAGGCCGATACGTATTCTTCTACATATTTTTCGTAAAAAAAATCGCAATTAGCGTTTATTGATTGGTTTGCGCAAAAGTTATAGCGTTTACAAAATAGGGGGTAGTTTTATGGCATTTTTATTATTATTATTTTTTTACTAGTAATGGCGGCGATCAGCGTTTTTTTTTCAGTACTGCGATGTTATGGCGGACACTTCGGACACTTTTGACACATTTTTGGGACCATTGGCATTTTTTTAGCGATCAATGCTATAAAAATGCATTGGATTACTATAAAAATGCCATTGGCAGTGAAGGGGTTAACACTAGGGGGCGGGGAAGGGGTTAAGTGTGTTCCTATTTGTGTTCTAACTGTATGGGGGGGGGGGGACTTACTAGGGGGAATCACTGATCTTCTGTTCATACATTGTATGAACAGAAAATCAGCGTTTCCCCCGCTGACAGGAACGAGCGCTGTGTGTTTTCACACACAGCTCCCGTTCCCCGCTCTGTAACGAGCGATCGCGTGTGCCCGGCGGCGATCGCGCCCGCCGGGCACACGCACGGGACTCGGGGGCGAGCGCGGGGGCGCGCGCGCGGGCCGCCGGCGGCGCGCACGCGCCCCCTAGTGGCCGCGAAAGGCGCGACGTAGAGCTACGGGCTCTCGCGCACCCGTGCCGACCTGCCGCCGTATAACTGCGGCGGCTGGTCGGAAAGTGGTTAAAGGTATTTGTTCACTAAGGTTCTCTAACAAGCCTCTGAGGGCTTCACAGTATATTTACTAATTAGGTGACTTCTGAAGGCAATTGTTTCCACAAAATTTTAGTTAGGGGTATCAAAGTAAAGGGGGCTGAACACAAATGCAACCCAGTGTTCACATATTTATTTGTAAAAAAAAAAGCAAAAAATAATAATATTCATACGTGTATAATATTTTGGTATGTAAACATTTATATTTTGATGTGATTGCGTGACAAACATTATTAGGATAACTTATGTAATTAAAGTTCACTAGAGCATATGGATTTTGAAAAAAAAAAATTTTCATACAAGTACATGGTACAACAGACACATATCAGCAATATGAAATGTTGGGTTTACATACCCTTTAACCACTTGCCTACCGCTGCACGTCGATATATGTCGGCACAATGGTAGCGGTGGGCAAATGGACGTACCTGTACATCCCCTTTAAAAAGCACACGGTTTCTTAAAGCAGTCGTGTCACTTGTACCCCACATTTAGAATCACTCCCTAGGACACACTTAATTCCTTCATCACCCCCTAGTGTTTAACCCCTTACCTGCCAGTGTCATTTACACAGTAATCAGTGCATTTTTATAGCACTGATGGCTGTATAAATGACAGTGGTCCCAAAATAGCGTCAAAAGTGTCCAATGTGTCCACCATAATGTTGCAGCCATGATAAAAATCGCAGTTCGCTGCCATTACTATTACTATTAAAAAATTAAAAATGCCATAAATCTATCCCCTATTTTGTACTTTTTACCAAAAATATATAGAAGAATACATATCAGTATAAACTGAAGAAAAAATGTTTTTTTATATATATATTTTTTGGGGATAAAATATAGCTTTTTTCAAAATTATCGCTATTTTTTGTTTATAGCAAATAAAATAAAAACCGCAAAGGTGATCAAATACCACCAAAAGAAAGTTCTATTTGTGGGAAAAAAAGGACATCAATTTTGTTTGGGTACTACATCGCATGACTGCGCAATTGTCAGTTAAAGCAACGCAGTGCTGAATCGCAAAAAGTGCTCTGGTCAGGAAGGGGGTAAATTCTTCCAGGGCTAAAGGGGTCAACCAGTATGTATGTGTGAATAATTTTCAAAAACTTTCCTGAGTTTGATTCAGTGGGGTGTTTGTTGAATTCTGCTTGAAGTTCGCAAAACCTGAACTTAACAAAGAACCACAATGAGGTCGTTAGAAAGGCAAATCCCCATCAACATGCCAAAGAACCCTCCCTATGTCGAGAGCTTAACAAAGAACCACAATGAGGTTGTTAGGAAGGCAAATCCCCACCAACACGCCAAAGAACCCTCCCCATGTCGAGAGCTTAACAAATAACCACAATGAGGTTGTTAGGAAGGCAAACCCACATCAACACGCCAAAGCACCCTCCCCACGTTGAGAGCAAGCGGCCTGGTAAGGTTCAGGAAGGGGGCTCTCCCCTCCCCCTTTCCTGACCTGTCAGGCTGCATGTTTGGATAAGGGTCTGGCATGGATTTTGGAAGGGAACCCCACACCATTTTTTTATTTATATTTTGGGGAAAGTTTCCCTTACAATCTATACTAGACCCAAAGGTCTTAAGTTCTTAATTGTAATATACTGCAAATTACTTTGTTACATGTTGTTCCAGGTGATTCATTGATTTGGAGGACAGTTATATGTATTGTACAATGTAATGAGTTTGTTGACACGCTTGAGTATAATTTAGGGGTCTGATAATGTTGAGTTAGATATAGATATATAAATATAGACGTTCACTTTAAGGATTGATAATGCACCCTTGTTTGCTTTTTCACAGATGTTCGCAGCTTCTTCGTTTTTTCCTTGGGAATCAGACACGGGCTACTGATAAGGCCTGTTCGGAATACACTTTCTACTAAACCAGTTTGAACTGGCCAGAGACTCTAGAATTTTTTTTTGCCAGTCACGTGATGTAACCCCCTATTTACTGTTCCCTTGCTATAAAGAAGAAACAGACTTTGATTGGACTAAAACTATACGATCACACATTTATCACGCCTAGAATACACTTGATACATACCCATATCTTATGAATATTCATACGTATAAATTGTATAACACGTAGTTGTTAGTGATGAGCGTAATACGCCATATTCGATTTCGCGATATTTCACGAATATATAGAAGAATATTCGCGAAATATTCGTTAATATTGAATATTCGTGATATTTTATCAAAAAATAAAAATTTAGCCAAATTTCGCTAATGCGAATGCGAAATTTCGCTAATGCGAAATTGATTGCGAAATTCTCGTCAACGCGCGAAAACGGAGATCATTTCCTGGATTACTAAACTAATATGCACTAAACACTAACTCTACTTACACAAACTTATATGACTAAACTAAAGCTAATTTTATTTATTTTTTATACACAAAACACAGAAGGGCAGAGAACGCATTCGCGAATATTCGTAATACGAATATTCGCATTGCGAATATTCGGCAACATAAAAGGATCGCCTCAGCTACTCGGCCCAGGGTCTCTAATCATACCAGCAATGCTTTTAGACGTCGATGGAGATCACTAGGATGTGATCTGTTTTAAAAATAAATTTGAAAAAATACGAATATTCGCAATAGCGAATATTCACCGCGATATTCGATTTATTTGCGAATACTCAAATATGCAATATTCGTAACGAATATTCGCAATGCGAATATTCGTGAGCAACACTAGTAGTTGTAAGCTCAAACACTTTTACTTGCTTATACGCTGAGATCTGTGTTGTATTTCTCCATTGCAATGTGTGTATAATTAAAGCACCTACTTATCTTATCTGGATCTACTATCTCATCATCTGATCATCTTAATTAAGACCCCCAAATCGGATTTAACAGCTGGTGCCTGTGACTCGGATTCAGTTCCTTTGGACTTTCAACCAAAGAGACGGGAAACCCATGGTGGGCAGAACCAGTGGCCACGGTAAGAACATTTTTTGTCTTACTCATTCTGTCTACCACGGCAAGTACCAGTCTATTGGCTGACATCTGATGTGTTTGTTTCCCTTTGATGAGATGGTGAGATAAAATGAATGCAAACCAGTGTAATGTTAATGCTACACTGTTTGACCCAAATAACTCCTTTACTTGTTGAAGAAATAGAGTCGCTAATTATCAATGTTGATGTTTTGTTTCCATGCTTGGGGTGTCAATAGGTTTATGAAACTCGTGAAAAGGTCTGACCAGCGCACTGTAGTAGTGAGCCTGTGTGGCGAGTAATGCCTTTGTGGCAAGTGCCATTTGATGGCTACTGTGTGTAGCCCATGAGAAATTTTGGGTGATGACCCACACATTTTTAAGTAGAGACTCGAGAGTGAGTTCTCTAGATTGGGAGTACGGTACTCCCATGGACCTTTCAAACCAGATAAGGTAGAAGTGGCGCGAGAAGGTCCTATGACTGACATGACAGACAGATGTGGACAGTGGTTAAGATGACGCCAAGACTAATATAGTCTGGACCAAAACAGAGCTGATCTAGTATCAGAAGGAGTTATGATCAACTTGCTTGGGTTTCTGTGTATGTTATTTTTTTTATTTTTTATGACAGAGTTGAATAAGTTAATTAAAAATGTACAATGTGTATTTTTGAAAGTATGCAATGTGATGAAACTAACAAATTATGAGCCTGTCAAGGTTAGAGAATTAGACCAGGCAATGCCATTGTTATATAAATGTTTAAGAAATGTTTGAGAAGCAGAAAATCAATGCTACTTTTGGATGATTGTAAGATAATGATGAGAAGAGCCTGCTGTCTTGCAGTTTCCTCCCCCCTCCTTTGCGCTTGGGTTAGTGTGTGAAGAAAAGAGATGCCCCTCCCTTCAACTTTCTGTGTAAAGCAGCCAGATAGTTCTGAATATCTAAGAAATGTTTAATTATGTGGCGACGTGAAATCCTAGTTAAAATTGTTAGTTTTTGTTATGTAACTCTAGGATTCATTTTAAACAAAGAAAGAAAAGTTAGCCATGATTATTATAATTATTTAAATGTTTAGCTTTTCACTCTAGGCTACTGAACATGAAAGTATAGAAAGGCAAGTTTATTTATAAGAGGAAATGGTTTCATGAAAAGTTAATTGCATTATGAAGAAAGTGTACAGAATGTTGTAGAATTATTAATGAGGATTGCTGGATGTGAGAAAAGAGAAAAGGCTGAATGCTTTTGTAGCCCAAAATGATGGTCAAGGAGCTGTTTCTCAAAAAGAAACCAGGAAATGCTATGATTCTGGCAGGATTGGCCAGAAAATGCAGATTGCCTGACAGACGTAAGCAGAAGAAAGAGAGATGATGAATGAATACTAAAGCAGCATGAACTTTCTGAGCACACAGAAGTTAATTTGTGCATCTCTGAGACGGATGGTAAAGACGGTTTTGTAACATCACACTTTCCACAACTAACATTATGATTGAATAACATAATTGCAGTTGAGGAATCAAAGCTACGGTAGCCTTTGTTTGGATGGTGATTTTATAGGTTGCGTTAATTTCTGATCCTGCTGAGATAAATCACATTATTAGGTTTGAATAAAGTGAAACTGGATAGAGTGAAAAAAAAGGGGGGAGCACACTGCAACAAACACCAAGTGGTCTATCCTAATAGACAAATAAACAAATATAGCAAATATGAACAAAGTGACAGTGTCTGCGCTGTGAAAGGAACTACCACAGTCAAGTGAATGTGGTGAATGTAGTTGGCGTAAATGTACAAAGGGCACGTGAAACAAAATTAATTAAAAGGGCAACAAAGTGACACAGGTGTGGACTTAATTGTGAAATAAATTAAACTAAAACGAAAAAGATAGCAATGGTTCACTATGCAAACATCAGAGGGACATTGAAAGTATCAGGAATGACATATCAAAAACTAGTGTAAATATGATAGTCCAATTCGCATGGTCACACATGGATACAAGTGGGAAAAAAATGGAAGGAAAAAAATTGAGAGAGTCTATAGAGTGATGATTCCAGCAACCAAGTCTGTGAAGGAACACGGCAAAATCCAAAGTGCAGCACATACCTCTTGTAAACCTAGCAGCTCACCTCATAGCTATCGCATATAGCTAAAATAAATCCAGCCTTCCCTCAGGTTTATGATCTCTTGGGGGGTGGTCTTGTAAGCCCCAGTGGCAAATGGTGCATATGAGGGAACACAATAGGAAACATATATCGTAATACTGTCACTTGGAGAACCCCTCTAAATGTAATTACCTGCTAAAATTTGTTTCGTCAAGGAGTCCTTCCGTGCAGCAGGCAGATTTGTAAGAAGTGTATCTGCCTGTTCCCAGATAGTGTGGACTAACTCACTTTTATCAAAATTATTTAAGTCTGGATCACAAGCTCATCACTGATTAAATGAATACATTTATCCAGTATATGTTTTACCAGACAATTTTTCAGATTTTTCTCACTGTTGTGCCTGACAATTTCCAACCTCTAGGCACCTCTCCTCTTCCTTATTCCTTCCTTCCCTTTCCAAAAAATGAAATGTTTAAGATCCGGTGCTATATTTTATACTTTGAACATTTTGGAAATGTCTGGATGTACATTTTTTTTTTAAATAAAGTTTTTTATTATTCTGTAAAAAAATAAAACAGCAGAACATTGGTACCAATATGGCAAGCAGACATTGGCAGAATTAAAATAAGAGTGATGTCTAGCAAGCAAATGTTAGAACCCCGAAGGGGGGTCCGTCCGTGAACTACGGCATCACATAGACTAACAGTAGTAGTAACCATGGCCAAGATTCAGATACAATTAGATTCGCGTAGAGTATCAGAAATACACTACGCCGCCGTATTTTACCTGGCTCTACGTGGAATCCCGGTAGATTTTGTCCAGTAAACGATGGCGGCATAGTGTATTTCTCCCGGCGCAAGCCATCCACACGAGTAGGGGGCGTGAAGCATTTAAAATAGGCGCGTTCCCGCGGCGATCGAACTGCGCATGCTCCATTCAGAAATTTCCCGCCGTGCATTGCGCGAAATCACGTCGTTACGTCATTTTTTCTTGAGTAGTGTCATTTACGGACATTCCTATTCCCGAACGAGTTACGTAAAAAAAAAAAAAAAAAATTGAATTCGACGCGGGAACGATGGCCATACTTAACATGGGCTACGCACCGTTAGACCTGCAAAAAGCTGGTCTAACAGTGAAAAAAATAGACGAAAGCGATTGCGAAGACCGCTCGTATCTTCGTGGATGCCGTAAAAACTCATTTGCATATCCCGACGCATGAAAACGACGCGGACTCCTCCAGCCCGCAAAAATATCGCAGCGTAGATCCGAAGGCTTACGAAGACGTAAGCCTCTCGGGTTGAAGCCCGATATCATGGTTTGAGGACTCAAACTAGTGATACGGCGCGCGAAATTTGAAATTACTCCTGTCTAACACCAGTTAGACAGGCGTAATTGCTCTGTGAATCTGGGCCCATGTCTCTACTAGGACATGCAGTGTACAGTGCCTTGAGACTGATGCCTCATTTAACTTTCCATAACACACTTTACTCGGAAAAGTGGGAGGGGAAGAGAGTGGGAAAGGGGGAAAGGAGAAGAGAACAGAAAGAGAAGGGACAGGGAAAGACCAGGAAGACCAAATGAGCAAACAGGTAAGGAGGAGAAGTACCTCTTAATTTTGACCGCCGGATCAAGGCAGATCCTCCCAAAAAAGGCCACCGCTTCCAGACACTGTCGTGGTCGTCCGGCCTGTCTCGCAGTCTGGCTGTCATTTTCTCCATTGTCTCAACGTCCTTAACTCTGGCATAAAGGGCTTATGAGTCAACTTGCTTCCAGTGGTATTAAGCACCTTGCTCCTGTATGCCTAAGCAGTTTTTTATAGGGTTTAGCTAGCTTGGGTTGGTATAGACCTAAGAGTTGAATAAGTTAATTAAAAATTGTCCAGGGTATGGGTGTCTCGAAAAGGCGGGTCAATAATTGTTACGTTAAGGGCCAGAACAGGACTATCAAGGGGCATGTCCAATAGATGTGGAAAAGCGTGCCTCTGGCTCGCTGTCTGGAGTCAGGTACCAAAAGAAGAGAAACTTGTAGGAATTTTCCTTATAGAGGGTGCACATGGAGCTCTTAGCTGCCTGGCGGCAGACCGCCCTTGGATGTGCATTTTTAACGTTTTTACCTGACCAATCTGTAAAATTCCAATAAAATTCTATAAGAAGCAATAATAATAAAACCATCAATTTAAAGAAGGTTTCCCTCCTCAACACAGATTGTAGATATGTTGGTAGATTTTTAATATGGGTTTGTAGCTACATCAATTAATTTTTGTATCTGCCAAACTTTAACAACACAATAACAAACTAATTATCAATTCAGTTTAGCAAATACAAAAATTTGAATTGATATTTATAGAGTGTTTGCTTTATTTTGTATTGCAAAACACAAAAAAAGTTCTTAAGGGTTGACATCTAATGTTTCAGAATTTCAAAAGAAATATATCTAAGTGTCGACTTGCTTTCACAGAGTTAAATATATGGCTTAGTTTACGATG
Source organism: Rana kukunoris (assembly GCA_029574335.1). Lineage (NCBI taxonomy): Eukaryota > Metazoa > Chordata > Amphibia > Anura > Ranidae > Rana > Rana kukunoris. The sequence goes on from CM056049.1 coordinate 470,120,075, forward strand.
AGTGATGACATATCCAAATACATGTATTTCTGCAACACTTATATCATGTGACAGTGCAGTTAGTTTAATAAGCACTTGGGAAGGCAAACGTAATAATTACTTGGGAAAGCAGCAATCAGAAGTAGATGTCTCAGTCTGACAATTGCAGAAAATTGTACAAAAACATTCAGGAAGGAAACTGAAATATTAACAGTTTTGCTTCCTGAGCTTGAAGAGCTTGTGAACGTTTCCACAGAATGCTCACCAGTCTGTATTTATAATTTTATTTGGATAACTTCTTCCTGCCATGCCCCATCTCAATGATCTGACTCTACATCATTCTCTTTCGTGCTTGGACCACATTACATTTTCAAGTCACCTAATCTCTAATTTTCCCCTTTTGAGAATTCTGCACAACCCTATGTTTCCTCCTGCCTTCAATAATTCTAAAAGTTTTTCTTGGTATAATAAATTTATTAAATATATACATGACCTCTTAACATTGATTGGAGTGAAATCTTACTCCTTCCTTCTGGATCAATGGCAGCTTACTTCATCTGAATCAAATTGTCTCAATTACTTCAGATAACTGAATTTATACAAACTCTCCTTTCTAATTTGACACCTTAGTGTGACACCCATTTTGACACCTTTAGAAAAAAAATGTAAATGAACCCCACTCCCCTGGTCTTATATGTCTCTTATATGCTGCTCAAATTTCTTTTGCTAATAAACCTAACTAGGTTCTTGATTGGAAAGCTGACTTTTGAGAACCTCTAGAAGTTGCAGAATGGCATGAGATTTGGCCAAAAGTGGCTAAATGTTTCATTATTACTTTGGCATAGTGATGAGCGGAATATGCCATATTCGATTTCGCGATATTTCGCGAATATATAGAAGAATATTCGCGAATATTCGTTAATATCGAATATTCGTGATATCGAAATTTCGCTAGTGCGAATGCGAAATTGATTGCGAAATTCTCGTCAACACGCGAAAACGGAGATCATTTCCTGGATTACTAAACTAATATGCACTAAACACTAACTCTACTTACACAAACTTATATGACTAAACTAAAGCTAATTTTTTTTTTTTTTTTTTTTTTATACACAAAACACAGAAGGGCAGAGAACGTATTCTCGAATATTCGTTAGTATCGAATATTCGTGATATTTTATCAAAAAAAAAAAAAATAGCGAAATTTCACTAGTGCGAATGTGAAATTGATTGCGAAATTCTCGTCAACACGCGAAAACGGAGATCATTTCCTGGATTACTAAACTAATAGGCACTAAACACTAACTCTACTTACACAAACTTATATGACTAAACTAAAGCTAATTTTTTTTATTTTTTTTATACACAAAACACAGAAGGGCAGAGAACGCATTCGCGAATATTCGTAATACGAATATTCGCATTGCGAATATTCGGCAACATAAAAGGATTTGCCTCAGCTACTCGGCCCAGGGTCTCTAATCATACCAGCAATGCTTTTAGACGTCGATGGAGATCACTAGGATGTGATCTGTTTTAAAAATAAATTTGAAAAAATATGAATATTCGCGATAGCGAATATTCACCGCGATATTCGATTTATTCGCGAATACTCGAATATGCAATATTCGTAACGAATATTCGCAATGCGAATATTCGTGAGCAACACTACTTTGGCACAAGAGAAAGCACATACAATTCTCTTCCATTGGCTTATGACTCCTTCTTCTTCAGTTTCTCCCTTGTGCTTTAGAGGATGCGATGCCAGAGGTACCTTATTCTATATTTTTTTGGGAATGCCCATTAGTCCAAAACTTTTGAACATTTACTTTAGATATAAATCCAAATTTGATCTATTTAAAAAAAAATGGCCACATGAAAAACTATTGCTTAACCACACCACCCACCTCCCCTCCCGTATCATTATCATTTTTTATTTATTTTTTATTTTTACTAATACTCAACATAGGTTTCTAAACTATAAGTTATTCATCTTCCTCGCTCATATCACGTTTAATTTTTTATACTTTACTGTCAATGATTGTATATTGAAATGCTTGCATGATATATTAATTTGAATCCCATTGTTGTCTTCTCCCATTTTAATTGTATAAACACACGATCAGTCCATCCGATGAGAACAGTCTGAAGGACCGTTGTCATCGGTTAATCGCTGAAGCTAACTGATGGTCTGTCGCGCCCACACACCATTGGTTAAATAATCGATCGTATCAGAACACAGTGATGTAAAACACAACGACGTGCTGAAAAAAATAAAGTTTAATGCTTCCAAGCATGCGTCGACTTGATTCTGAGCAAGCGTGGATTTTTAACCGATGGTCGTGCTTACTAGCGATCGTTTTTGACCTATCGGTTAGGAATCCATCGGTTAAATTTAAAGCAAGTTGGATTTTTTTTAACCGATGGTTAAATAACCTATGGGGCCCAGACACGATCGGTTTTGACCGATGAAAACGGTCCATCAGACCGCTGTCCTCTGTTTAACCTATCGTGTGTACGAGGCCTTAGACTTACATGTAACCGTATAACTGCAATAATTAAAAATATTGTACCATAGCTAAGCTAAGGGAAAATTGCCTTGCTAAATATAAAGGGCCGGATTCAAAAAGAATTTACATCAGCGTATCAAGAGATACGCTGTGTAAATACTAAGAATAGCCGGCGTATCTTTTTTCTGTATTCAGAAAACAAGATATGCCAGATTTCTCCTAAGATACGAGCGGCGTAAGTCACTTACACCGTCGTATCTTAGTTGCATATTTACGCTGGCCGCTAGGTGGCGCTTACAGCGTTTTTTACGTAAAAAATGCAAATGAGCTATTTATGCCGATTCCCGAACAGACTTGCAGCAGCGCGTCGTAGTTTACGTTGTGTGCGTTAGCGTTAGAGCGATGTAAGGCTACCCCTGCTATAGGAGGCGTAGCCAATGTTAAGTATGGACGTCGGGACAGCGTCGAATTGTACGTCGGTTACGTCGTTTGCGTAAATAGTTCGGGAATGGGGCTCGACATTAGTTACGTTCATGTCGTTTACAAAAAGTGACGTGATTTCGCGCATGCACACTTGGAACATCCACGGACGGCGCATGCGCCGTCCAAAAAAAACGTCAACTACGTGGGGTCATGATTAATTTACATGAATCACGCCCCTACTTCATGAATTTGAATTGTGCGGCCTTACGCCGCAACACATACGTTACGCCGCCATAAATAAGGGCGCAAGTTCTTTCTGAATACAGAACTTGAGCAAAAATTTACAGCGGCGTAACGTATCGGGGATACGTTACACCAGCAGAAAGACCTGCGGATCTTTCTGAATCTGGCCCAAAGTCTCTTTGAAAGTGAACACTTTTGCAAACTGTGGTAAACCAATCCCAGGATGTGCAGGATACTACTGTATTTATTGTCGTATAACACTCACTTTTCTTACCCTGAAAATAGAGGGTAAACTTTGCCTGTGTGTTATACGCTGGGGGCTGTGGAATTTTTTTTCCTGAAACTTCCCTTTTAAAGTTAGGATGCGTTTTATATGCCTGTGCGTGTTATACGCTAATAAATATGGTAATTGTTTTTTTTATGTCATTCTCCCTGATGGGGTGACCACTCAAATTATAGCACTTGCACTTACTGCCCTTATTGCACTTGCATTTTTTTTTTTGTATATGTATGTATTTAATGTTTACCTATTAATTAATTATACATGTGTTCAGTCACATGCACGTGCACACTTAGCTCTGCACCTTTTTCTTATATAGTCTTACACAATTGGTCACATCTTTACACCAAGATCTATAATAAGATGAGAATCCTCTTCATCCAACACACTTACAGAAATGTCAGATTCCTTGTTTTCCCACCAAGCAGGGTGATTCATCATGGTGGCCTCTACATTACTATTGTGTTCTACAGTGATGTAAGAGTTGGCAGACCTACAGCGCTCAGCAGAAAAATGGTCCGACAATCTGACAGAGAACTCTGTGAAAGGTTCACTGTATGATATAAACTTTTACAAGGAGGAACTAGGACTGATACTTGCCCAGTTCAAGCAAGCCTGCTGTTTTGGTTGTTTACATATGTAACGACACCCCATATATGAAAGGGGTTAAAGTAATTTAGGACATTCCATTCCTGAACACAAGGCAGCTACTGGACACTCAAACCAGCCTAACAAGAAACCCATATGAATAATTCTCCCCCAAATTATTCATATGGGTTTAGCATACCTCCTGCTTATTTACTCTGGACATACACCTGTGACCAGAAACCTAATTAACATGAGATAATTATCTAATCCTTTAGACAGCATAGGTGACTCACAGGCATGACCTTTTAGGTCCTAGTCTTGCTGTCTCCTAGCTACCTTTCTACGATACACATTATCATAAATACACCTTCACACAATTGCAGGGTCAATTAGCACAATCAACAATGAGATGCAGAGCAGCCACACTAGACTCCTTTACATCATAGAAGGCAACAGACAGGTGGCTGGAGGTGATGACATTAGCATCTCTTTACAGTATATGTCCCAACAGTATGAATGAGTAACTCTTTCTAATATGGCATAAATCCTTTGTGATATTGTGGATAAATATTACTGTCCCATTTTAAGTAATCCAAGACACATTCTTAATGTCCATTATTTTCTTGCTCACCCTGTGCCCCTAATAGACAAAGGGCAATGTAGACATAAGAGGTGCATGGGGAACTGAAAGAAGGGTATCCCATACTTTCCAAGGGATTCTGGGTTCCACGGGCCCTCCTGTCACAGTATATAGTTACATTTAAGTATATGACCTTATCTGTGGTTTAATAGCCCTAATAACACTAAGTTGAGTAGATTGAGTAGAGCATCAATAGAGAATGATTTTTAGTGCTAGCCCCTCAGGAGATTCTGAGCATTTTGGGTACTCTGTTCACTACTGAGCCCTGAGCAGAGTATTGCCCCTGCTGAAACCACCAAAATACCGTGGCCAGGTGTCTGTCACACAAAGGATAAAGACGTACACACTGCTGAGATATATGTTTCACTTGCATTAATGTCACAGAAATGGTAAAACTGGTAAAATAAAACAATTTGGCTGAGTCTTTTAACCACTTTAGCCCGGAAGATTTGGCTGCCACTTTTCGCGATTCGGCACTACATCGCTTTAACTGACAATTGCGCAATTGTGCGACGTGGCTCCCAAACAAAATGATTTCCTTTTTATCCCACAAATATAGCTTTCTTTTGGTGGTATTTGATCACCTCTGCAATTTTTATTAAAAAACAGCAACAATTTTGAAAAAAAAAGCAGTATTTTTTACTTTTTGCTATAATAAATATTACCCAAAAATATATTAAAAAAATGTATGTATTCTTCTACATATTTTTGGTAAAAAATCCTAATAAGCGTATATTGATTGGTTTGTGCAAAAGTTGTAGCATCTACAAAATAGGGGATAGTTTTATGGCATTTTTATTATTTTATTTTTTTTACTAGTAATGGGGGCAATCTGTGATTTTTATCGTGACTAAGATGTTGCGGTGGACATATCGGATACTTTTGACTCTATTTTGCGACCATTGTCATTTTTACACAGATCAGTGCTATAAAAATGCGCTGACTACTGTGTAAATGACACTGACAGGGAAGGGGTTATCCACTAGGGGGCAAGGAAGGAGTTAAGTGTGTCCTAGGGAGTCAATTTGTGACCTGTGTGGGTGCTGGGGTACAAGTGACACGACACGACACTGTTTACTGCTCCCGATGACAGGGAGCAGAAGATCACTAGGCAGAACAGGCAGATGCCTTGTTTACAATGGCATCCCCCCGCTCTGTGACATGATCGAGGGACACCGTCGGACATTGAGTCTGCCAGTCCCGCGGGATCGGTCATGGAGCTCATGGTGGGTGTCCTCCTTTGGGAGGGCTGTGAAGGTGGCAATGACCCAGTCCGCCTACCCACAGGTTCCGCTACCTGCCTTCTCAGGATGATCAACTTCTTTGGCTGCTTTTGAGACTCCAGCAAACTTGACTCAATCTGGCCTGGGCCGATGTAGATCCACTCTGCTCTCTCTCTCATGTCCAGCCTCCAACCTAGTCTCTACCATCTACTCCTGTGTTCCCACGATTTTTCCTTTTTAAATGCTCGCTCCACTCTGCCAATCCTCATGTGTAGTGTAATTCAGCTAATCTGGATCAAAGAATCCTTCTGGCAAAAAAAAAAAACAGTTCTGTGTAACAGTAATATTGCACAGTGTTACAGTAAGTACAGTCAAAGAAATAAAGGTGCCCGAAGGACTTGAAAAACTTTAACTTTTTATATACAAGATACAGTAGATTGATTATCTTCTTGTATTGACCTCATGCACACAGAAAATAAACTCTTGTCACCGATCCTTTTCTGAATTTAAAGTTCTACCTGAGCATTATTTTTGTGAAATGACAAAAATGTATGAGCAGCATCAGGGAGCTTGGACTCAAAGCACCTATTGTTATATCTATAAGGAACACAGTTGGAAAAAACAGTACATTCTGAAATAAATCTAACAAAATAACAAGAGAAATATCAGTTTAAAAGATAGATCTAAACACCAAATAAAAACATTTAGAAGAATATACATAGAAAATATTTGCTTGTTTATATCATGTACATGTATAAGAAACAGTTACTGGTTTAAATCAGGAAACTTTAAGCTACCAACTAAAATTCATAACTGCCTACACATTTACTAATAATCACAACTATTTTTCAAATTTCCTTGACACCCTCCAACAAATCAAATGCACATTAGGGACTCCGATACCTCTGACATGCGACTGTCAAATGTGTCACCAATCTTCCCTTTTTTCACAAAATTTGTCAGCATGGTTTTGCTAAGATCTGACTCACCATAAGGGACACATTTAATCACTAATATGTCAGTTGCATGCAGTTCAGCTGGGGAGGACTCTTCAAGGACTCAGCAGTAAGTCAAGAAAACTTGGAGACAAACAGCGACTAAGCAGCAAGGGATTAGCTGTAACCTAAAAAAATATTAGATATGTAACTGCTTCTTACAGTGCAGCTTCCAGGGCTCCATGTAGTAGCTTTTTCCTTCTCAGAACTAATCAGCCTTGACATGTTGTGTAAGAAAAATTTGGAACATTTTATTTATCTCTAAGACCATTACAGGCAAGGACCTCAAATACAAAATGATGCCCTTGTTAGAATTTAAAATATAATTAAAAATATTTACATTTGTTATTTGAGAGTGGAGATGAATTAGAACAACTGTCATGATTTTATTGCTGTCTGTGTTCCCATTAGAGGGATTCACCATCTCTAATGCCGCGTACACACTATTGGTTCGTCTCTCTGTACCCTGTTTTTAATCTAGCTGGTCTGCATAAATGCCACTACTATAAAGGGGACTCCAACACTATTTCTATAGAGACATAAAGGGTACCATCTCCTCCTTGTGTAGAAAACATAATGCTGCGTACACACAAATGTTTTTTATGATGTGAAAAATGCAATTTTTTAAAATGGTCGTTAAAAACAATCGTGTGTAAGCTCCAGAGCATTTTTCTCGAAATGAAAAATGGGCATTAAAAATTTAGAACATGCTCTAAATTTTCGCGTTGAATGAATGAATGAATGAATGAAAAACTTATATAGCGCGGCACATGCAAACTAAATCGCCTCTGGGCGCTGGTTGTTTCTGTCTCTCAGGGCCTCAAAAGAGTAGAGTTTTAATCTGTCTTCTGAAGGTCAGGTGGTTCTCCTCAAACCGAATGCTGGTTGGTAAAGCGTTCCATAGTCTGGGACCCTGGAAAGCAAACCTTCTTTCTTCTTTGGACTTGTATCTGGCTTTGGGTACCTTGACCAGATTTTGGTCGGTGGATCGCAGAACGCGATTGGAATTGTGGGCTTCTATCTTTTCGCATAGATATTGCGGGGCCTTCCCATGGATGCACTTATGAGTCAGACAGAGTGCTTTAAAATAAATTCTGTCTTTTACTGGCAACCAATGAAGGGTTCTCAGTGAGTGTGAGATTGATTCACAGGGTTTTTTCCCAGTCACAAGTCTGGCGGCCGTATTCTGAACGACTTGCAGACGAGCGATTTCGTACTTAGGGAGACCGAGGTAAAGGGCATTTGCATAGTCCAGTCTGGAGTTCACAATTGTTCCCACCACGACTGCTACGTCTTCTTTGGGGATAAAGGGAATAAGTCTGCGTAGTAGGCGCAGCAGATGGTGAGATCTGCTGACTACTGACCCTATTTGTGCGTCCATTGTCATGTAGGTGTCAAAAATGACCCCGAGACTTTTGACTTTGGAGCTAGGGGTGATGATTTGGCCCAGAATGGGCAGGGGTTTCCAGGTTCTTGCCAGTTGACTCTTGCGACTGGCGTGAAACAGGAGAAGTTCTGTTTTGGAACTGTTGAGTTTAAGATAACTCTTAGTCATCCAGTTTTCAATCAAAGAGAGACAATTCTCTAAACTGAGATGATGATCCTTTTTGTTGCAGATGCGAAAATACAGTTGCGTGTCGTCTGCATATGAGTGATAAAGTAGTTGTTGACTACTAATGATTTCAAAGAGAGGGCGAAGGTAGATGTTGAAGAGCAGGGGGGATCCTTGAGGGACTCCACATGATACCGTGCATTTTTCAGAAGTGAAAGGTCCCAATTTCACTGTTTGTGATCGGTTTTCCAAAAAGGAGGAAAACCATGGTAAATCACCTTCTGCGACTCTGGCTACTTCAGCTAGCCTAGTCAGTAATAGTTTGTGGTCTACCGTGTCAAAGGCTGTGCTTAGGTCCAGCAGAACCAGGAGACAAGATTCTCCTTCGTCTGCGGCCTCAAGAGCGTCGTCCCATATTTTAAATAATGCTGTTTCTGTCCGTGTCCGGGACGGAAACCCGATTGGTATGGATCAAGTAGATTATGGGTATCTATATGCTGTTGCAGCTGCTGTACCATTACTTTTTCCATTACCTTGGAGAGAACGTTAAGGCCTGTTATGGGACGGCGGTGAGTTGGGTCCTTGGGATCCAGGGTAGGCTTTTTCAAGATGGGCTTGATTGTGCACTCTTTCAGCAGGGAGGGCACTATGCCTTCCTTAAATGGCTGATTTATAAGCTGCATGATAGGTGGTGCCAAGATGTCGGCACATTCCTTCAGCAGTTTAGTGGGGATAATATCATTAGGCGCTGTGCTGTTTCGCAAAGTACCGATGATATTTTTTGTGGCCTAGATGGAGATGGGTTCCAGAGTAAACTCTGTTAAATGTAGAATGTTTCTATGGGTGTTGTGGGAATGGTTGAGGGTGGCGTTGAGGGGGGTATTGTTTTGCTGAATGCTTTCCCGGATTCCCTCAATTTTATTGATGAAGAAATCCGATAGTTCATTGCAAAATTCTTGGGTATCTGAATTGGGGGCTTCAAGACAGCCTGGATTCATGGTCTGAGTGACCAGCTTGAAGAGTTTGCGGGGGCGATTTAGGGCGCTGTTGATAGCCTCGGAAAAATAATTTGTCTTGGCTTTGAAGATTTCTTTGTGGTATTTTCTTGTTGCTTCTTTGTAGATGATGAGGTTCTCCTCTAAAGCGCTTCTTTTCCAGGCAGCTTCGGCCCTTCTGCGCTCTTGCTTCAGTAGCGCCAGCTGGTTGTTAAACCAGCCGGACTTGTTTTTCCGGATGTGGGCTTTGTGTTTCAGCGCTACTAAGTCGGCTGACTGTAGTAGGGCTGCATTTATGGCATCCAGTGTATCTGAGGCTGTTCGGAATGATTGGAGTGTTTTCATTTTATTTTCCAAGGTAGATTTGAAGAGTTCCGAATGGAGCTTCTTCTGAGATCTAGTCCAGTGTGTTGTCACCGGCTTGGGTGTTTTTATCAATGGGGGAGTTTTGGAAATTATTAATTTAATTGCATGGTGATTTGTCCATGGCAATGGTTCATTTTCCAAAGTATTTATTTTCAGGTTTTGTCTGAAAATAAGATCGAGTGTGTGGCCTGAAGCATGTGTGGGCCCACATACTAGTTGCTGTAGCCCTAATCCTTCCAGGTGGTCAATACAGGCGTCGGCAACGGGATCCTGTGAGGAATTGGCCCAGAGATTGAAGTCCCCGAGCAGCAAAATATGTTTGCTGTCTAGGGTGTAAGTGGAGATAAACTCTGTCAGTGATGGTAGAAGCTGCAATTCTTTATAGCAGAGTATAATCCGGACGGTCTCCTGGGGATTTGTTTGCAGCTGTAGAGTAAGGGTTTCCATGAATGGAAGAGGGTTTTGAAGGACTGGTTTAGTGATCGCAAGGCGAGTCTTGTGGATCACCGCCAGGCCTCCTCCTCTTTGCCCTATTCTGTTTTCCGTTATAATACGATCGTTTTCTGGCACCAGTTCTCCTAGAATGGTGTTACAGTCGGCTGTGAGCCAGCTTTCTGTAATAAAGAGGCAGTCCAGATCGTGTTGTAGGATGAAATCATAGATTTCTAGTCAGTGTTTTTACAGTGTCTAGTCAGTGTTTTACTGCCGATCTTGTGTTGATCAAAGCACAAGGTATGTGCTCAGGTTGGGATGGATGACTAAAATTTTTGACAGTCGATCGTCGATCGATTCTGAATAGTTGCTCAATTCTTAAGGCCTTTTTGGTGATGGTTGGTAATACTGTGGCGAATCGCCTCAGACTCCGAATGGTGTCTGCAGAGTATCGCAGATTAGCCATTGTCGCCAATCATCGGGGGGCCAGGGAGGATTTTAATGGGATGGGGGGGGGATTCTTTAAATCCTCACTCCCAGGTTGATCCAGAGGAAGGCAAAAAAACCTGGTCGCGCTATCCAATGTGCTGTGGCAAGGGAAAAAAAATCCTTCCTGACCCCTCAAGGGCGATCAGCCGAAACCCTGGATCAAGTGTCACAGAGGTGGTGGATATGCGGTGGGGCAGAATAGGGGGAGATGTACTGAGGTGTACCAAGATGGCCACAATTCAGGAAAAGGACCTAAGCTGGGGGCTGTCAGCTTGGTGGATCGGTCCCTAGGGAAGGCTGGTGGGCAATCAGGGAGAGGATGGGGGTCCTCCTATAGTAAGAGGGGGTTTCTGGGCAGCTTTGGGGGGATCTCCTGGGTGTTTGTGCGGCGCGCCGCTAGGCCGCGGGTGAAGCCGCGGTCTTTCCTAGACGCGGCCGCCGCAAATCTCCATAGGTCGGCGCGGATGGTTGGAGAGGGAGGAACTGAGGCGGAGAGGCGGCGGGGGGATGGCTCGATTGCTGATGGCTTCCGGGAGGAGAACAGGAGGCAACCGAAGTGCGACTGTTGCTCCGCTGGGCAGAGCCGAGGCTTATCCTTAGAAGGACGGCCGCGCTGTCCCAGGGGAGGCAAGGAGGCAGGGGGGGAACACAAGAGCCCAGCGAGAAACAGGCTTACCTGTGAGACCCCCGCAGAAAGGTACTGGCCAAAGGGGTAGAAGGAGAGCTGAAGGCTGTGAGTCCTGGATGCACCTAGGGGCTGGGGGAACACCTGCCTGACTAATCTGTCTCTGGTGAGCCGACTCGTGTGAGAGCGTCCTGCTTGCACCACTCTGACTGACTGACTGACTCCTGCGTTGTTTTTCACTTTGTCGTTTTTCACGTTAAAGCCTACACACGACCGTTTTTTAACGACGTGAAAATTTAGAGCATGGTCGTATGGTTTCTACACAAGGAGGAAAAATGGGCATTAAAAATTTAGAACATGCTCTAAATTTTCGCGTCGTTTTTTCACGTTGTCACATTGTCACGTTGTCAAAACTTGCATGCTCAGAAGCAAGTTATGAGACGGGAGCACTCGTTCTGGTAAAACTAGCATTTGTAATGGAGATGGCACATTTGTAACGCTGTAACAGACTAAAAGGCACGAAGACTGAAAAGCATAAATCGTCTCTCACCAAACTTTTACTAACACAAAATCAGCAAAAGCAGCCCAAAGGGTGGCGCTATCTCAATGGAACTTCTCCTTTATAATGCCGTCATACGTGTTGTACGTGCGCTTTGCTCGAGCATTTTTATTTCATGATCGTGTGTATGCAAGGCAGGCTTGACAAGAATCTTGTAGAAAAAACTATTGTTTTTTCTAGGACATTAAAAATAGTCGTGTGTACACGGCTTTACACTTTATTTTTTAAAAGCACTAAGCAAAGTCTCCAGTGTTGGATTCTTGTAAGGGTTCTTCCCCACTCACAGTCACTCAGAGTAAACATTTAGAAACATGTAAAAAGAAATTATATAAATTAATCCTTTCCAAAAATCATATTCCATAATATTTAAATATTAAGAGCAATACAATAAACTTGCTGAGGGACGCATAATCCTTTAAAATGTGCACAAGTCTGTCAGCAGGTTTGATTGGCCGTAAACTTCCTGATTGGCTGTAGCTGATCACAGCTTGGTCCTGTGTCTTGTTTACAAACACATGATCTGCATTGTTCTTCTCTCCCTGACCCTTTGATTGCCGTGTCACCCAGCCAGTGCCATTAGGACAATGTCACTGCACAGTATTATAACTAATCTCTGTATTAGTGTCACTAGCGATGTCAGATAGCATGTGTATATATATATATATTGAACATAACAGCTTCATATGCTTCTACCAGCAGATAACCCACCAAATCAAGCATTCCACTCCTTTTTTTTATTTTTATAAATGTTTATTGAAAAGAAAGAATTTTCAATACAACACAGAGGAACAAGTGGCAATCAAAAGAAGAAAATGGTACAAAAATGACAACATCACTAGCATGGTATACAAAATTAGTTAGCCAAACCCATCTTTGAGTTGCGCACTACATAACCAACACATAACAGAAATATAGCCACCGGATAGGAAGAAAAGTAGGACAAGAGAGGAGTATGAAGAAAAGGGTAAGAAGGAAAAAGGAAGGAGGGGGGAGAGGGGGGAGGAAGAGAGTGTCTCTATCACAGGTATTCAAACCCCATACATCATATCAAAGTATCACAGATCAAGATATTACACAGAGTGGGACATAAGGTCCGCATAAGCAGAACTATACTTAAAGACAAACCAGTCAGACCATATTTTACGTGAGAGGTCAGATTTGTTTTTGAAGGAAAACGTAAGGTCTTCCAAATAATAAGTGTGATCAACCGCCTCCAGCCATTGACGCAGAGAAGGGGAAGCAGACTGTTTCCAGAACTTGGGGATTAGGGATTTCGTCGAATTTAGCAAATGCAGCGTCATAGATTTTTTATAAGAACTGACTGGTTGGTCTGTACAATGGAGCAAGACAACCCAGGGGTCGCCTGGAGTCTCAAAACCTTAGATCTCCTTCATCCAATGAAGGACAGAACACTAGAATGTGTGGGCAATACCAAATGTGAGGTGAGACCTGGGGAAAAATGCTATGAAGCGCCACTGGAGTGAGGTGCCATCTAGTGAGCAGTTTATAGTTTACTTCAGAGGACCTTGATGAAATTGAGGAGGTGTGAGCGAGGCGCAGGATCTTAGAAACCTGAGATTCTGAAAATTTCTTATTGTGATCCTTCTCCCAGGTACAAATGAAAAGGGGTCTGCCTGGAGAGGAGAGCGACTGTAACGCTTTGTAAAGGAGAGGGGTCTCTCAATTGGGCGCTCTTCCGGCAGTGCCGCTTCCACAAGAGACAAATCAGACAGCGCACATAGTGGTTGTGGGAGAGATCGCACAAAAGCCGGAAGTTCGCGGTATTTCCAATGGTCAAGGCAAGGGGAGGGGCCCATTATAACCGACAGCGGAGCAATATCAGAAGGAGTAGTCACGTGATGAAGCAATGAGGCATATCCCAGAGACCACATCCTGCCAGAAGAGTACATGTGTCATGAATCAGACGTACACAAACAGATGAATGAAAGAAAAGGTTCTTTATTAAAAACCAAACAACAAGGTTAAAGTCCAGACAGATGTAAACAAGCAGGAGAGTCTTCCACCGGAGCCAGGATTGATAGCCAGAGATGGGAGTCAGTCCAGCCGGAGTCTGTAACCAGGAAGGTGGTAAAACGAAGCCAGGGATCAGGAGCCAGAAGGAACGTCCGTAGAAGCCGGGTCAGTAACCAGAACAGCAGCACGATGAAGGTAGGATGAGAGCCAGGTCTTAACACAGAAGGACCAAGCAAGGGAGTGCTGCAGCAAGCGTGGTATATATATGCTGAGCATCCAGCTCCTCCCAGTGGGAAGGAGGAGCCGCAGGGAATGGGAAGTTACTAAAACCTCAGAAGCAAGATGGCCGCCAGCACAGTCAGATAAGAAGCTAGGAAGGAGGTAAGTCCATGACAACATGTACCAGGCGGGAAGTAGTTATGGCTTGCTAGGGGCATCAGAGGGGAGTTGTATGACCATTTGTGGGATGTGCAGAGGGAGTCCCAGACCATTAGCATGGAATGGGTAAGAGGAGATGAAAACACAGCCAAGGACCTACACTTCCTCGGTATCCACAGTTGAGTGAAAAGGTCCGAGCCACACATTGCCTCCTCCAGAGCCACCCACAACTTGGCGTTCCTGTGATACTTCCAGTCCGAGATTCAATTGAGGACCACAGCTAGATAGTACCCCTTAACATCCAGGAGGGCAAGGCCTCCATCACACTTAGCCCTAATGAGGATGGTCCTAGCCAACCTGGGTCACTTCCTGTTCCAAATATATCCACTCCTAATCTCCTATAGCCTTTCATTGCAGACGGCTCAGGATTAGACAAGCCTGTTTAGTATGGCCTTCTCTACTGCAATTTCTGCATATCGGGGGAAATTTAACTCTCCTAATTGGCAGCAAAGCCTCTAATTTGTATGACAAGTAATGATGGGCTGACCAGACCCCTGTTCAGTTCGGACCCAGCCATGCCCATGCTTGCTGGACCACATGTCAGCAGTAAGGTGGATTTTACGGCTGACTTCCTTGCCCAACTATGCCAGAACATTCCCTTCCACATTGTGGTAGAGAGATGGAACGGCCTTACGTGAAAAGTAGTAGCAAATGGCAACCTGCCATTGTGGTACAGCACATTGTGCAAATTCACGGAAGGGGCAGAATCCACCAGGCTGAAATGCAGAAGTTGGCGAGCCAACAGCTTTGACAAGCTTGCATTCAGTTTGTGGTGTGCTGCTGGCAGATGAGTTGCTAGGACCTTGGACACCCTGTGCTATACCATCATCCCTGTCAGTGGAGGTTGCTGAAAGGTAATGACTTGGTATCGCAGGGTCAGACTGAGGTGGGTAAGGAGGAAGAGGAGGGACAGATTTGTGCCCCTTTTGTGTGACTTTTAGGTGGTACCCAAATGGTTGGTGTTTTTGTCACGTTTGATGTGCCTGTGACACAGTTTGCAGACAACAACAGTGCGATCTGCTGCAGATGTGCTAAAAAAGGTCCAGACAGCTGAGCTGTGGGGAGTGGGTCAGGAGATAGCAGCTGCAGAATGTAATGGAATAGGGTGGTGGCTCTCTACTCTTTCTTGATGTCGACCTCCTTAAGGTTGTGTTGCCTCACCTTCAGTTTCCTACTCTGCTCTATCTGGCACCCAAGTCACATCAGTGACATCATCATCGTCTCCAACTTATCCATCTTCATAATTACCACTGGAGACATCTTGCGGCTTGGGGAACATGAATGCCAATTTGTCTACCAGTGTTCTTCCTTCCTCCTTCCTCCTTTCTTTTTCTTTTTCCTTTTCATTTTAGCCATATGAACACCCTTTGTTCTGTGGAGGGCTGCAAGACTTCAGACTTTGCCATTAGACTTTATTGACATACCCAGTTTGGCGATACACCAGAGCGCAGGAGGATTTTTGTGTTATATTGCGTCCTTCTCTTTAGGCTCATGTTCCTGTCATCCTCAACCTCAGAACCAGCATCTGAATCCAGTAATGGCTGGGCATCATCAAAAATAAACAGAGGAAATTATGCCCTGCTTGAGGACTGATCAACACCACGTCCACCATTGCCTGTGGACACTTTTGTTGTTGGCCAAATGCAGTGCCAAGGGAACGTCTGCCTCTCCTTGTTGTCCTCCCAGACATTATTGGGAGGGAGGGGAGAGTGCTTATAAGCAAATGTAAAGGAGGAAATCTGTACGTAGATGCAGCATGTCAGTATGTTCTCCCTAAATAAAAGCAAACAAGGCTGTTTTGATCCATTTTTTGCTATGTAATCTATGCAATTTTTCCTATATGTAACATGTATGTTTTTATTATTAATAGAGCTGGCTTTTTACTGATCCTAACCTCACCCCTGAGGAAGCCTTTTGAGAGGCGAAATATATTGGGTATTAACACCCTGGTTGCGATCATATCCAACAACCAGCTATCTGTTTCTATCTGGGATCTCCAGCGACCCGGAAAACAAATGTTTAATATAATATGTTTTTAAACAATTTCTTTGTTTTGTGATGTATCATTCTCTTATGATATTTTTAATAAAATACTAAAAATTATTCGTTATAATTTACTATATATAGCACCGTTATATTCCCATTGTTGTCCATATTTTTTGCCTAATACTATTCGGGATGAGGTGCGCGCTATATGTAACTTAATTTAGGCTAATTGGATCTTGTCCATCTCTTTCAATCTAAAGACGTGTTTGGTGCCCTTTAATTTGAGTACTCACATTACACAGACAAACTCCACAGATACAATATAATATACTGCAATATAATGCGCCAAACGTACAGTGACGCACAGAACTATATGGTGTTAAGCTGGCAGTAACTCACGCAAAACGATACGTCGTTAAACTGGCAGTAACGCACACAGAACTATATGGCATTAAACTGGCAGTAACGCACGCAAAACTATATGGTGTTAAACTGGCAGTAACACAGAACTGTATGGCGTTAAACTGGCAGTAACGCACGCAAAAGTATATGGCGTTAAACTGACAGTAACGCACGCAAAACTATATGGCATTAAACTGGCAGTAATGCATGCAAAACTATATGGCGTTAAACTGTTAGTAACGCACACACAATTATATGGCACTAAACTGACAGTAACCCACGCAAAACTATATGGCATAAAACTGTCAGTAATGCACGCAAAACTATATGGAGTTAAACTGTTAGTAACGCACACAAAACTATAGGCCGTAAAACTTGCAGTAACACACACAGAACTATAAGGCGTTAAACTGGCAATACCGCATGCAAAACTGTATGGCGTTAAACTGGCAGTAACGCACGCCAAATTATATTTGGCGTTAAACTGGCAGTACCACACGTAAAACTATATGGCGTTAAACTGGCAGTAACGCACGCAAAACTATATGGCGTTAAACTGGCACTAACGCACACAAAAAAACTATATGGCGTTAAACTGCCAGTAACACATGCAGAACTATATGGCGTTAAACTGGCAATAACGCACGCAAAACTATATGGCGTAAAACTGTCAGTAAAGCACGCAAAACGATATGGCATTAAACTGGCAGCAATGCACACAGGACTATATGGTGTTAAACTGGCAATAACGCACGCAAAACTTTATGGCATTAAACTGGCAGTCACGCACTCAGAACTATATGGTGTAAAACTGACAGTAATGCACGCAAAACTATATGGCGTTAAACTGGCAGTAACGTACGCAAAACTATATTAAACTGGCAGTAATGCACACAGAAGAAAATAACGTTAAACTGGCAGTAACGCAATCAAATAGACGGTGTTCAATCGTCACTACACTGACACTATCTGATCTGTCCCTACTCTAGCTATATACTGTCAAGATTACTGACACAGTCTCACTACACTACACTGAAACTATCTGAGCTGTCCCTACTCTACACTAATGTATGTATAAATGACACAGTCTCACTACACTACAGTGAAACTATCTGAGTTGTACTCAGAGTCTCAGGTAATCGTGCTAGAGAAAGGACTGAGGGGAAACAGGGAAATTGACCTGAGGTGGGAAATTGACCTGAGGTGTGCTGGGGTCACATGGTCAGTATGCCTAAAAGGGGGCAAAAACAAAACAGTAGGATGCAAAAGCAAAGAGATTGAAATGAAAGTAACTGAATGTGACCACAAGCCCCCAAAGCAAGAATACCTGTGACAGACATGTGGAACTGGGATATGTCCAGAAAAGAAAGCTAACTACCGCCCATATGACTCCTCAACAACAAGAATACAGACCCCTTGACGAAAGCAGCGAAACCTGCACCTGTACTGAAACCACGGCCCGGGGTGAATGCGAAGTGCTACCCTAGATGGCCCCAGGGAATGACTAAGTGTCATGCCCTGTGCTAGCAGGGAAGGGAGTACTAGGGAAAAGGAAAAGTGGCCTATCCCTGAGTACATCCGCAAAAGTCTGGTGCCCAGATGTCCTGGACCCCGCTTGAAAACCCATTGAGCTGAAAGTGGCAAAAAGAAAACAAACGCAAGTAGGTATTTGAATATTTGCGAGAAAAGAACCCAGGATACCGAGATAGGAATGCCTGGAAGATATCCCAGGCCGAGTCAAGGGCTTCCTAGGCTGAATAGAAAAGGACTTGAAGATCAAGCTTCGTTTATAACAAGAGAGAAGGCCGAATCGGGATAAACAAGGAGGGTGTGCTACCATGTAAAGAACCCGTAACTGGAGAAGGATGGATAGCGGCAAAATCTGCGATAACTGCTGCCCGTGACATGAACTCTGCAAAGAAGAACAACACCGTTAGAACAAAACATGACCAATGAGCACCAACATACTTTAGGAAAAGGGAAAACCCATACCTACCTTTACCCCTACCTACGCAGGTGTCCATGATTGACACATGCAGTAACGTAGAGCAGGTACGAATGCGTGTCAGTCTGTGGAACTAGCAAGGCTGAGCAACCTGAGGCAAATTAGGCCAACCGAGAACGTAACACTCAAGCCTAGGAACCTGAAGACGTGTCAGGCAAGTGATGTGAGTAATGAGATACATGACGTATGAAAATGTAAAGAAAGCCGTGAGAAGTGGATGAGGGGACTTGCCACTGCACAAGCCAATTAGAAACGAACATCTCAATCCGACAGTACCTGTAAATGTGACAGGTAACCAGCAGTGGAGAGTGGTCATGAACTAACTTGAGGATATGAACGTGACATGTATGCACCGACTGTAGGTAAGTGTAGGACTAGTGCAGCTGGACTGAGAACGTGACAACCCCACGAATAGCAAAGGCCGAGCAACCTGAGGCGTAGCAGGCAAATTAAAAACGTAAACTCAGGCTCGATGAACCTGAAGACGTGTCAGGTTATTGTGTGCGAAATGCAAAGCCAAGATGCATGAAACGTGTGAGAAACGGATAAGGAGACTTGCCACTGCACAAGCCAATTAGAAACAAAACATCTCAATCCGACAGTACCCGTAAACGTGATGGGTGAACTCCCCCCCAGCGGTGAACGCCATGAATCTACAGTAAATGAATATACCAATGCTACCAACTAGAAACCATCCCAACTGAAACCTGCATGAGAAATGTGAGTTGCATGAAACGTACACACCCGAGAACATGAAATGGCATGGGAAACAAAAAACATGAGAAACGTAATCGTAATCGCATGAGAATGTAAGAAACGTAATGGCATCACGACAGAAACCTGAGGAACGTAAACACCTGAGAACATGAATAGTGTGAGAAACGTAACGTGGCGGAAAGTAGAAACGTGAGATTGCATGAGAACCGGAAAAAGCATGAGAACATGAATAGCATGAAATGTGAATTGCATGAGCAACGTGAGAACCCTGGAACATGAGTGCAAGAGAAATGTGTACACATGACAAACTTGATTGCATGAGAACATGAATCGCGACCACACAAGGACATGACTAGCATGAGCCACGTAAAGCACAAGAACATGAAACCATGAGAGACGAGATCGCATGAGAACCTACCACGCGAAAACGTGATCGCATGAGAAGCTACCATGCGAACACGTAAGCGCATGATGAACGTGATGCATGAGAAAATACCATGAGAAACGCAAACCCATGAGAAACCTACCATGCAAAAACGTGATCGCATGAGAACCTACCATGCGAACACGTAAACGCATGATGAACGCGATGCATGAGAAAATACCATGAGAAACGCAAACCCATGAGAAACCTACCATGCGAAAACTAAATCGCATTATAAATGTCACCGCATGAGGAAAAAAAAACATGAGCAACGTAATCGCATGAGAACCTGCCATGCAGAAGCGTGAACGCATGATAAAAGTGAACGCATGAGAAAATACCATAAGAAACGTAAGCGCATGAGAAACATGATCACATGAGAACTCGCATGAGAAAACATAAACGCATGAACAACTACCATGCGAAGCGTGATTGCATGAGCAACTAGCATGAGCAACTAGCATGAGAAAACGTAATCGCATGAGTAACTACCATGCGAAGCGTAATCGCATGAGCAACTACCATGAGAAACTTAATTTGCATGAGCAACTACCGTGAGAAACGTAATCGCATGAGCAATTATCATGCGAAGCGTGATCGCATGAGCAACTATCGTGAGAAATGTAATCACATGAGCAGCTAACATGCGAAGCGTGATCGCATGAGCAACTACCATGAGAAACTAGCATGGGAACGTGATTGCATGGGAACCGCGAATCGTGTGAGAAAACCATGGGCACTGAAAACGCCATGAGAAACGTAGTCGCATGGGAACCTACCATGAGAAATGTAATCACATGAGCAATTCCCATGAGAAACGTAAACGCATGAGAAAACGTGATCGCATGAGCAATTGCCATACGAAGCGTGGTCACATGAGCAACTACCATGAGAAACATAACCGCATAAGCAATTAACATGCAAAGCGGGATAGCATGAGCAACCACCATGCGAAGCGTAAACGCATGGGCAACTACCATGAGAAACTTGATCGCATGAGGACATGACTCATATGAGAGACATGATCGCATGAGACAGAGATTGCATGTGAATGTAACCGCAATGGGAAAGTGGAAGCATGAAACCCCACCAACTGGGCCCCCCTCATCTTGAACCATGACCCCAAGGAAGGCTGACTGTCACTCAGACTCCCCCACCCCCAACCATGCCAGGTCACATCCAGCCCACACATGTGCACCCTGGAAAACCCTGGAACAAAGGTGACCCATACCCCTTACTCCATGCCCCAGGAAGGATAGAGCTGAGAGGGCAGACCCCCCCTTGCCTGAGCAAGGCGTGTGGTGCGCCCCCCCTCCCCCCATGCAAGCACTATGGCAACTAGAGCTGAACATCACCAGCCCAGACTCCCGGTCAACAGTGCTGACACCCTGTGCGCGATAGACGTCAGCCCCCCCGCGTGCGAGTGTCGGGAGAAGTGACGGGCGGCCCCCCCAAACCTAGATGGAACCTGGATGCCACTGACATGCGCCTGGCGCAGGCACTGGGAGCAGCAGACCCCCCCAAACCTGTGACACGGTGAGCCACCCCTCTCGGCTGGGCACATACATGTGAGGACATACAGTGGCTGCTACAGCATTGCGATGGATAGAAAATTTATCATGATACACTACAAAGGGAATCCAGATCAGAAGAGCTTACAATCATTTTCTGACAACAGTTCAACAGAAACTTGCAGAGAAGGAAGGAGACTGGCAAGTTCTGACTCTTCATCCAGACAGCAAAGGTTGGTATAACTATACATGCCATGGCCCCATGCTATTCATCCTCTACTCAAAACACAGTTAAAGCTGAACTCATGGTATAATGTGTATTGCACTTACATTGGTACTTACATTGGTCCAGCTTGGCTGATCCCTGTGGGTGGATCCTAATTATCTTACGGGCCTCAAATCGATCGCTTTGCACGAGCGCCATTCACAGGACGCCTTGTATTTTTTTGAATGAATATAAAGCGTTCCCTGATTGGACAAGGAGGAGAGGACGGGCGGTGACAGTAAGAGAAATCAGTGTGCAGTAACTTCTAGCAACTCAATCAGTGAGTGGTAAGGATATGCTGTAATCTCTGGCAACCAGTTTCAATCGCTGCGTGATCTGGTGCAGGAAAGTGATTTTGAGCCGACCTGCTGTTTTTTTTGTATGTCTCAGAATGTAGGGGGGGGGGGGGGCAAGAAAAATGTTTGCCCGGGGCCCAATCAATATTAAAGATGGCCCTGCCTAGACTGACACTAAACTAATATTCTACACTGATAATTGAAGCAAAATAGAACAGTATAGCACACTAACTAACTAATAGCACTGAACAGAGCCCTGTTGTATCTCTCTCCACGCCAAAATTACACTGATAATGGCTGCAATTGTAAGAAAACTACTGTGGGGCAGGAATAAGCCAAGATTGGTTAAAGTCATGATGACAGTGTCCAATCGTGACTCTAACAGTGCTCTGTGCCCTGATTGGCTGAAGCTTTCACTGTAAAAGAAAGAGAGTGATCTGTTTGGAAACCAAAACCACCTTGACCATGCCCCCATCCCTGTATTAATAAAGCTTTCTGAAGCTTTCACTCAGTGGCGTAACTAGAGTCTTCAGGGCCCCGGTGCAAGAAATCATGAAGGGCCCCCCCCCCCTCCACAGTGAATTGACAGTCAGGTGGACCCCTCACACTGGCGGGCGGGCACCTCACACAAGCGCGTGAAGGCCCCCCCAGACTTGGCTGAATTACAGGGCCCAGTCGAAATGACGACTGCTGCGACACTGATAATTCCGCCACTGGTTAAAGTTGTGCTACGTACAGAGTCCGGGGTGTGTTTAACAATCAGCAGATAAAGATACTCCAAAATTCTAGTGTTGGCACCTCAATCATCCCGGCACCATGGTTGTTATGGTGTCAGGATGATTGAAGCGCATTATTTCTATTATCACATGGTAATATAGAATGAAATTATTCAACTCACCATAATGCAGAATCAGTAGGCGCCCAGATGTCACTGTCCCCAGCCACCGGAGTGCTTCCTTACATCTCATGTGTCCCCAGGGGAGTGCCTCCTTACATCTCAGGTGTCCCCAGCGAAGTGCCTCCTTACATCTCAGGTGTCCCCAGCGGAGTGCTTCCTTACATCTCAGGCAGGCCTGGACTGGGACAAAAAATAGGGCCGGCCATTTTGGAATGAGCAGCCCATGACTTCTTAACCCGGCCCCTTCTCCACTCTCCATCCTGACAGATCCCCTGGGAGAGGGGAGGGGGAAACCCTGCAAAGGTGCAGGGGGCGAGGGGACAGGGATAGAGCAGGGGCAGCAGAGAGCACAGGGAACAACCTTGAGAACATGGGGTGGGGTGAGAGCACGGTCGAGGCAGAGAACACAGGGAGGAAGAGGAGAGCACAAGGGGACTGGAGAGCATAGGGGTCTGGAGAGCACAGGGGGAAGCAAAAACACAGGGTGGGACAGAGAGCATGGGGGCAGAGAACACAGGTGGGAGGCGGAGATCATGGGGGGCTGTAGAGCACTGGGGGAGGTGGGGATCACTGGGGGGTGGCGAAGGGCACAGGGGTGGCAGCAGAGAGCATGGGAGGAGGTGGAGAGCACAGGGGGTAGGTGAAGATCAATGGGGGGGCTGGAGAGCACCAGGGAGAGGCGTAGGGCAGCGTAGAGCATAGGGGGGGCTAGAGAGCACTAGGGGGCCTAGAGAGCACTGAGGGAGAGGCAGAGGGCACAGGGGGCAGCGTAGAGCATGGGGGAGGTGGAGAGCACAGGAGGGAGGTGGAGTGAAGAGGGGGGCTGGAGAGCGCTGGGGCGAATAGAGAGCGATGGGGCGAATAGAGAGCACTGGGGGAATAGAGAGCACTGGGGGAATAGAGAGCACTGGGGGGGCTGGAGAGAATTAGGGGGAATTGAAAAGAGCACAGGGAGAGAGCCAGAGGGCACAGGGGGGCAGCGTGGAGCATGGGGGAGGTGGAGAGCACAGGGGGAGAGGCGGAGGGCACAGGGGGAGACCGTAGAGCATGTAGGGAGGCGGAGAGCACAGGGGGAGGTAAAAAAAACACAAGGGAAGAGGTGGAGGGCACTGGGGAGCAGCCTAGATCATGGGGGGGAGGTGGAGAGGTGGAGAACACAGGAGGGAGGAGGAGAGCACAGGGGGGCTGGATAGCACTGGGGGAGAAGTGGAGAGCACAGGGGGGGCTGGATAGCACTGGGGAGAAGTGGAGAGCACAGGGGGGGCTGGATAGCACTGGGGGAGAAGTGGAGAGCACAGGGGGGGCTGGATAGCACTGGGGGAGAAGTGGAGAGCACAGGGGGGCTGGATAGCACTGGGGGAGAAGTGGAGAGCACAGGGGGGGGCTGGATAGCACTGGGGGAGAAGTTGAGGGCACAGGGGGCAGCGGAGAGCATGGGGGAGGTGGAGAGCACTGGGGGGGGGGGGCTAGATAGCACTGTGTTTAGAAAGCACTGTGGGGGCAGCAGAGATAAGCAGATTAGGAGGAGCGGTGGGGTGGCTGCATATAGAAGAATCATTCTCTCCATCTTCTTCCCGCAGTACCTGAATGCCTGCGAGAGGGAGAGGAGCAGGAGCAGAAGCAGGCATTCAGAGACCGTGGGAGGACGATGGAGAGAATGAGTCTTCTATAATGCAGCCACCCCACCGCTCCTCCTATTCAGGTTACAGGGGGCCCGCACTTACTTTCTCCCTGATCTACCATCGTCTGCCCAGGCGACGCAGCTGTATCAGAGCAGGCATGGCTGGTCTTCAGGAAAATGGCCGCCGGCGGAGACATTATCTCCGCCGGCCGCGGACCTCTAGCGGCGGCGCGGGGCCCCGAGTGAGTATTAGCAACCTGAGCCTGTGTAGTTGATCGGAACGAACAGCACCTCACACTGGCGGGTGGCGGGCCCCCCCGCACTTGGCGGAATTACAGGGCCCAGTCGCAACGGCGACTGCCGCGACACTGATAATTCCGCCGCTGCTTTCACTGCTTCAGCCAATCAGGGCTTGCAATGCACTGTTCAGCGCTGCAATGCATTGTGGTTGGTTTCGGGGGTCGAACAAACGGTCGAACGTCCCGGAAGTTTGACGGTTTCCCGAACCACCGAACAATGAAAGTTCAGCCCGAACTTATGCTCGGGCCGAACTGTTCGCTCCCCTTCCCTAATGACAAGACCTCACTGTCAATTTGTCCCTCAACTTGAGTAGACAGATGTGAGATCCAGAGTAGCATTAGCTCTCTCTTGCTGTAGTTTCCTGATAAGGTTTTCATCCCAATCCCAATTTGTCAACCATTCCTGTATCTTCCTTCCCATATCAAGATTCAAGGCTCCCAGAATAACAGGGTGGCTATAGATAATGTCTACAGACAGATTAGTGATATACAGTACCACATAATTCCATCCACATGCCTGTGTTTCAGAGAAATTGCCCAGGGTTCACCATGCAACTCTAGCTATCATTGGGTTCAATGAACACCCACTAACATTATTTTGGTCTTCTTTAGGACAAAAAAACAAACTCTTCCATTCCCAGGGATCACCACTGATCACAGCCCATAAACAGTTTATGAAACAGTGATAATCGGGGGAGAAATGTTTGAATTTGTTCTCCCGCCAATTATCTCCACACACAGTGAAGTCTCATAGACTGACACAGAAAGGGCCAGTTTATGAAGCTGTGATCTGAGAGCTTCACTGGTGATCTGTGTCAGAATTCACACTCCCTGAAATCACCATCTCAGAGCTGGTGAAGCAAGGAGTGAAGAGAGAATCCCGGGGGTTCTGAGGAGGAAGGAGGAAGATTTTTGTAACTTCCTTCTACCTCGTTCAGACCCCCCAAAACTGTAACCATGTCCCCCTGTAATATTTATGTGTATATATATATATATATATATATATATATATATATACAGTATATATATATATACATACAGTATATATATAATGTGTACATGTATATATATATATAATGTGTGTGTATATAAATGTATATATAGTGTATGTGTGTGAATACATATATATATTATGCAGGGGGACTCATTATTTTAATTTCATTAACCACGCCGTCTGTCAGTGTCATGAGCGGTGATAATTCATCACTGCTCAATAAACTGACATCTCTGTGTTTCTGTGAATTTCTGGTACTGTAATCTCGTAAAGTCTCATGAGAGTCCAGTATTAGGGGGCGTTTTCCACTGTTAGAAGCGTTGGAAGATCACTTCACTCCTCCAAGGGTGAAGCGATCTTCTCCGCTTCATAAACAGGCACACAGGAGAAAAATCTTCACTGTGATAGCCGGAGAACGAAGCAGTGAATAGAATTCGCTGCTTCATAAACGGACACCTGAAGCATCTTCCCAACACTTTTCAATCACCACTGCACTACCAAATGATGAAGCCACATTTAGTCTCCCACACCCGTATTTCCGTACCTCCCCATACAAAAATATATTTATTTCAATTGGCTATTTACAATGTCTTTGTTATTTACAAAGCTACTGTAAAAACTGGATTCTTCCTAAAAATTCAGGGAGCGATCAAAGCCAGGACTGCCTGTAAATGGCCAAGCCCCCAACACTTTAACAGTCTGCAGCTGTAGACAGGGCTGCCATTAGAAATGATGGGGCCCCTACAGCTTACCTGACAGGGTCCCCTTTAACCCTACCCCTGACCTCAGCCATCCATCTTAAAAGAAATGCAGCTTTCTCTTCAAGTGAAATGTATCTTTATCCAGCCTGTTATAAATGTTATTATCCAAAAGGAATATATGTTTTCCAAATACACCTAAGATCACCAAAGTTAATGAGAATTCTGCAGCCGACTTTACTTTAGTCTTACCTTTTGCCGTCCGGGTAAATTTTGAATTTTTTCACAAACATATTAAAATCAGCATTTTTTTGCTATAAAATGACTTAGACCACCCCCCCCCCCCCCATTATACATTTTCTGAAAGCAGAGGCCCTGTAGATGGCAGCAAACAACAGCAGTACCTCATATTCTCTATAGGGGGGTGCTTTAACCACTTGCCCTCTGGAAAATTTACCCCCTGTGGCAGATCTCAGATACCCCTGCTGGGCATCTTCGCCAGACCTGTGTCTCCTGTCCTCCAAACACACCTGCAGACTCACCATAACCAGCCCTTAACCCCTCAATCATGAGACAAGCCACACAGGTGTTGAGGGTTAAACATGCAGAGCATAAACTGTTTATTAAATACAAAACATACACCTTTACACACAGTATGGATAGTCCCCTTAGCCTTGTCATAGAGGGGGTAGGGGACAAGGAAGAACCAATGGGAACTTAACACTTGTACATTGAAACACACCAAGGCAGCCCCTCCTTACACATCCCCTGCTGAGAGATGTCTCTGAACGAATTGTCTACGTGACATGACCCAACACAATTAAACACAGCAACAATGGGGGTGGGGGGATGTAGCATTACATTACATTATCTCAATGCCAGCTTGTCTCCAAGTCTCTCAGTCTCTTCTGGGCCAAAGTCTGTGGGTAGGAGAGCAGCCCACAGCCCCCTACAAAGCACACAGTGACCAGGCCTTTTTTGCAATACAGCACTGCGCTACTTCAACTGACATTTGCACGGTTGTGCAACACTGTAACCAAATAAAAATGTTGTCCTTTTTTCCCGCAATTAGAGATTTATTTTTAGGGGCATTTGATCACCTCTGCGTTTTTATTTTTTGCGTTGTAAATAAAACAACCGAAAATTTGGAAAAAAAAATAATATATTTTTTTACTTTCTGTTCTAAAACACATCCAATAAAAAAATGTAAAAAATCAAATTTCTTCATAAATATGTATTCGGCTACATATTTTTGATAGGAAGTGAATACCCTGCGCTGCCAAATATGTGTGAATGGTAGCTGCTAACAAGGCTCATTCAAAAAAGGCAAAAAAACAAGGAAAATGTATATGTGTAGCGCTCTGAATGACTAAGTGAAAGTCAAATTACCATGCATTGATGAAAATTGTAATGCATCCAACAAAAAATACATTAAGGTACATAAATCATATGTGAGTCCCTCTAGTGGGAGGAACAGAAAGTGTGCCTAGCTGGCACGTGATTCAAGTGGTCTAATGCCCCTACTAATAGGTGACAAAACGTAATAACTCAATAAATATACTGTAAAGTTCATCGAAGTCAAAAAAGTCAATCAAATGAATGAGTGAACAAACATAAATGCGTGACTTCTTCAGCGTGACGATCCCACCACCAAGAAATTTGCAGGCTTACCGGAACGTGTTGACCAGTAATGACATATGCCACTAAGGTCAAACAAGGCTTTAAATTATAGATGTCATAAACGATCCTTGGCAGGAATCATACACCCAATCGATCGGAGTATCTTTCAGTGGAGTGGATGTGTAGGAACAGGCCAAAAAGCTGTACTTGAATTGGAATCCCCAAATTGATTGGCTCAGTGTATTAGTGGTGCATATAGAGAAGAGAAGAGGGTGGCCACATAGCGTAATATTGATAAATTGATAAATTAAATCACTTTTATTCGCAGCTATCAAACTTACATTTTGCTGGAGTTAAAAGAGCTCTTGCATGCAAAATAGGGCGACAGTGGAGTCCTCCCGATGCGTTTTGTGGTCAAAGCACATCGTCTTATGTTTGTTCACTCATTCACTTGATTGACTTTTTTGACTTCGATTAACTTTATATTTATTGAGTTATTACGTTTTGTTACCTATTAGTAGGGGCATTAGACCACTTGTATCACGTGACAGCTAGGCACACTTTCTGTTCCTCCCACTAGAGGGATGCACATATGATTTATGTACCTTAAAGGGGTGTTCCACCCAAATCTAATGTTTATTAAAAGTCAGCAGCTACAAAAAGTGTAGCTGCTGGCTTTTAATAAACAGACACTTACCTTCTCCACGTTCCAGCGACGCGCCGACCGGGGCTCCGCTCCTCTCCCCCCCTCCCCGGCCGGCATCCTCATAGCGATTGTGGGCACCCAGCCGTGACAGCCTTCGGCTTCACGCCCGGGCACCCACTGCGCACGCGCGAGCCGCACTGTGCATGCGCGCGCGGCGCGGCTCGCCGTTGATTGGACAGGCGATCGTCTAGGACCTGTCAGTGTCCTAGATGATCGCCAAAGGGAGGGGCTGCAGTAAGGCGATTAGGCTCAATCGCCTTACCAGCCCCTCGGCGGAAGCAGGAAGTGGGACAGGAAGTCCCACTCCTACTAAAGCCCCCACTCCCCCCCAAAAAAAAATTACATGCCAAATGTGGCATGTAAGGGGGAGGGGAGGGGATTAAGGGAAACTTAATTTTTAGGGTGGAACTCCTCTTTAATGTATTTTTTGTTGGATGCATTACAATTTTCATCAATGCATGGTAATTTGACTTT
The DNA here is from genome assembly GCA_029574335.1 of Rana kukunoris. NCBI lineage: Eukaryota > Metazoa > Chordata > Amphibia > Anura > Ranidae > Rana > Rana kukunoris. The sequence continues at coordinate 470,149,302 of CM056049.1, forward strand.
CACTTAGTCATTCAGAGCGCTATACATATACATATTCCTACATATTTTTGATAAAAAAAAATCCCAATAAGCATATTGGTTTGTGCAAAAGTTATAGCATCTACTAACTATGTGATATATTTAGGAATGCTTTTTTTTTTATTTATTTTTTTATGGGATCAAAGACTTATATCAAGAGATATTTCGGTGGACACCTAAATTACATTTTTGACACTTTTTTGGGAAACAGTGACACTCATACAGTGGTCAGTGCTAAAAATATGCACTGTCACTGTACTAATGACACTGGCAGGGAAAGGGTTAAAATCATGGGCAAAAAAAGGGTAACTGTGTGCCTAACATGTGTAGTGGGGAGATTATTTTATTAATGGAAGGCATAGATCGGTGTTCCTGTTTCACAGGCACACAGAATCAATGCCGTCTGTACTGACAGAATGGTAATATGCCTTGTTTACATAGGCAGATTGCTGTTCTGCCTGTGTACAGAACGATTAGTGGATGTCGGTGGACATCGGGTCCACGGGACCCGCTGTGTGAAATAACAGCAGAGCGAGCCGCCAATCGCACACACTCACGGCCAAAACCCAGAAGTGCAGAATCACGTATATATATATGTGATTTTGTGCAGTGCAGCCACCCTGTAGCAGTAAATGTGCTATGGGAGAGTTTAAGTAGCACAATGCTTAAAAGCAAAAAAATTATCTGCCCATGAAGTGGGTAAAACCTTCCAGAAGTCAATTGGTTAATGTCAGTACACTTTTAAAAACAATTTTGGGTTTCCTCAGAATGGACCAGTGTCTCTTAATGATATTGGTGACTTTTTCTTTATTCTCATGGTAAAGGAGGCAAAACTAGAATTTCTTTGTCACTATTCTTAATCTTATCCTTCAACAGGATTTTCTTGTCACACTGTAGCGCATAATTAAAGGCCTTTTCTACAACCTCAACCTATTGTTTTTCTCCATATTCCTGTTTAGGACCCCAGACTGATGTAAATAGAATTCTTTCTTAGAACAATTGTTACATCAGGAATTGCCTCTTGGGGATGCCTTCTACCCATGGATAATAATGACAGCTGTCAACAGTCACATAGCTATTACAATCAGTCTCTTTATGATAGACCTGAATTTCTATTTTACCATTTACTGCTTTTAATGCTAAATCTAGAATATTCACTTCCCTCTTGCTGTAGTAATAAACTCTGTAACAAATTTATTCTGGATTGTTAAACTGATCTAAAAAACCCTGTACTGTAAACCTTCTTCAGTATAGGATTTTAGTGTCATATTTTTTATTACAGGTACTTACTTAGCAATATCAATTTTCTTGGCGTATATATATTGTACATTCACATCAGCACCTGCCCTCAAGGAGCTTAGAATCTAAGGTCCCTAACTCACCTTCATACATACGCATAGTAGGGCCAATTTAGACAGGATCCAATTAACCTACCAGCATGACTTTGGAGTGTGGGAGGAAGCCCACGCAGGCAGAGGAAGTAAATTCCAGACAGGTAGTGTCATGGTTGGGTTTTAAACCAATGACCATAGTGCTGCTTAGAGGAAGTGCTAACCACTTAGTCATTGTGTTGCCCATGCCAAAGTTACTTAAATTTTTTTTTTGTCATTATAAAATAATAGTTAAACCCACCTTTAGGCCTCATGCACACTGGATGTTAAAATAATGTTTAAAAACACCAGTAGCTTTGCAGTGAGTTTTCCAACTTTTTTTTTGCTTTTTTTTACGTTTTTTCAATAGCGTTTATTAGCGTTTTCCGCGTTAGCATTTTTAGCTGTTTTTTTTGAGCGTTTATCAGTGTTTATCAACGTTTATCAACGTTTGTCAGCATTAGAGCATTTTTTACAGCTGAAAAACATCTCTCAGAACCCACTGGTTTTGGTTTTTTTTTTACTGCTCAAAAACGCCACTGCCCAAAACTGCTGATAACAGCCTATGTGTGCATGGACACATAGGATAACATGATGGAGAGTTTTTTGACTGTAGAAAAACAGTCTACGTCTACTGCCAAAAACAGCTGCTGTAAAAATGTCCAAAAATGTCCAGTGTGCATGAGGTCTTATAGATGTGCAGCCAGCTACCAACAGTCAGCCAAAAAAGTTCTCTCCTTTTTGTCTTCACAGATATGATTTCTATTTAGTAGACAAGTGCTCCATGATTGTCTGGGATCTACTGAGTTCCTTGAGAGATATCTTCTCTTGTGTTAAGTTCTTCACTTTTTTTATCTTTTTGAACAATCTTTACCATTATTTATATTGTTGGTCATATTCCATGCACAATATCAATGCATGAAGGGTGGGTAACTTGTCCCTATGATCCCCCCTCTTCTGCATATTTAAAGTATGTAGAAGTGTTTAAATTACGGACTGTCACTTATTAGTCTTTTTCTATATACTGCAGATTTATAGATGTATTCATAAGTACTGTATCCACCTCACAATGACCTTTGATTACCAATGTTTCCCATATCCACCCGGGGGAGTATCATGGTCCCTGGGCTTGGACCTTCTACCTGGGTAGTTCTCTCTGTACTTTGGGTAAGTCCCCACAGGCCCCTCCAGCAGATAGTTAAGATTGAAGTCTGTTCATTCTATGTAGTGCATCTTACCAACTATGGGATATAAAGGAGGAAAGAACTGCGCTGTGTGCTCGAAAAAATTGTATTGCTGGGATCTCTATTATGGACTGTCAAATATTTTTTAGAGAACCCCTTTCTAATATTATTTATGTGTTTGTTTAATTGAACCTGCAATGAACGCTTGGTCCTGCCCGCATACTGCAGTCCACAAGGGCACTGCAATAAATAAACAACACCTGCAGTAGAGCATGCAATAAAAGGCTCTATCCTAAATTTCTAGTAGACACAAAGTTGTTAGATCTCCTATTCTCACACCCATTTAAAGAACATACTTGGCACTTCCTACACTGGTAATAGCCCATGAGTTGGTGAAAAAAGTTATCTTTCTCTGTGGAGGAACCAATACATTAGGAGCTAGTTTATTTCTGAGAGAAGGCGCACAGTGTTTAAGACCATATCATTGCCCAAAATATGCCAGTGTTTCTCAATAAGATGTTAAAGCAGGATTCCACCCGCAATTTTTTTTTTTAAAGTCAGCAGCTACTAACAGTGTAGCTGCTGACTTTTAATAAGGACACTTACCCTGTCCTACTTGCCCGCGCTGATGGCCCCTCCGATGCCGGTCCAACGATCGATGCAGGTCCTGCGCCGCCATTCACTTCACCTTACGGCTTCACTGCCCATTTCCTACTGCGCCTGCGTGAGTCTCACGCCGGCTTGTGAATGGGTGGCTGCTCTCTGAGAACACACACAGTTCCCAGAAAGAAGCACGCCCCATTCACTAGGAGAAGAATCAGAAGAAAACACACCGCGGTGGGGAAGAGGCAGATTACGGACTTCCGCATAGCAACAGGTATTTCGGGTGAGTATAATTTTTTTTCACGTTTTTTATTATTACATTTTTTTAGAACTTTTGGCCAAATGTTGTTTTCCTGGGTGGAACTCCGCTTTAAATATTCTGATGCTGTATGGAAAAATGTGTGATGAAAGGGACCTGGAAAGGAGTCTCATTATCTAAATCATGAGTTCTCTCCTTTAACATCGACTGGAATATAAGAATTTCTGTCAGTAGGTTTAAAGTACATTGAGGTGACAAACTTGTCACCCCTGACAGAAATATTTAAGTCTAGGAAGTTAATCTCCACACGATTCACCCCATAACTTAGGTAAATCCCCCGATTTTTTGTATTAAGTAAGTTTGTGAATTCCACAAGATCTGTTTTATTGCCATCCCATAGAAGGAGGATATATACCTTCTATATACCTTACCCAGAGGACCACCTGTTGGGCATAGACCACATCCTCCTCCCATCAGGCCATAAAAAGGTTTGCCAAACTCGTGGGATATTTGGCCCCCATGGCTACATTTCTGTTTTTTTCCGGCAAAATGGATCATTGAACCAAAAATAATTCTGTGTAGTAGTAAACTCAAGTACTTCCATAATGAAGGGAATCTGACCACTTGGTAAGCAAGAATCATGTTCTAGGTAGTACTTAACAGCTGACAACAGCTGATCATGTGGTATTATTGTGTATAAAGAAGTGACATCAGCTGTCACCAGTCACATCCCTTCCCAGGGTTACAACTCTGATAATAAATGAATGACATGTCTAGTATCCTTTAAAACAAAAGGCATTTGTTGCATAAGAGGCTGTAAATCTATATAATCTATATACCTGCCCACCCGGGACGTAACAGTCAATCCCACTGACTATCTGATGGCGCGGGGGGCAGGTCAGACTCTTGTGAATTTTGGGTAGATAGTAGATAACTGGGGTTCCTGTTGCCTTTGGCACCAAAAAAGCTTTTTATTCTTTATTTAAAATATTCATCTCAAAACCCCTTTTGACGGGGCGTGGTCTAGCCGGGACCGTGGATGGCTGCCTGATTTGATAGCTCCCACTACTACGGACCTATATTAGCTGAAAAGAGCGCCGGTAAGCTTTATTTCTGGACAAAAAGACTATAACAGGGATTTGATTATACCTGAGCACGATTTGAGAGACTTTGGACAAAAAACGGGAAAAAATTTACCTCACATCGGCCCCTTAAAGTTCCGCTCAGGAAACACACTGACTGTAATGATGGAGGGCTCGATGGAAGCACTACCCGCACAAGCTAAACCCGGGGTCGTATTACCCCTAACTGAGGGTCAAAATGTCGGGACATTTCTTCAGATGACACAAAGCCCCAGTCTAGGTGACCTACATTCTGTCGCAGCAGATATAAAAACGACATTGGCAGCCGCCATAGCTGAACTGAGCGTCGAGGTTCGCGCAGTTACTGCGCGGGTAGTGGAAGTGGAAAAAACAACTGCGCAACAAACAGCTGCATTGCGCCATGTTAATAACAAAGTGGACACTCATACACTCCACCTGAGGGACCTCCACCGTCAGGTGGAGGAATTGGAGAACAGAAGCAGACGACATAATTTGAGGGTCCGGGGTCTGCCAGAAACAGTGGAAAACGACAAGCTTACGCCTGTAGTTATTGGTATCTTTAACAATCTTCTGGGCCGCCCCCCCATGTCTGCAGTTAAGATGGAGCGCATCCACAGAGCCCTCAGACCCAAAGGCAAAGCTACTGACCCGCCAAGGGATGTGATCTGTTGCATATGCGATTTCCAACTAAAGGACGAAATTTTAAGAAATGCCAGACTCCGCTCAAAATGCATGTATGAGGGTTCACCGGTTCAAATCTATCAAGATTTATCGCATATAACGCTCCAACATAGAAGAGACCTGAGACCCTTGCTTGAGGTGATGCGAAACAAAAACATTATCTATCGTTGGAAATTCCCATTCGGTTTATTAGCCACTAACCAGGGTCATTCAGCCCTACTGAGGGTGCCCGAAGATCTACACCCCTTCTGCAGGGCGATGGATATCCCTTACATGGATGTACCCGAATGGTACGCGGACTTCAGATTCAGATCTAGCAGAAAGGACAAAGCATGAGAAGATGCGATGGACGCGATCCCAACCAGATTTAGACGACGTCGTTCCCTGTCTGCAGAACAGATATCCGTCTCTTCAAAGGATCAGCCCTTCGATCCCCACTCGCTCAGCTCAACACGCTACAGAAAATCTAGATGGGAAAATTGAAGATTTACTTATTGCTTTCCCTGCATATTTCCTCATGTGAAGCCTTAGGAGTAACTGCCTTTGACGTTTGTGTTTTCTATATTAATCTAATGTTTACCTTGCTTCGCTGCATTTTAATGTCCTGGGCATACACTATGCTATGTGTCTGCCTTGCTCTCTGATGTTTAATGTATATGCAGCTTGATACACAATGGTATACATATACTACTCTGATATCCTCGGTTGTTTTTCCTGCCTGATGGTTATAGCTTTTGACTTGCTATTCTGCTAATGGTGATGTTTCCATTTCCTAAGGTAAACATAGAATAGTGTGATCTCTACAATGTATCTGAAAATATCCCAGTGGTTTAAAATGGTTGTTACAAGAATACTTACTACTATGCCCCTTTATAAATGTTTATGTTGGAGTATACATATCCGTGCTTTCTTTTGATGGGGTTTTTTTTTTTTTTTTAAGAAGGAGACAGAATATATTATACTTGACATTATATTGATGGCGCATCAACCGAAGCACATATGTCTTGACACAGGTCTATAGTGGCGGGCAGTTTGACAGTCTTGCTGTCTGTCTGGGCTCAGTCTCATTCCAACCCCCACATAGCGGCACTCTCTATCCTCACCCCACCGGGGTTTGTGGAGGGGGACCTCTATACCTCTATTTTTCTCTACTTCCCTAAAGGGTAGTTTCTTGTTGGTTTTTTTTTAGTTGTCACCTGAATCTTTTTTTTTTTTTTCCCAAGAAAGAACTTTTCCCTATTCTTCCCACCAACCTACAAAATAAATGGCTTGTCCCGATAAAGTCTTATCGGACCAACTACGGAAGGTTACGTTTTATTCCCTGAATGTAAAAGGCCTTAATGTACCCGAAAAGAGGTCAAAATTATTAATGATGCTTAGAAAGTCGAAAGCTGACATTATTTTACTGCAAGAAACTCACTTTAGAACGAACAATATCCCGACATTTAAGGATAAAAGGTTCCCTCACATTTTTAACGCTACCTACCCGGAATCTAAAACAAGAGGGGTTTCAATTTTGATTTCTAAATTTTGCCCCTTTAAATTGCAAGATACCAAAATTGATAGTGAGGGCAGATTTTTATTTCTCAAGGGTTCTCTTTACAACAAACCTGTCACAATTGCCAATATGTATGCACCCAACAGGTTACATGCCCCATTCTTTGTGCAAACGTTAGAAACACTTGAATCTTTTGCGACCGGCATGCTCATTGTCGGGGGGGATTTCAATCTGGCCCTTAACCCTCTAGTGGACACTTCCGCTGGATCATCAAAGATTTCGTATAAATCCTTGAAAGTGATTAAAAATTCTTTACATAAATTGTCACTTCATGATGCATGGCGCACTTTGTACCCTAACTCTAAAGATTTCACGTTCTATTCAGCTCCCCATAATACATATTCAAGACTTGACTATCTTCTGATTTCTCAAAATGACCTAGACTCCCTATTGACTGCTACAGTGGAACCCATGGTTGTCTCTGACCACAACCCAATAACTATGTCTTTAACCTTCAAAGAAAAACCTATTATCCCCAAAATCTGGAGACTTGATAACTCTCTGCTTAATGACACTAACAATGTGAAATTGCTGAGTTCTGGGATTGCTCATTATTTTGCTGAGAATGATTCGGAGGAGGTTCATCCTCTGAACATATGGTTGGCCCACAAGTGTGTGATCAGAGGAGAATTGATCTCTCTGGCTGCTAGGAGAAATAAAATGAGACAGGCTTGCATAAAAAAATCTTACTGACCGAATCAACTGCTTGGAAAAACAACACAAGCAATCTTTAGCTAAAGATACTCTTTTAGAACTTTCAAAGGCTAGGGAAGAGCTTCTTTTATTGCTGGAAAATAAAATAAAACGCAACTAAATCTATCACGAAAAATCTTTTATGAATTTGGCAATAAAAGCAGTAAACTTCTAGCTAACTCTCTTAATTCGAATACTTTGAGGAAACATAATAACATATATTCTATTTTGGACTCTGCTGGGAAGTCCTATACTAATTCCTCTGATATAGTGAACCAATTCCAAAAATTTTATTCGACATTGTACGGTTTGCCCACTAGTGCACCTTCAAAAAACTTACCTGACAGAAAAAACTTGATTTCTGATTTTCTAAAATCATACTGTCCTAAACCTATCGATACAGAGGAAGCTAGAGATCTGGAGAAACCTATTGATCTATCTGAGACCCTATTGGCCCTTAAACAGCTTAATACGGGTAAATGCCCAGGACCGGACGGATTCTCGGTTAATTACTATAAAACTTTCCAGGAGGTGATTATCCCACACTTCTTAAAAGCTTTCAATTCTGTTCCTGCTCCTCCTACTATTGCCAAAAATCTTTTAGAGGCTCATATAACTGTGATCCCTAAGCCAGATAAGGATGTGACATTGGTCTCCAACTATAGACCAATATCGCTATTGAATGTGGATATTAAATTGTACGCAAAAATTATAGCCAATCGCCTATTACCCCTATTACCTAGCCTTATTTCCTTGGATCAAGTGGGATTTATACCCGGCAGGGAGGCAAGGGACAATACTACAAAAGCAATTCTTATTCAATCTTGGCTTCAGAACACTAAGTCACAGGGATTCTTGTTGTCCCTCGATGCAGAGAAGGCCTTCGACAGGATAGCATGGGATTACATGTATGAAGCTTTGAAAACTCTGGGCATACAAGAACGTCTGCTTCAATTCATTCAATTCTTGTACACATCACCTACGGCCAGAGTTAAAGTTAATGGCGGGCTGTCGGAGGCTTTCTCTGTATCGAACGGCACGAGACAGGGATGCCCACTGTCACCAATAATTTTTGTGCTCATCTTAGAACCGTTTTTGTGTAAATTGAGAGCGAACACGGATATTGTGGGTGTTACTGTTAAAGAAAAGACCTATAAATTAGCAGCCTTTGCTGATGACATCCTTTTGTTCCTCTCCAACCCTATCACTACGATTCCTAATTTGCTACAGGACCTCTCCCTGTTTCAAGTAATTTCTAACATGAAAATTAACTTCGCAAAATCAAGAGCCTTAAATGTCTCGTTACCTGTATCTACGGTCTCCCTCTGCAGGCAAAATTTTCCTTTCAGGTGGGAGGAGGACTGTTTAACATACCTAGGAATGAAATTAACATCTGACGTGAAAAATTTGTATGACAAAAATTTTATACCCCTGTGTAATACTATCAAGAACGACCTGCTTAAATGGGGTTCAGGTTTTTTCTCTTGGTTTGGGAGATCAGATATACTCAAAATGAACGTCCTCCCAAGGTTGTTGTATCTGCTACAAACGATCCCAATCAAGATTCCCTGCTCGTTCTTCAGGAACTTTAAACAACTCTGTCTGAAATTTATTTGGAATATGAGGCAGCCTAGGATCAAATGGGATAAACTCATTATCCCCAAACTAATGGGTGGAATAGGACTACCAGATCTGCAAAAATATTACTGGGCTTGCCACTTGACCCGTATTGTTGATTGGCATCTTCATGCTAACGTTAAAGATTGGATTGCTCTGGAGGGCTCATTGTACACATGTCATATCCCCTTGACAAATCTACCTTGGATTCATCCCCGTAAAATCCCACAAAAGGTCAAATCTCACCCAGTTACTGGAAACACATTGAAAATATTTGGTTCCCTCTGTAAAAAATTCGATATTTCATCTGTATATGGCCCCATGTCCCCCTTATTCCACAATCCAGACATACCTCTGGATTTGTCTACCACTGTCCCTCCTGTTCCACATCTAACGAAAGTACCGAGAGTCAATTCACTTTTCAGACGAGGCTCCACTATTACTTATGATTCCTTTACTGCTAACAACCCCAGTACTAATGTCTCCCAGCGTGACTTTGAGACTGTTACAAGGTTCGTGAACAAACCCAATTCATGCTATGATTGGCAGAGACCAAAGACTCCTTTTGAACATTTATGTCTTAAAACAGTTCCCCAAAAACACTTAATCTCCACGCTACACACTTTATTATATTCAGGTTTTGATTTAAAAACAGACGCCACAAATCTAAAATGGGAGGAGGATCTTAATATATCCATTTCAACAGATCAATGGGAGACTATCTTTCGAAGGTTGCATAAAGGTTCTTTGAACGTACTGACCCAGGAAAACGGATACAAATTGTATTCAAGATGGTACAGGACCCCTCATATTGTTAATAAGTTTAACCCGAATGTATCCTCTCTATGCTGGCGCTGAAAATCTGCCCCCGGAACATTACTCCATACATTACTCCATATCGATCCACAAACTAATAACTGAGATTACTACATTTACACCAGATCTTACCGCCCAACAATACTTGTTGCATCACTCATCCTTACCTAACTCTGTTTACAAAGATTCAATAATATTGCACCTCATCAATGCTGCAAAGCTTTGCATTCCAGCTAAATGGCTTCAACCTTCTCCCCCCTCTGTCTCTGATTGGCTGCGAAAGGTCCAACACATAGCAAACATGGAGGATTTAATCCACCAATCGCATGATTCCTCCGAGAAATTCCATAGCAGATGGGCATGCTGGTCGCACTTTACGAAGTCTAGGGAATTTAGAGTTTTAATGGACGGCTAATGTTATCTTGAACCAATCCACCTTGTTTACTTATTTATATATCCATTTATTTCTTTATTTTTATTTATCTTTTCTTTTTTTTTTGTTTATATATTATCTTCTTGATTCCAGCAATCTTACAACTTTAGTGACTAATTGTATTGGTCTTTATTTACTAGAATTTTATACTCTTTACTGTTCTTATCTTTTAAGTGAATATTTAATGTATCCTTGTCATATTTCACTTTGTTTGAGGTGTACGACAATGTCTTGTTTATAACCCTCCCCTTTTTAGGGCATGAATAATTTCCCATTGTACAATACAGCTTTACGTAAAAAACGTGTATTCAAATTGTTACATCAATATGTGATTGTATGTTTTGAAAAACTAATAAAAATATTGGAAAAAAAAAAAAAAACCTTTTGACAATACTCTCCAATTCACCCTTATATTTAACCCGCCTGGGATCTGAAAGGCAGTATACTTATCACAATCCCAAACAATCCTAAGCAGTTCTGTTGTATAATCATTTTTATCTAAAACCACAATCCCATGTGTTGCTGAAGAGGAGCTATGTTTGTCAAAGTTAGTTTTATTCTTTGTAGTCTATATGGGCCAGATTCATGAAAGGTTACGCTGGCGGATCGAGTGATCCGCCAGCGTAACAGTGGCTTTGAGCCGGCGTTTCTGTTTTCTGTAACCAGAAAACAAGAAACGCCGGGTTGAAGTTCCGATGCGATGAGCGTAACTGAGTTTCGCCATCGCATCGTTACTTCAACTTAAAAATGGCGCCGGGGGGCGTTCCCGCCGATTTACGCTCAAAAAATATGTTAATGAGCGAAATCGGCAATTCACGATCGAAATCCGGCGCGACGCAGTGACGTTACGACGTTTCCGGACGGGATACGCGGCGCATAGATATACCTACATGGGGTTGGAGTATCCTATGTTAGGTATAGGCTCGTCATCGCGTCGGGAAAAAAAAAAAAAAACGTCGCTTGCGTAAAACGGTCATGAATGGGAATGTGACGTCATTGACGTTCATTCACAGATTTTGAGCATGCCACGGGGATGTTTTGACACTCGACGCATGCGCAGTACGTCGGCGGCGGGATCGCGCGTAGTTAGCATACTACACGCCCCGTACCCGCGACATTTGAATTCCGCCGGCTCATTTGCGATGCGCTGCCGCAACTTTAGGAGCAAGTGCTTCGTGAATGACAGCACTTGCTCCTAAAAATTCGGCAGCGCAACGCAAATCAGAAGCGTTACTCCAGAGCAAAGATGCTCTGGAATACGTGAATCTGGCCCAATGTGTGATGTTTTCAACATTTTGGTGTAATAACTTTTGATATATTATATGACTGTCTTACTTTTGTCTTTGGGGTACTGTGAAAATCCACATTTTGACATACTTACCATAGACCTGAGTTTCTATTTTACCATCTACTGTTTTTTTTTTCTTTTCTTTTGCTAAATCTAGAAAATGTACGGTACTTCTTTCTAGAAAGCCAGTTAACAACACTGACCAGCTACAGTGAGAATTAGGGATAGGGAGAAAGAATACAGAGAGAAATTAACCTGAACAGACCCCGCTGGGGAAAACAAATTCAGGCTTGGATAGCATTCTTGATTAGTATTTTCCAGATAACATCTTTGGGAGCTGAATTGTAGTGTGATTACTTGCAACTGGAGGACCTGGTACTTCAGAAGTGTAAGTGGAGCGGCATCGACAATATATTTTAATGGGGTTATTGGGGGGAAGGGAGCACCTACATTGTAAGAAAAACAGGATAATTATGCATATGTGAACACAAAGATTAGATGTCAGTAGAAACTAACACAGTGCAGGAGTAAGCAGTAAGTAATGCAAAGTTCAGAGGTCAATAGCATGTATTACAAAGTTTAAAGACCGGAAGTAAATAATACAGAAAGCAATAGTCAGTAGTAACCAGTGGCTGCTGGTGAAGTTTTAGGATGGGGGGCGCAAGATCCTGCCCTTCCTTTTTGACCCCTCCAACTTCCCATAAGCCCCACCCCTTATAGAATCCACCCACTCCGTCCCCTGTATTCCACCCATAGTGTCAGGAGTATACAGCCCTAGCATCCCAGGACAGAGTATACAGCCCTAGCGTCATAGGACAGTGTATACAGCTCAGCCTCACAGATCAGGGTATGCAGGTATACATCATCTGTCATGTATACAGCTAGATATATACACCCATCTTCCTTCCTGTATATAGAGACCTTCCTCCATCATCACTAACTGCAAATATACATCATCTGTTCTGTATACAGCTATGTACACAGTAACAGGACATGCTGGTAGGTTAATTGGATCCTGTCAAAATTGGCCCTAGTATATGTATGAATGTGTGTTAGGGACCCTAGGTTGTAAGCTCCTTAAGGGTAGGAGCTAATGTATATGTAAAGCGTTGAGTAAATTGACGACGCTATATAAGTACCTCAAATAAAATAAATAAATAATAATGATGTATATCTGCAGTCAGTGATGATGGAGGATGGTCTCTATATACAGGAAGAAGGTTGGTGTATATAGCTGTATACAATACAGGACATATGTACTCACAATTTGTGACTATTATGTAGTGTAAATTAGTCCGTACATGGCATGGCAGAAATCCCCAAAATCACGTATTCCAAAGCAGCCAGCGAGACATGATGTGGCACACTCACTGACACCCTGGTGCTCCAGTCATTGTATTATACACCCATCATCACTATGCTTATCCCCATTTTATACACCCATCATCACTATGCTTATCCCCATTTTATACACCCATCATCATCATCATCATCATACTCCAGTCCTCGTCATTTTATAATACACCCATCATCACTATCCTTATCCCCATATTATACACCCATCATCATACTCATCCTTGTATAATACACCTGTCGTCATCATCATCATCATCCTCACTGTATAATACACCCATCATCATCATCCTTGTATAATACATCCATCATCATCATCATCCTCCTTGTATAATACACCCATCATCGCTATCCTCATCCTTGTATACCACACCCATCATCGCTATCCTCATCCTTGTATAATACACCCATCATCGCTATCCTCATCCTTGTATACCACACCCATCATCGCTATCCTCATCCTTGTATAATACACCCATTATCATCATCCTTATATAATACACCTGACATCATTATCCTCATCCTTGTAATACAACCGTCATCATCATCCTCATAATACAACCGTCATCACCATCCTTGTATAATACACCCGTCATCATCATCCTCATAATACAAACGTCATCACCATCCTTGTATAATACACCCGTCATCATCATCCTCATAATACAACCGTCATCACCATTCTTGTATAATACACCCATCATCATCATCCTCATAATACAACCGTCATCACCATCCTTGTATAATACACCTGTCATCATCATCCTCATCCTTGTAATACACCTGGGTTCAACAAACAGTTGAATTCTAAAATAGTTGATGCTTCTAATCTAGAAGCATGGAGCACCAGCCGTGGTTTTATGAGATGATCCTTCTCCTTTAGCCTGGGTTCACATTGATTGCGATGCGCGAACAGTGCGATTTCAGCGCTGGTTCCCACATTGCATCTTTTCTGCAGGCAGTTGACACTGCCCTCTGTGAACCACTGCGGGTGTCATTACAATGTTAATGACACCACCAGATCGGTTCACAGATCGCAGTGTGAACTCGCATAGAAATCGCATCACATAGGTGAGAACACACATGCAATCTGATTTCAGTGTGGGGGGAAAACAAGTCCCACTTTGCACTTTTTTTTCTTAAGCATCTAATGTGAGTTCAGCCATACAACCGAATGGCTGAACTCGCATTTCACAGACATCGCATGTGATTCGCACCGCAGTGCTGGTGCAAATCACATGCCATGTCTTAGATTGCAGTAGTCCGAATAGGGGCTCATACCCCAACTCCAGTAGGTAATAGGAGAAACCAACAAAACAAATGCAGGGAAGTAAAGGGTTAACCTCTGTCCTCACCTGATAACAGAACATTCAGTGTACATTCAGGCTCAGCCTTACTACTGCTGGGACAGTTTAACTGTAACTGGAGACACATTTTACCAGTCAGTGAGATAGCAGCACTTCAATGGCAAACTGTCACAGGGGAAGATCGGTATTTCTCTCTCCTGCAAAAAAATAGACTATGCCTGAGTGTGCAGAGAGCTGTTATCAGCTGTTATCACCAGTGAGTGAAACATTCACTTCCCTCAGTCCCGACTCCCTGCATATACAGAGCTGCTGCTGCTTCCCCTTCTCCCCCTCATAGGGGTTTACCTTTGCCGTTATGGATCCCTTGCTGGCACTCAGTCTCAGTCCATCATTGTGTTTCCAGTGCACTTCACACTCCACTGCCAGTGCCTGTCCCATCAAATGCATGGAGGAACCTGCTCCGCAAGTCCGCATACTTCCTGTCTTCTCACTTGGGCGCAATTAGAGAGAAGACAGGAAGTGACATCGTGATCCAACTCAGCTGTCAATCAAACTGCCCGGCCGTAGTGATACTACGAGCGCCGGGCAGAAGCTGTGGCTATTCCGAAAGCACCACAAGGCAGGACAAAAGCCTGCAAATGAAGCGCTGCGTCTGCAATCTTGTGATTACATTGACGTAGCGCTTCCCATAATGCACGTGGCCGGCGCCACGTAGTGCAGTTAGTAATAGTAAAAGGACATTTTAAGGAAAAAAAATTCTTACGGTATTTTTTTTATTATTTTTTTTACTACAGGAGAGGGGGGCGGCGCCCGGGCGCCCCCTATGGATGGGCCGCCACTGGTAGTAACACTGAGTACAGAGGTCAGTAGTAAGTATCACACAGTACAGAGGTCAGCAGTAAGTAATGCAGAGGGGGAGGTCAGTATTAATTAACACAGAGTGCTGAGGTTGCTAGTAAGTAATGCACAGGTCAGTAGTAAGTAATGCTGAGTTCAGAAGTAATGCAGAGTGCAGAAGTATGTAGTATGTAATGCACAGTGCATAGGTCAGCAGTAAGCAATGCAGAGTGCAGAGGTCAGAATTAGGTAATGCAGAGAACAGAGGTTATTAGTATATATTGCACAGTGCAAGGGTCAGCAGCTTTAACTGACAATTGAGTGGTCGTGCGACGTGCCTCCCAAACAAAATTGGCGTCCCTTTTTCCCCACAAATAGAGCTTTCTTTTGGTGGTATTTGATCACCTCTGCGGTTTTTATTTTTTGAGCTATAAACAAAAATAGAGCGACAATTTTGAAAAAAAATGCAATATTTTTTACTTTTTGCTATAATAAATATCCCCCAAAAATATACAAAAAATAAATACGATTTTTCCTCAGTTTAGGCCGATACTTATTCTTCTACCTATTTTTGGTATAAAAAAATCGCAATAAGCATTTATCGGTTGGTTTGCGCAAAATTTATAGCGTTTACAAAATAGGGGATAGTTTTATTGCATTTTTATTATTTTATTTTTTTTACTACTAATGGCGGCGATCAGACACTTGTCATTTTCACAGCAAAAAATGCATTTAAAATGCATTGTTTACTGTGAAAATGACAGTTGCAGTTTGGGAGTTAACCATAGGGGGTGCTGATGGGGTTATGTGTGACCTGAAGTGTGTTTACAACTGTAGGGGGTGTGGCTGTAGGTGTGACGTCATCGTTTGTGTCCCCCTATAAAAGGGATGACACGATTGATGCTGCCGCCACAGGGAAGAACGGGGAAGCCGTGTTTACACACGGCTCTCCCCATTCTTCAGCTCCGCGGACCGATCGCCGGACTCCAGCGGCGATCGGGTCCGCGAATCCCGTGGTCCCGGTCCCGGAGCTTCAGCTGGGTACTAGCACAGCACGTACCTGTACGTGCATGTGCCCAACCGTGCCATTCTGCCGACGTAAATGTGCAGGAGGCGGTCCTTAAGTGGTTAAAATGAAGGTGCTTGTTATATGCCTGTGCGTGTTATATGCCGATAAATATGGTAACACACAGTAGAGGGGTCAAGAGCAGGGGTGCTCCATTTTGGGGGTGGCAAACAAACATTACAGCCACCTCCCAACCCCTTCCATCACTCATTCATTGATTGGATAGGAATTGAATTGGAAGACAATAGCGAATATTTATATTAATTTGCCCACCCTTTTCTAAGCCAATTAGAGCATCTTTTTTCGAAAAATTTTTAAAGGGAAAGCAAGCTTTAAGATTTTGGAAGGAGGAAGGTCTAGCTGGTGGATCAAAAATATTGCAGCTTGCAATAAGTGGGGAGGACCACAAGAACTTTAAGTGTACTATTAAATGAGCATTAACAATATTAACCTCTTCACACTGGCTGTATACATATATGCAGCCTCTCGATGGGTGGGTCCTAATGCATATATACGTACCAAAATGTAAACAATTCTGTGCCGAGAGCGCACACAGTTACCGCCGGGTAACGGAAAGCTCCTGATCGCTACTTGCAATCAGGAGCTTTCTGATCATGTGACTGCTGTGACATTCCAGTCACGGCGGTCACATGACCAAAATGCCCGCCTCTGCCTCCCGCCGTAACAATGCTGACGCGTTTCACAGGGGTTTTAGCCATCCCATTAGCATATCATGCCTCCACCTGGGTGGGTTGGGTGTTGTTCTCCCTCCACCACTTTTCTCCAACAGATGTGCCTGATTATGGACATCAGCCAGGACCTATCACAAGGTGAACTGATCATCAGATGGTTTCAGGACTTTTTTCCTATAAATGAGATTGTTTTCATTATTTTGTTTAGCTATGACTAAGCATCAGTTATTGATGTGAAACGCGTCAGATTTGTTACCCCACTGTTTGCTTTTTTATTGCTGTGGAGTGTCATTTCTTACTGGTATTAAAGGCACAATTTTTAACATTTTTGGTATCGTGTTGGAGTGCGGCTGTCCATCTCCTTCTTTTCTTTGTTATTGCCTTGTGCATTGCCCGCACCCACTGGGTTTTTGGATCGTAACTACCACTGGGGAGCTCCTGTCTTGAGCGGCGTCTCTTTCTTCTACTAAAACTGCATAGGTGTGAATGCAGCCTTATCAAATTTTTTCTTAAAGCGGAAGGAGTTGTAGATTAATTTGTGGCAATTGTATAATTAGAAGTAACACATTTACAGGAGCCTGTGTAAGGCCAATTATGTCTTAGTTTTAACCATGCTTTGACATTAAGACCTACAGTAATGATAGATTGCAAATTGTAATCTTATAGGCGTCATTCCTTTTGATCAGTCTTTAATTACTTGGTTACAACCATGTTGTCTATTTATAGAGATCATTTACATGATTTCCTTTTATAAAAATAATGTTTACTGAGATACTTATCTGCTTAAAGCAACGGTAGTCCATAATAAACAATCATGTTGATCTCATTCTACAGAATTAAATGCAACTAAATGTTAAACTCTGCGTGATGTTATCCAAAAGTCACTTTGGGGTGTATGTCTATTAATTACAGTAATTTAGAACATGAACAATATACATGTTTGCAACTTGTGTCATTTTAATTATGATGAAAAATATTTGATGTTTTAGGTTTCAAGCTAAGCTTTTACCATTTTGACTGCATTCTAAATCACTGCATATTGCTTCCATAGCTACCCCCAAACATACGTTAAAGCTTCCTTATTTAGAAACACAGACTCATTGGGGCTGATTTACTATTGAAGCTGCGCTGCGCCGGTACATGCCTTAATACGTGCGCTGGATGAAGCCTTAATTAGGCGCATGAACCGGCCGCAGCAGCAGCGCGATGTAATTGATAAGTAAAGCCGCCGCCGAACTCCCTGTATAAGTCTATGGGGGAAATCTTAATTGTGAATTTTAAAGGCTAATCTGCAAGTTTTGTCCTAAAAAGTGTTTGGGGACCTCAGTCCTGCCCCAGGGGACATGTACCAATGCTTTTTTTATTTTTTAAAACGGCCGTTTTTTCGGGAGCAGTGATTTTAATAATGCTAAAAGTGCAACAATAAAAGTGTAATTTTTCTTTAAATTTCGTACTATGGGGGGCTCTAATGTCCGCATGTGAAAAAGCGCATGTTTCCCGTGGTTAGAACTGTCTCTGCACAAAATGACATTTTCCAAAGCAAAAAAGCCATTTAAAACTGACTCGCGGGAATAATGAATTGTCGGCTCCCGGCAATTGCAGGAGAATTCATTCATTAAAAAAACGAAAAAAAAAAAGCGTGGGGGTCCCCCCAAATTCAATAACCAGACCCTTTAGGTCTGGTATGGATATTAAGGGGAACCCCGCCGTCAATTTAAAAAAAAAATGACGTGGGGTTCCCCCCAAATATCCATAACCAGACCCTTCAGGTCTGGTGTGGAATTTAAGGGGAACTCCACTCCAAATTAAAAAAAAAATGGCGTGGAGTCCCCCCTAAAATCCACAACAGACCCCTTATCCGAGCACGTTGACCTGGCCGGCCGCAGAAAAGAGGGGGGGACAGAGTGCGGCCCCCCCTCTCCTGAACCGCACCAGGCCACATGCCCTCAACATTGGGAGGGTGTTTTGGGGTACCCCCCAAAACACCTTGTCCCCATGTTGATGAGGACAAGGGTCTCTTCCCCACAACCCTTGCCCGGTGGTTGTGGGGGTCTGCGGGCATGAGGCTTATCAAATCTGGAAGACCCCCCAAAGATCCCCCCCCCCCCCCCTGTGTGAAATGGTAATGGGGTACCTTGTACCTCTACCATTTCACCAAAAAAAAATGTAAAGGGTTAAAAAACGACAAGAGCCGGTTTTTGACAAGTCCTTTATTATCTTCTTCTTTTCTTTTCTTCTTTTCCTTCGGGTTTCTTCTTCCTCCTCCTTCTTCTTCCTCTGCTTCTGTCTTGGGTCTTCTATACCCGCATCTTGCTCGGAATGTTCTTCCATCTTCTTCTCCTCCCGCTGTCCTTCTCGTCCGCATCTTCTTCTTGTTCGATTCGCGATATATCGAATATTTTTCCGCCGCTTCCAATTTCGAAATTCCCGCTGGTATTTTTACGAAGTATCATAAGCGATTTTTCGGATATTTTGATTGCCACGCCCCCCTCTGATTGATATCGCCACGGGCAAGCTTTAGGATCTTACGTGTGCTGCAAGTGCGTCAGAGGGGGGCGTTTTTTTTTGGAAATAAAGTTTCACATGTCACAGGGCCAGGGCAATTCAATTGGAAGCTTTGTGAGGAGAATATGCGTATTTTGAATCGGCAAAGGAGAGATTCTTTATTCTTAACTTACTCTACTACTATGCCGAGAGTCGCCGCTTCTGAATTGAATTGCCCGCTTTCTGGAACATGTGACCACGCCCCCCTCTGATGCGCATATGCAGCACACGGGGACTTTCCTAAGAGCTTGCCCGTGGCGTCAGAGGGGGGGCGTGGTCCGGCAAAAGCAATATTGCGCGATATTCGGATTTCTGATTGGCTCTGAAGCGAATATCGCGCGCGCTATTGCCCGGCGAAGAACAAGAAGAAGAAGATGCGGATACGAGATTTCTGAGGACTCTGATGCGGAAGGAGAAATCTCGAAGATGGAATATTGCTATTGCCGAATATTCAGATTTCTGATTGGCAAGATGCGGGAATAGAAGACCCAAGACAGAAGCAGAGGAAGAAGAAGAAGATGGAGGAATCAGAAACCCGAAGGAAAGAAGAAAAGAAGAAGAAAGAAGATAATAAATTGGATATTCTTGATCAAAAACCGGCTCTTGTCGAAAAGCGAAATTTTTTACACTTTACATTTTTTTTGTTGGGTGAAATGCGTACTCGAGGTACCATGTACCCCATTACCATTTCACACAAGGGGGGGCCGGCATCTGGGGGGCCCCTTTGTTAAAGGGTCTTCCAGATTTCGATAAGCCTCCTGCTATATTCCGCAGACCCCCACAACCACCGGGCAAGGGTTGTGGGGAAGAGATCCCTTGTCCTCATCAACATGGGGACAAGGTGTTTTGGGGGGAACCCGTGTCCTGCATATGCGTCAGAGGGGGGCGTGGTCACATGTTCCAGAAAGCGGGCAATTAAATTGGAAGCGGCGACTCCAGCAAAGAAGAAGCCGCGCACAAGCTTCCAATTGAATTGCCCGCCCTCTGACATGTGACCACGCCCCCCTCTGATGCACTTGCAGCACACTCCTAAGAGCTTGCCCGTGGCGTCAGAGGGGGGCGTGGTCCGGCAGACAGCGGGGATTTCAATTGGAAGCGGCGGCTCCGGTGAAGAAGAAGATGCGGACGAGAAGGACAGCGGAAGGAGAGGAAGATGGAAGAACATTCCGGGCAAGATGCGGGAATAGAAGACCCAAGACAGAAGCAGAGGAAGAAGAAGGAGGAGGAAGAAACCCGAAGGAAAGAAGAAAAGAAGAAGAAAGAAGATAATAAAGGACTTGTCAAAAACCGGCTCTTGTCGTTTTTAACCCTTTACATTTTTTTTTTTTGGTGAAATGGTAGAGGTACAGTGTACCCCATTACCATTTCACACAGGGGGGGGCGGGATCTGGGGGGCCCCTTTGTTAAAGGGGTCTTCCAGATTTCGATAAGCCTCCTGCCCGCAGACCCCCACAACCACCGGGCAAGGGTTGTGGGGAAGAGACCCTTGTCCTCATCAACATGGGGACAAGGTGTTTTGGGGGGCACCCCAAAACACCCTCCCAATGTTGAGGGCATGTGGCCTGGTGCGGTTCAGGAGAGGGGGGGGCCGCGCTCTGTCCCCCCCTCTTTTCTGCGGCCGGCCAGGTCAACGTGCTCGGAAAAGGGGTCTGGTGTGGATTTTAGGGGGGACTCCACGCCATTTTTTTTTTAATTTGGGGTGGAGTTCCCCTTAAATTCCACACCAGACCTGAAGGGTCTGGTTATGGATATTTGGGGGGAACCCCACATCATTTTTTTTTTAAATTGACGGCGGGGTTCCCCTTAATATCCATACCAGACCTAAAGGGTCTGGTTATTGAATTTGGGGGGACCCCCACGCTTTTTTTTTTTTGGTGTTTTTTATGAATGAATTCTCCTGCAATTGCAGGGAGCTGACAATTCATTATTGCCGCGAGTCAGTTTTAAATGGCTTTTTTCCTTCAGAATGTCATTTTTCACATGCTGACATTACACCCAGGGCCGCCATCAGGGGGGTACAGGCAGTACACCTGTAAGGGGCCCGGCGGTCCGGAGGTGCCCAGATGCCTGGAGGCCCCCCAGCGCCCCAGATGGTAACCCCCCTCTTTTTTTTTTTTTATATATATATTTTTGAGTTTATTTTTTTTAGTATTTTTTATTAAATGGCCAATTTTTGGAATTTAATTTTTTTTAGCAGTCCGGAGGTCCCCAGGGGCCCAGAGGCCCCCAGGGCCCCGGGTGGCAACCCCCCATATTTTTTGTTATTAAAGGGCCAATGTTTTTTTTTAGGGGTCTGGAGGTCCCCAGTGGCCCGGAGATCCCCAGGGCTCCAGATGACAACCCCCCCCCTTTTTTTAAAAAAAATACAAAAAATTATATATTTTTATATTTTTTTGTTATTTTTTTAACATATATATATATATATATATATATATATATATATATATAATTATGAAAGGGCCCAGAGGGCCCCAGATGACAACCTTTTTGCTTATAAAAATTTTATAAACATTTTATATTTTCCCCAGTTTTTTTTTTTTTTTATTTATTTTTTAAAGTGTATTTTGTGCGTGAAGTCGAGAGAGAGGAGCTGGACTTGCAATCGCCATCCTTCTCCATGCCCCCGGTGGCAATGGCGGGTGTGAGGGGGGGCCTCCCACTCACCCCACCCTACCTGCTACACTTGGGACCTATGAGGGAGTCTAGCCCACCCAGCCAGTAGGTCCTTCGCCTCTCTTTATTTTAGGAGACCTCATGGCCAAAGTGCATCCGAACCCTTGGCTGCAGAGGTGAACGGCTTGTCAGCGCAGTGCCATTCACGTTGAGCCACCACAGCTCCCACCCCATGTAATTTTTGTTTAGATTTTTGGTAGTTATTTTTTATTAAAGGGCCCAGAGCTCCCAAGGAAACCCCCTTTTTTATTATTTTATATATATATATATATATATATATATATATATATAGATATTTTAATTTATTTTTCATTAAAGGGCCCAGAGGTTTATTTTTATTAAAGGGCCCAGAGGTCCCCAGGGCCCCGGGATGGCTACCACCCTTTTTTTAATATATATTTTTCGATATTTATTTTTTTGTAAAGGAACCCCCCGCTTATCAAATTGCGGCAGCCCCCCCATTCTCAATTTCAGGCGGCATCACCCCCCCCCCCCTGTTCTCTGCTCCAGGGGGCCCATGCCTGAAGCTGTGTAAGGGGCCCCCATAATTCCTGATGGCGGCCCTGATTGCCCCCCCCCCCCATGGTACGAAATTTCAAGGAATTTTTAACTTTTATTGTTGCACTTTAACCACTTCCATACCGCGCCTATTCTGGCACTTCTCTCCTTCATGTAACAATTATATTTTCTTCCTTGAAAATTACTCAGGACCCCCAAACATTATATATATTTTATTAACAAACACCCTAGGGAATAAAGTGGCGGCCATTTTTTCTTACAAATTTTCAACGGTATTTGCGCCAAAAATTTTCAAACGTTTTAGTTTTTTTTGGCTTTCAAAAAAAAACCTGTTTCATGAATGACAAAATAAGAAAGCAGTAAAGCTAGGCCAATTATTAGGGATAAGGTAAAAGATGATGTTACACCGAGTAAATAGATACCTAACTTGTCACGCTTTCATATTGCGCTAAACTTCGTTATTAAAAATCTCCATAGGCGACGCTTGACTTTTTTTCTCAGGTTACCACTTTTGAGTTACAGAGGAGGTCTAGTGCTAAAATTATTGCTCTCACTCTAACGCACGCTATGATACCTCACATGTGGGGTTTGAAGGATGTTTACATATGTGGGTGGGACTTGCATGCGTGTTCGCTTCTGAGTGCGAGCTACTAGGGACAGGAGCATTTAAATTGCTTTTTTTTTTTTTTTTTTTTACTTAATATTTTCATTTTTGCACTTGTTTGTCCCTTTTTTTGTATTATTTTTCACTTTTCTTCCTATTACAAGGAATGTAAACATTCCTTGTAATAGGACTAGTGTGTGACAGGTCCTCTTTATAGAGAGAGGCGGGGTCAATTAGAC
The DNA here is from genome assembly GCA_029574335.1 of Rana kukunoris. Taxonomy (NCBI): domain Eukaryota; kingdom Metazoa; phylum Chordata; class Amphibia; order Anura; family Ranidae; genus Rana; species Rana kukunoris. The sequence continues at coordinate 470,172,759 of CM056049.1, forward strand.
CCCACATCTGTCCTCCAGGCTGGAAAGCATGGAATTGGTAAAAAAAAAAAATAACATCTCATGCTTTCAGCTGCGATCATGTTCGTTCAGCACAGTAGTGTAGTGTGTAGCATGTTCACCTAGCAGCAAAAGGGTTGCTGGTTCGAATCCCGCCCGTGACACTATCTGCCTGGAGTTTGCATGTCTCCCTGTTTACATGCTGTAAATTGGATCCTGTCTAAATAAGCCCTAATATGCAGTAGGATATTTAGGTTTTGTGCTGCCCTAGGCCTGACCAAATTTTGGCACCCCCTAATAGAAAAATGACCCACCCTTCCTGTCAAGGCCACACCCTGTTTTTTTATGACCCACCCAGGAATTTTCAGGGGACACACACAAGTTCTGTAGGGGGGGGGGGGCACAGGAGTCCCTTAATTTGCCTAGTTTTTCGATCACTTCCTGTTTGGCTATGGGGCAGGAAGTGAGGGCCAATCTCCCCAAACGGACAGGGATAATACAAAATAAACTGACAGAGCTTCTAAACCCCCCCCCCTCCCAACTCTATCCAAAATGAAAGAAAACAAAAAAATAAAAGTGATGATTATAGTTCCAGTTTAACCCCAAATTTCAGATCATTTTATTGAGAGGCTTAAGAAAATATAACCATGCCAATAGGCCAGGATCCAGCGTTGCTAATATGTATGAATGTGTGTTAGGGACCCCCACAAACACCACCCAATGTTAAATCAACAATTTTCTTGTTTGTTTTGGGGATGCCTGCACCCCTGATAGGGTAAAGACACCTCACAAATGTTGTCACTTTCTACTTAATTCATTCACTTCCTGCCACATAGCCAAACAGGAAGTGAGGGAAAAAACCTGAGTAATGTTTTGTTGGGGACACACAGATCAATATAAATAGTTTCCCATTTTGGAAATTGCATTTTGCTGTGTACACCCCAAATTAGTATAGATCTTGGACTTTGGGGTCCATTTACTAAAGGCAAATCCACTTTGCACTACAAGTGGACAAGCAAGGAAGAAAAATAAAAACTTGGCGGGATTGGAAGTAAAAACCATCAGTGCTTCCCTTCTGATTTTCATTGCCTACGCTTCTACTGCAGAGCGGCTTTGCCTTTACTAAACCCCAAAATAACTAATCATTTGGGGTGTACACTGCAGTGCAATTTGCTTAATGGGGACACTAGTTAGATTGACCTGTGTCCCGAAGAAAAGACCATTGGTAGGGTTTTAACCTCACTTCCTGTTCAGCTGTGTGACAGGAAGTGAAGCCAATTTTAAGAAAAGGGACACAAAGCCCAACCTAAAAACACTAGCAGGGGTTCTAACACTCAATTGGCTTCCCTCAAACAACCCACAATTAGAATAGGATTGTCTTGTGCTAGTTTCAAGCACAGCGCTGTAAATCAGCACTTCAAGCCTGTCCACCAATACACCACCCCCCCTCCAAACAGGCCCTGTTTGCAGCTTTTCCTACATCTTGCACATGTGCTTTAAAAAGTCAGTCTGGACATCAATTCTAGGAAACAATACTTACCGCTTTGTCCTTCCTTTTCTGGTGACTAAACATTTCATGCATACACACCAGGAAAGAGCTTAGAGACAAATCACACTTGATGGTTTAGGCCCAAACTATTTCAGCTGCAGCGGTTGAAATCCATAGCATGAAAAAAATATCACAAAACAAACTTCAAAATTTGAAAGTAATTTTATTGGTCCACAAAACAAGGAAAGCAAAACACAAAAAATTACAAATAAACACACAAAAAATAAATAAAAAAAACAAAAAAGACTAAATCATGCTTTTGAAATAACAGGATAGACCCACAGGATTAAAACATTAGTCATTAACATCTTTAGAAACATTTAGCAAAATTATGCAGCAGACAAAACATCAAAAAAACAAAACTTGCTCCAAAACATCTCTGTTCCGCTCCACCATTACTTCCAGCCAGCAAATCTGCCCCTCTGAGGGCAGCTGACACATGCACTATCCACGCTTTTTATAACATGTGTGCTAATGAACCAATTGGAAACACATGAAGAAATGTCAGCCTCTAGTTTGTGTGCACTTGTAACTGGTTACACCTGTTAAGGATGTCCTTAAATTACTAAGCCAAAAAACAAGCTTTCTGAGCATGCTCAGAAAGATGCATGTCATTTTCAGGCTCAGACAACCAGCTTATTTTTCTAAGTGTTCGAGCATGCCCAGTTCACTCCAGATGCATTTCCAGAATCAAATCTGCAATGGCGGATTAAAGTATTAGAGGTGTTTTATTTTTTTTTGGTCCCCCTGAACTGATGCTTTTCAACCTGAAGGGGAGGTCTTATAGAATTTTTACGTAACAAACACAAATAATAATAATTTTAACGCCCCTGTCCCTAGTAGCTCGCAGTCAGAAGCGAACACGCAGCATTTTTTTTGTTTCCGGTTACCAGTTTAGATTTACAGATGAGGTCTAGTGCTAAAAGTATTTCTCTCGCTCTTACGCACGCTATGATACCTCACATGTGAGGTTTGAAGGATGTTTCCATATGTGGGCGGGCCTTAAATGTGTAAGTCCCGCCCACATATTGAACCCCCGTTCAAACCCCACATGTGAGGTATCATAGCGTACGTTAGAGCGAGAGCAATACTTTTAGCACTAGACCTCCTCTGTAAATCGAAACTGGTAACCTGAAAATAACTAAAAAAGTGTTGCCTATGGGTATTTTCAAGTACTGAAGTTTGGCGCCATTCCATGAGTGTGTGCAATATTAAAGTGTAACATGTTGGGTATCTATTTACTCGGTGTAACATCATCTTTCACATTATGGCCATAAATTGGGATAACTTTAGTGTTTTCTTAATTTGTAACCACTTGAGCCCCAGAGCATATTACTGGTCACTGATGGGGCCAGTTTTTGCATTTCAACACTGCGTAATTTTGACTGACAATTGCGTGGTTGTGCGACGTGGCCCCCAAACAAATTTGGCGTCCTCATTTTTCCCCCCAAAAAAATTTTTAATTTGTTTTTTTTTGGTGGTATTTGATCACCTCTGCGTTTTTTCTTATTTTTGCTTGAACTAAAAATATAGCGACAATTTGGTAAATAAAAAGACATCTTTTTTACTGTTTGCTATAATAAATCTCCCCCAAAATATATTCAAAAAATGTTTGCCCTCAGTTTAGGCCGATAAGTATTCTTCGACATATTTTTGGTTCCAAAAAATCGCAATAAGCGTTTGATTGGTTTGGGCAAAAGTTATAAGTAGGGGTTGGTCTTATGGGTTTTTTTTAGGAATAATTTTTTGTTTTACTAGTAATGGTGGCTATCATTGATTTTTCTGGCTATTGCGACATTGTGGCGGACACATTTTTGTGAGATTTGGCATTTTTCTAGCGAGCAATGGTATAGAAATGCATTGCTTACTATAAAAATGACACTGGCAGGGAAGGGGTTAACACTAGGGGCGAGGAAGGGGTTGATTATGTTACCTGGGTGTGTTCTAACTGTAAATGGGGGTGGGACTGTCTAGGGGAAATGACAGATCGCTGTTCATACATTGTAGGGACAGACGAGCAGGCATCCCCCCCCTGACAGGACCGGGATAAAGGGGAACTCCACACCAAATTTAAAAAAAAAAACAGCGTGGGGGTCCCCCTTCAGGTGCACAACAGGCTCTTAGATTTGATCTGGAACATAAGGGGTTAAATCCACGCCAAAAACGGCGTGGGGTTCCCCCTCAGATCCAGACCAAACCCTTCTCCCAGGCACGCAGTCTGGCCGGACAGGAATGGGGGTGGGGACGAGCGAGCGCCTCCCCCCCTCCTGAGCCGTACCAGACCACATGCACTCGACATGGGGGAGTGTGTGCTTTGGGGGAGGGGGGCACCGGGATAAAGGGGAACTCCACATGTGATGTGACATCACTGTCACATGGGTTAAGGTCACATGGTGGCATAACCACGCCCACGCCCTATGCCAATATAAGTCGGTGCCCGCCGCTCAGAAGGCATTTCAGCGTCGGACCTCGCCGTGTCAACATCGAATGGAAGAAGAAGCCCGCGAGTGTCACCCCGCGGCGGAAGACAGCGACGAGAAGCCCGCCACGTCCAAGTCCTGGATGGGATGTACGACCCTCGTCCAGGCAGAAAAAATCGAAGGGGGCGGCGGCGGAAGACAGCGACGAGAAGGCCTGGCCCCCGCGGGTGGTGCCCCGCGGCGGAAGACAGCGACGAGAAGCCCGGAGAGTGGCGCCCTCCGGCGGAAGACGGCGAAAGAAGCCCTGGCCCCAGGAGGAGCCAGGCAGAAGCCGGCGAAGAAATCCGGGGTGGGATGTACGACCCTCACCCCGGTAGAAAACGTCGGAAGCCAGCGACGAGAAGCCCGCCACATCCAAGTCCTGGATGGGATGTACGACCCTCATCCAGGCAGAAAAATTTGAAGGGGGGCGGCGGCGGAAGACCCTCGAAGTTGAAAACAGTTTCACCAGGTGAATGGGTAGGGGTACGATGTACCCCATACTCATTCACATAGGGTGGGGGCCCGAAATCTGGGGGCCGCCTTATTATAGGGGCTCCCAGATTCTGATTGGCTCCCGCCCGCATACCCCGACAACCAATGGCTAGGGTTGTCGGGAAGAGGCTCTTGTCCCGATCGACATGGGGACAAGAGTGCTTTGGGGTGGGGGGGCAGTGCCCCCCTCCCCCAAAGCACACACTCCCCCATGTCGAGGGCATGTGGTCTGGTACGGCTCAGGAGGGGGGGGGGGGCGCTCGCTCGTCCCCACCCCCATTCCTGTCCGGCCAGACTGCATGCCTGGGATGAGGGCTTGGTACGGATCTGGGGGGGAACCCCACGCCGATTTTGGCGTGGGTTAACCCCTCACGTTCCGGACCAAGCCGAAGAGCCTATTGTACCCCTGGGGGGGAAGCCGCGCCGGTTTCAAATTTGAAATTTGTCAGCGCAGCCCGAGAACAGCTCGGAGCTTCCCGTGCGTCGCTTCAGGCAGTGCAAACACTGCTACGCCGCTTGGTATTTACCAAGAATTTCCCGGCGTACTGAAGAGGCGCACGGAAAGCCCCGATTTCTCCCTCTGCGCATGTCCAGTATGCAAATGAACCTTCCGATGTTCTGGCGTACTTGGCAATCGGATCCCAAAAAAGTACTCGGATCCCAAAAGTCACTTTCGCTTTCAATTCGGCCCGCCACACACGTTTAAACACATGTCACTACACTTCACCCCCCTCCCTCCCCTAATAAACTCCCGCCCGAATCCCCGATGTTTAGATAACTAAATGCCGGACGCCAACTCTGTACTGGCGTGCTGTGCGCCCTCTCCTGGGCGCATTAGGCAGTTTAGTAAATGAGGAAACACGCTGCACTGACAGCGTGTTTCTTTTGTAAATGTCAAAAACAGTTTTACTCCTGCTTGTGCACCATGAGTCATGGCGCACAGGCTTGGTAAATCAGCCCCATTGTTTCCTTCAGATGTCAATTACATATACTGCCACAGTCCCAGATGTAGTGCTGTTATGAATGCCAGTATATTTGTATTTGGATTGACTTGAAGCTGATTTTTGGGCTAAATCTCCCCATTTCACAGTAAACATTATTGCAACCCTAACATTTGTTAGTCCCTATCAGATAAAAAAAGAAACTCTCCTAAAAGGTCCAAATAATTTGAATCTGTGATCATGTGATGAGCTGGATCCAGACTTTTCTTTCCCATAGACCAGGGGTCTTCAAACTATGGCCCTCCAGATGTTCAGGAACTACAATTCCCATCATGCCCAGTCATGTCTGTGAATGTCAGAGTGTTGCAATGCCTCATGGGATTTGTAGTTCTGTAACAGCTGGAGGGCCGTAGTTTGAGGATCCCTGCCATAGACTGAAGAGTGGGATGGTTCATCTTTGGGTGTGCCTGATGCGGACAAGCCCCATTGGCTGGAGTCTTTACAGGGTGCTGGAAATTGCAGCTGCGCATGAGGATGTCATGATGATGGGGACAAGACTAAATCCCTGGTCCTCACTCCCAGAGGAGAAGCCACAGAATGAACAACTCTAGTAAGTAAAAAAATAAAATGTGTGTGAGAGGTAGTAGGGTGGGCAATGGTGGCAATAGTACTTGCAGTTGTAAAAAATATTGTATTTTTCAATTAAGCAATACCTGTGAATTTTATATTGTGTGATAGATATCCAGTAACATCTACTGTAGCTCTCTTTTTTTTTTGGGGGGGGGGGGGTATGTGAAATTGTTATCCCAAAACAGGGTTGTATTAAACCTGTAGGTAACCAAAATAACTAAAACCTTCAGAAAGGTGGAAGAGTAGGTTTGATAACACAATGCCCCCACTCAGGACAGGGCCTCTGTGAACAGAGGGGGTTCCCTTTCTGGGAAATCAACCAGTAATCTAATCAAAGTAATTTGGAAAAAAGGAACTACTGCAACCAGCATATAACATTAACCATAAGTACAACCCCAAGTCCAAAAAGTTGCACACCAGTACAGACTGAACCGCCTCTCTGCCAATCTGGTCTCTTACCTGTCACCTGATTGGCTGAAATGACAGGCGCTGTGATTGGACCCCTGATGGGAGGAGAGGATGGTAGGAGATGCATAGAGAACACCGCTTGCTGTCACCCGCTGCCACACTGAGACAGGGTAAGTAGCATGCAGATGACGAGAAGGCGGGGGTCACAGTGGCGGCATTCAATGGCACAGTGGCAGCATTTGATGGGCACAGTGGAAACATTTGATGGCACAGTGGCTGTGTTTGATGGGCACAGTGGCAGCATTTGATAGGCTCAGTGGCTGCATTTGATGGCACAGTGGCAGCATTTGAAGGGCACAGTGGCTGTGTTTAAAGGGGCAGAGTGGCTGCAATTGATGGGCCCAGTGGTGGCATTTGATGGGCACAGTGGCTTCAATTGATGGGCACAGTGGCTGCGTTTGATGGCACAGTGGCTGCAATTGATGGGTTTTTTTCAGTATTTTTCGTATTGCAGCAATATCCAGTTGCAGGGGCCCCTGAGGATGATCACAATGTGGCGCTGAAACCTGGAGACGAGATATGTAATGATAGGGAGTCCCTCCAACCGTTATCAAATCAGCCTGGAACACACGCGGAGACTGTGGTGGGCACTGGAACTCAAAGTCAGCCTATCTACACATACGGCCAGACCTCTTCCTATCAGTAGTGGCCATCAGATGGCTAACCTGGCTCTAGCCTATGCTAGTTATTTAGCTCTGAGCTAAAACTAGCTATAGAATCCCAGATGAGAAGGAACAGGGTTAACTAAAATAACAGGAGCTACATATAAATGCTATTGTAGTACACAGGTTCACCTACAAATTTACTGGAAGGTGACCATTATGCACATACACTAGCACAGATATAGCTATCTGGCACTGTGTATGTGAGATAATAACAATAGATAGGTCTGACACAAGGATTTTGATATATGCTCAAGAAGCTATGTGCAGCTGTTGTTAAAAAATTTAGAACATACTTGCCAAATCGTCTCTGTTTCTGATCTAGGTGAAAATACAGCAGCAATAGCAGCCCCTGTGTGTATAAAGGCATATGGCTCAGTTCTCTGTCTCTCTTCGCTTCCTCCTTCTGGTGACTTTAACCGATTGAGATCCGCGCTATAGCCGAATGACGGCTTCAGCGTGGATCTAACATGCCAACAAGCCGTCAATTGACGGCATGTCAGTAGCACGTTCCCCGCGCGCGCTCCAGAGCATGCCGCTGGGAAATTCTGTGTTGGCCGTGTCCCCTGGACACAGCCAATTACAGATCGCCGTGAACGGCCAACCAGAGTGGCCGTTTGCGATGCGATCTGTGATAGATCATCTCTCATTGCCGTTTTACACAGAGACAGCGTCCTGTCTCTGGAGAGGAGGAGACCGATCTGTGTTCCTTGTAGGGACACAGATCGGTCACCCCCCCAGTCACCCCCTCCCCCCACAGTTAGAACACTATGTAGGGAATACATTTAACCCCTTCCTCACCCCCTAGTGTTAACCCCTTCAATGGCAGTCACATTTATACAGTAATTAGTGCATATTTATAGCACTGATCGCAGTATAAATGTGAATGGCGCCAAAAATGTGTCAAAAGTGTCCGATTTGTCCGCCATAACGTCGCAGTCCCAATAAAAATCGCAGATCGCCGCCATTTCTAGTAAAAAAATAAAAATAATTATGTCCCCTATTTTGTAGACGCTATAACTTTTGCGCAAACCAGTCGCTTATTGCGATTTTTTTTTTTTTTTACCAAAAATATGTAGAAGAATACATATCGCCCTAAACTGAGAAAAAAATATGTGTTTTTTTTTTTAAATTGGGATATTTATTATAGCAACAAGTAAAAAATATTGTATTTTTTTTTTCAAAATTGTTGCACTTTTTTGTTTATAGCGCAAAAAATAAAAACCGCACAGGCGATCAAATACCACCAAAAGAAAGCTCTACTTGTGGGGAAAAAAGGACGTCAATTTTGTTTGGGAGCCACGTCGCATGACCGCGCAATTGTCAGTTAAAGCGACGCAGTGCCGGAAGCTGAAATTTCACCTGGGCAGGAGGGGGGTATATGTGCCCAGTAAGCAAGTGGTTAAAGTCAGCTTTCTAGAAACAGGAAGTGCTACTGCATAATTACACATAACACTGTGATATTAGCAACTAACAGTAGAGGGCATAAGATCCTGTACATACTTTTTAACTTTATTTCAAAGAGTTTTGCCTTTTCTGGGCATATGGATTATACTGATTGGGTGTCTAAAGGGAAAACACAATCCTTTATTGTGAAGAGAGACAGCCTTCTAGGTACTTGAAATGGAACATGCTAGGAATGTGGAAGAATAGATAATGATTGCTGAAGATATATTTTATCAAACCATTTAAAGACTGGAGACAGAAAGTATTATTTTCACTTTACACAGAGTGAGGGGTCAGGTTTAGGAACTGAATATGTGGAATAATGTTATGTAATAGGTATGATTCTTTTACATAGGAATCTCTCCATTTCTCCAGAAAGATTTCTATTGTTGTATTGGTAAAGTAGGGGCAAGGAAGTATTGGTAGTGGTAAGGAAGCAGAACAGCTTCCATGTTTATTGAGTTCTTTCAGTAACCTGCTATACTATTCTGCTTTTACCACTTGCCTCTTAATAGTTTGGTCTTTATAAATATAAGGTTTATGTCAATAAAAGTTATTGTGGCTTTTAGCACTCAGTTAGCTTCTGTTATTTCCACAATCCATGGTATGAAAACGAAACAAGGATTCTGAAGGGTTGTGTACAACAGGACATTTTCTTGAGAACACATTTTTATGCAAAATCACCTTTGTTGCAAAGTAGTAAATCCTCTGGCAGTGGTGCAGACCCATAAACGTATCTGACCTTGAGAGAGGCTCAAGCTAGCTGCGAATGGGAGGAAGAGTAGACCTCCTAGCCGTCTTTATGTTTCTAGGGAAATATGGCCACGTTTACAGACATCTGACTCTCCCACCTATGTGAGCTTGTTGGACATCCCATCCCAAAAAACAGGCAGTTGAGACACATTTTAACAACCCTCCCCACATCCAACTGCTCCCCTTAAGCTGCAAAGGCAATATTTTGCTTTGCAGCTGTGGCAAAAATTATACCCTCTGGTGGGAATTATTGTCACTAAATGTGAAATGTGGCACAATCTCCCTGCACCAGTGAGCAACGCATGTGGTGGTGGCATGGTAGTGCATCTCTCCCAACAAAACAGGCAGTGAGAAGGTTAGATAATACCTCCTCACTACTTGTCAAATGCCTAAAAAGTGATCCACTGCTGATCACTTTACAGAGGGACAGTGGGGTCTGCGACACATCTATAGTTAGCCTAATGGACCTTAGCTTTAGGGACAGGCTATCCTACCACATGAGCCTTGCATACCTAGCAGCAGATAAAAATAGCGTTTTGATTTATACTAAACATATATACAATGCCAGATAGTCCAAGTTTTAATTCAGGAAATTTTTTTACAAAGTTTAAAAAAGAGGCAGTTGACAAAAGAAGCACCTATAGGCAGGTTGCCTACTGTGTTCATGTTAGCCAGACTAGTGTGTTCTGTTCTTCTACCGGGAGTGAGGTGGAGTAGGTATAGGCTCTGTATGTCCTAATGCAATGCAAGTACCTGTTCAAGTGTGTAGGATGCAGGATGCATTATCTATTGTACAGGACGCCGTGGCTGGGTCCTGGAAGGACGTTATGTTTCCCCTTTATTTGGGCTATGGTCCTTTTAAGAGAATGGAAAGGGTTAATGCACCTGTCCAGGATATGGCTTAAGTCAGGACAGGAAGTGGCAGGTGAGAATAAAGGAGTGTAGCAGAGACTATGCATGGTAATGCTGGACAAGTAAATGCTGCGATAGCTATGAGAAGCTGTGAAAAGCTTTGAAAGGACTTGGCTGTGTCCTGCCTGAAAGCCTGCTGCTGAAGGACTTACCTGCAAGGACTGTTGAACTGCGATAGCAATACTGAGCTCTACGAGACGGTGAGACTGATTATTTATTTTGTTTTGCTGCTGTGAAGCCGTTTACTGTAATAAAGCTCAGTTTTTTATTTACACTGGTGATCGAATGCGGGCAGGACAGAATAACAGGCATAAGAAGAGCAAAAAGAGGTTATGCAGGCTCAGGTGACTGCTTTACAGGAAGCAGTGCAGCAGATGTCTCAGGTTCGGGAACAAACGGCTGTTGACCCTGGCAACCAGGGGACTGTGAGGGCAAGCCATTTTTTGCAGAAATTGTCCCAGAGCGATGATGTAGAGGCATTTTTGGCTACATTTGAGAGGACAGCGGAGAGAGAAGGGTGGCCTCAGGACCAGTGGGCCGGCCTCATTGCTCCTTTTCTCACCGGAGATCCTCAAAAAGCCTACTTCGACCTGCCGCCAGAGGATGCTAAAGATTATCAAAATTTAAAGGCAGACATTCTGGCTCGTCTGGGGGTGACTATGGCCGTTCGGGCCCAACGAGTACACAAATGGAAATTTCGTCCAGATTGGCCACCCCAGTCTCAAATGCATGACCTGGTGCAACTAGTGAAAAAATGGTTGAGGCCTGAGGTGTTGTCTGGCCCCCAAATCGTGGAGCGGGTCGTGCTGGACCGATACCTGAGGTCCCTGCCAGATGACCTTCAACGGTGGTTCAGCCATGGAGACCCCAAAACAGCAAACCTCCTTGTTGAGATGGTGGAACCATTTACAGTAGTGGAGGACCTGCTTGGACCTACCAAGCGCATAGGACCCAGTCTGCCACGGCCTGTTCGACCAACTGCTGCCCTTTGAAAGGATGTTCCAAGGAGCCCTGGAACAAACACCCCAGAAGGCCAAGAGTCACCCCCGGTATCTCCTCAGCATTCTGTTCCTGCTCGGAGTGGAGGGGATGTACAATGTTGGCAATGTCGTTCCTGGGGTCATACCCGGGCACACTGCCCACTGCAAGAGGAGCCCATGGAATGCGGGGTTCTGCGGAGGGGGTCTTTCTGTGACCATAAAGTATGCACCACACATCTCGGCGTGGATGAGAAAAAGTTTGAGTGTGAAGTCCAAGTGAACCACCTCCCTGCCTGGGCTTTGTTGGACTCTGGAAGCATGGTAACCCTTGTTCATCCTAGATTAATTGGGAAGATCGGTCTTTAAGCAAAACTTTACGGGTCGTGTGCATTCAGGGGGACACTAGAGAGTATCCTATTATCCCGGTGTCTATCTCCTCAGCATGTGGCACTTGTACTCAAGAGGTGGGGGTGGTAAAGAACTTGGTACATGATGTTATAATAGGACGAGACTGTCCATTGTTTACCAAACTGTGGGAACAAGGAGAACAGTTCAGAGACTGGGGAGAAACTAACCCCCCTGTTCCTGCCGCTGAGAGGAATAACCCTGAACTGCCAAATGTTCTTAATGTGGATCTGGATGAGGAAAATGCTCATGATGTGGTTAATGGTAATAGTGTTGATACTGTTGAGAATGTTAAGATATGTGATACACAGACCTACCAAAACCCTAAGGGGGAGGAGCCTTCCCCACTTCAGGTAATGCTGGGGGAAGAGGATGAGGAAGTAGCCTCTACCCCTGCCCTGCCAGATTTGGGTGTTCCCCAGGGGGGCGTTTGGTACTGCTCAGATGCAGGACCCCACTTTGGCCCGTGCACGGGAACAAGTTGTAGTAGTAAATGGGGTTCCCCAAGAGCCAGGTGCGAATGAAAGGTGGCCACACTTTGCAATATATAATGAATTGCTGTATTGGGTTAACCAGGAGAGAGAAAATGTGGTAGAACAATTGTTGGTACCCCAACAATATAGACGAAAGGTTCTGGAACTGGCCCATGATGATGTGTTAGCGGGACACCTGGGAGTTGAGAAGATGGAGGCACGGATCACCGACCGGTTTTACTGGCCAGGTCTGAAAGCAGAGGTAAAGAGATGTCACATCACATCACTGTCACATGGGTTAAGGTCACATGGTGGCATAACCACGCCCTATGCCAATATAAGTCGGTGCCCGCCGCTCAGAAGGCATTTCAGCGCCGGACCTCGCCGTGTCAACATCGAATGGAAGAAGAAGCCCGCGAGTGTCACCCCGCGGCGGAAGACAGCGACGAGAAGCCCTGGCCCCAGGAGGAGCCAGGCAGAAGCCGGCGAAGAAATCCGGGGTGGGATGTACGACCCTCACTCCGGTAGAAGACGTCGGAAGCCCGCTGCCCTCCCTCCATAAGCAGGAGCTTTGTGGTGAAGGGGGCAGCGGCAGAAGACAGCGACGAGAAGCCCGCCACGTCCAAGTCCTGGATGGGATGTACGACCCTCGTCCAGGCAGAAAAAATCGAAGGGGGCGGCGGCGGAAGACAGTGACGAGAAGGCCTGGCCAGTGCGGGTGGTGCCCCGTGGCGGAAGACAGCAACGAGAAGCCCGGAGAGTGGCACCCTCCGGCGGAAGACGGCGAAAGAAGCCCTGGCCTTGGGAGGAGCCAGGCAGAAGCGGAGGAGCCCGAGGTGAGGCGACACCCCCGTTGTTCTCCGCTGTTTTCGGCCGCCCCCCCCCCCCCGGATGTGAAAGAGCTTAATTTTGGGGTGGGGGCCCGGCCGAGCATGGCGGAGAGCATGGGTGGGTGTTTCCCCCCCCCCCGGCAGAAAACGGCTAGAAGACCGAGGAGTGGCGACGCCCCAGTTGTTCTCCTCCATTTCCGCCGCCCCCCCCCGAATGTGAAAGAGCTTAATTTGGGGTGGGGGCCTGGCCGAACATGGCGGAGAGCATCGGTGGGTGTCTCTCTCCCCGGCGGAAGGCGGCGTCGAAGACCGGGGGAGGTAGGTGTACCCCCTCGGCGGAAGGTGGCGGCGAAGACCGGGGGGGGTAGGTGTACCCCCCCGGCGGAAGGCGGCGGCGAAGACCGAGGAGGGGTTTCGCCCCCGTTGTTCTCCGCCATTTCCGCCGGCCCCCCCGGATGTGAAAGAGCTTAATTTGGGGTGGGGGCCTGGCCGAATATGGCTGAGAGCATCGGTGGGTGTCCCCCCCCGGCGGAAGGAGGCGGCATAGACCGGTGCGGGGCCCCCCTCCCCCAAAGCACACACTCCCCCATGTCGAGGGCATGTGGTCTGGTACGGCTCAGGAGGGGGGGGGGCGCTCGCTCGTCCCCACCCCCATTCCTGTCCGGCCAGACAGCGTGCCTGGGAGACGGGTTTGGTCTGGATCTGAGGGGGAACCCCACGCCGTTTTTGACGTGGGTTTAACCCCTTATGTTCCAGATCAAATCTAAGAGCCTGTTGTGCACCTGAAGGGGGACCCCCACGCCGTTTTTTTTTTAAATTTGGTGTGGAGTTTCCCTTTATCCCGGTCCTGTCAGGGGGGGGGGAATGCCTGCTCGTCTGTCCCTACAATGTATGAACAGCGATCTGTCATTTCCCCTAGACAGTCCCACCCCCTTTACAGTTAGAACACACCCAGGTAACATCATCAACCCCTTCCTCGCCCCTAGTGTTAACCCCTTCCCTGCCAGTGTCATTTTTATAGTAAGCAATGCATTTCTATACCATTGCTCGCTAGAAAAATGCCAAATCTCACAAAAATGTGTCCGCCACAATGTCGCAGTAGCCAGAAAAATCAATGATAGCCACCATTACTAGTAAAACAAAAAATGATTCCTAAAAAACCCATAAGACCAACCCCTACTTATAACTTTTGCCCAAACCAATCAAACGCTTATTGTGATTTTTTGGAACCAAAAATATGTCGAAGAATACTTATCGGCCTGAACTGAGGGCAAAAATGTTTTGAATATATTTTGGGGGAGATTTATTATAGCAAACAGTAAAAAAGATGTCTTTTTATTTACCAAATTGTCGCTATATTTTTGGTTCAAGCAAAAATAAGAAAAAACGCAGAGGTGATCAAATACCACCAAAAAAAAAAATTAAACATTTTTTTGGGGGGAAAAATGAGGACGCCAAATTTGTTTGGGGGCCACGTCGCACAACCACGCAATTGTCAGTCAAAATGACGCAGTGTTGAAATGCAAAAACTGGCCCCCGTCAGTGACCAGTAATATGCTCTGGGGCTCAAGTGGTTACAAATTAAGAATACACTAAAGTTATCCCAATTTATGGCCATAATGTGAAAGATGATGTTACACCGAGTAAATAGATACCCAACATGTTACACTTTAATATTGCACACACTCATGGAATGGCGCCAAACTTCAGTACTTGAAAATACCCATAGGCAACACTTTTTTTATTTATTTTCAGGTTACCAGTTTAGATTTACAGAGGAGGTCTAGTGCTAAAAGTATTGCTCTCGCTCTAACGTACGCTATGATACCTCACATGTGGGGTTTGAACGGGGGTTCAATATGTGGGCGGGACTTACACATTTAAGGCCCGCCCACATATGGAAACATCCTTCAAACCACACATGTGAGGTATCATAGCGTGCGTAAGAGCGAGAGGAATACTTTTAGCACTAGACCTCATCTGTAAATCTAAACTGGTAACCGGAAACAAAAAAAATGCTGCGTGTTCGCTTCTGACTGCGAGCTACTAGGGACAGGGGCGTTAAAATTATTATTATTTATGTTTGTTACGTAAAAATTCTATAAGACCTCCCCTTCAGGTTGAAAAGCATCAGTTCAGGGGGACCAAAAAAAAATAAAACACCTCTAATACTTTAATCCGCCATTGCAGATTTGATTCTGGAAATGCATCTGGAGTGAACTGGGCATGCTCGAACACTTAGAAAAATAAGCTGGTTGTCTGAGCCTGAAAATGACATGCATCTTTCTGAGCATGCTCAGAAAGCTGTTTTTTTTGGCTTAGTAATTTAAGGACATCCTTAACAGGTGTAAGCAGTTACAAGTGCACACAAACTAGAGGCTGACATTTCTTCATGTGTTTCCAATTGGTTCATTAGCACACATGTTATAAAAAGTGTGGATAGTGCATGTGTCAGCTGCCCTCAGAGGTGGCAGATTTGCTGGCTGGAAGTAATGGCGGAGTGAAACAGAGATGTTTTGGAGCAAGTTTTGTTTTTTTGATGTTTTGTCTGCTGTATAATTTTGCTAAATGTTTCTCAAGATGTTAATGACTAATGTTTTAATCCTGTGGGTCTATCCTGTTATTTCAAAAGCATGATTTATTTTCCAATGACTGTGAAATAAACGTTGGTCTATTTTTTTTTTAGGTTTTTTTATATTTTTTTTGTGTTTATTTGTAATATTTTGTTTTGCTTTCCTTGTTTTGTGGACCAATAAAATTACTTTCAAATTTTGAAGTTTGTTTTGTGATATTTTTTTCATGCTATGGATTTCAACCGCTGCAGCTGAAATTTTGGGGCCTAAAATCAAAGTGTGATTTGTCTCTAAGCTCTTTCCTGGTGTATATGCATGAATGTTTAGTCACCAGAAAAAAGGACAAAGCGGTAAGTATTGTTTCCTATAATTGATGTCCAGACTGACTTTTTAAAGCACATGTGCAAGATGTAGGAAAAGCTGCAAACAGGGCCTGTTTGGGGGGGGGGGGGTGGTGTATTGGTGGACAGGCTTGAAGTGCTGATTTACAGCGCTGTGCTTGAAACTAGCACAAGACAATCCTATTCTAATTGTGGGTTGTTTGAGGGAAGCCAATTGAGTGTTAGAACCCCTGCTAGTGTTTTTAGGTTGGGCTTTGTGTCCCTTTTCCTAAAATTGGCTTCACTTCCTGTCACACAGCTGAACAGGAAGTGAGGTAAAAACCCTACCAATGGTCTTTTCTTCGGGACACAGGTCAATCTAACTAGTGTCCCCATTAAGCAAATTGCACTGCAGTGTACACCCCAAATGATTAGTTACTTTGGGGTTTAGTAAAGGCAAAGCCGCTCTGCAGTAGAAGCGTAGGCAATGAAAATCAGAAGGGAAGCACTGATGGTTTTTACTTCCAATCCCGCCAAGTTTTTATTTTTCTTCCTTGCTTGTCCACTTGTAGTGCAAAGTGGATTTGCCTTTAGTAAATGGACCCCAAAGTCCAAGATCCCTACTAATTTGGGGTGTACACAGCAAAATGCAATTTCCAAAATGGGAAACTATTTATATTGATCTGTGTGTCTCAGGTTTTTTCCCTCACTTCCTGTTTGGCTATGTGGCAGGAAGTGAATGAATTAAGTAGAAAGTGACAACATTTGTGAGGTGTCTTTACCCTATCAGGGGTGCAGGCATCCCCAAAACAAACAAGAAAATTGTTGATTTAACATTGGGTGGTGTTTGTGGGGGTCCCTAACACACATTCATACATATTAGCAACGCTGGATCCTGGCCTATTGGCATGGTTATATTTTCTTAAGCCGCTCAATAAAATGATCTGAAATTTGGGGTTAAACTGGAACTATAAGCATCACTTTTATTATTTTGTTTTCTTTCATTTTGGATAGAGTTGGGGGGGGGGGGGGGTTAGAAGCTCTGTCAGTTTATTTTGTATTATCCCTGTCCGTTTGGGGAGATTGGCCTTCACTTCCTGCCCCATAGCCAAACAGGAAGTGATCGAAAAACTAGGCAAATTAAGGGACTCCTGTGCCCCCCCCCCTACAGAACTTGTGTGTGTCCCCTGAAAATTCCTGGGTGGGTCATAAAAAAACAGGGTGTGGCCTTGACAGGAAGGGTGGGTCATTTTTCTATTAGGGGGTGCCAAAATTTGGTCAGGCCTAGGGCAGCACAAAACCTAAATATCCTACTGCATATTAGGGCTTTATTTAGACATGATCCAATTTACAGCATATTTTTAGATTGTGGGAGGAAACCCGCACAGGGAGAACATGCAAACTCCAGGCAGATAGTGTCACGGGCAGGATTCGAACCAGCAACCCTTTTGCTGCTAGGTGAACATGCTATACACTACACTACTGTGCTGAACGAACATGATCGCAGCTGAAAGCATGAGATGTTATTTTTTTTTTTTACCAATTCCATGCTTTCCAGCCTGGAGGACAGATGTGGGGTCTAATTGACCCCGCCTTTCTCTATAAAGAGGACCTGTCACACACTAGTCCTATTACAAGGGATGTTTACATTCCTTGTAATAGGAAGAAAAGTGAAAAATAATACAAAAAAAGGGACAAACAAGTGCAAAAATGAAAATATTAAGTTAAATAAAAAAAAAAAAAAGGAATTTAAATGCTCCTGTCCCTAGTAGCTCGCACTCAGAAGCGAACACGCATGCAAGTCCCACCCACATATGTAAACATCCTTCAAACACCACATGTGAGGTATCATAGCGTGCGTTAGAGTGAGAGCAATAATTTTAGCACTAGACCTCCTCTGTAACTCAAAAGTGGTAACCTGAGAAAAAAAAGTCAAGCGTTGCCTATGGAGATTTTTAATAACAAAGTTTAGCGGCATTCCATGAGTGTGCGCAATATGAAAGCGTGACAAGTTAGGTATCTATTTACTCAGTGTAACATCATCTTTTACCTTATCCCTAAAAATTGGGCTAGCTTTACTGCTTTCTTATTTTGTCATTCATGAAACAGTTTTTTTTTTGAAAGCCAAAAAAAAAAAAAACGTTTGAAAAATTTTGGCGCAAATACCGTTGGAAATGTGTACGAAAAAATGGCCGCCACTTTATTCCCTAGGGTGTTTGTTAATAAAATATATATAATGTTTGGGGGTCCTGAGTAATTTTCAAGGAAGAAAATATAATTGTTACATGAAGGAGAGAAGTGCCAGAATAGGCGCGGTATGGAAGTGGTTAAAGTGCAACAATAAAAGTTAAAAATTCCTTGAAATTTCGTACCATGGGGGGGGGGGGGGGGCAATCAGGGCCGCCATCAGGAATTATGGGGCCCCTTACACAGCTTCAGGCATGGGCCCCCTGGAGCAGAGAACAGGGGGGGGTGCTGCCGCCTGAAATTGAGAAGGGGGGGGGGCTGCCGCAATTTGATAAGCGGGGGGGTTCCTTTACAAAAAAATAAATATAGAAAAATATATATTAAAAAAAGGGTGGTAGCCATCCGGGGGCCCTGGGGACCTCTGGGCCCTTTAATAAAAATAAACCTCTGGGCCCTTTAATGAAAAATAAATTAAAATATCTATATATATTGTAGCAGAGCGTCCCAGAGAGAGCCTGGGAAAGTCCAGTTCGGGGTTTATACCTCTCCCAGGCTCCTCTCTTACACGTTCAGAGATCTCTGATCCCTGATCCAGGTCAGGTGTTGGCCCTCTCCCCCAGGCCAATTTAAGCTCACCTGAGCTAACAGCCATTGCTCTGTCCTGGGAAACAGATAGTGTGGATCTGTAGGAGCAAGGAGGTTGTTAAAAGACTGGTGAGCAGTTTGTATTTTGAGCTAACAAGCGTAGGCTTGTTTAGCTTAGTAGTTAGGGCCTACATATCGTGTAGTTAGAGCCGAGACACGGCTAGGTGTTTGTTTAAACTACTTTTGTTTGTTTCAATTTTCTGCACACTGTACAGCACCTGTAAATAGACTTTGTATAGCACCAATAAAAATCCCACTGTTGTTCACTTATCCTATGGACTTTGGTATCTGTGCCTGCTCATCCCAGGGAGCTTTTGTACCCGCTACCTATCCCCAGCTTACATATGGTGGAGGCTGCGATCAGCAGTAGTAAGTTACTATTTTAAAAGGCCAGTACCTAAAGTGACAACATGGAGGAAATTCTCAAACAAATGATGTTATCCAATGCTGCACAACAGCAAGCAAACGCTGCACAACAGCAAACTAACGCTGCATTGCAGCAAGCCAATGCTATCGCACAGGAGCAAACCAAGGCGCTGTACAAACAGATTGGTGCTGCACAGGAGCAATCGCAGAGGCAGATTAGTGCTGTACAGGAGCAATCGCAGAGGCTGTTTGAACAGCTTGCCACTGCTGCAGAAGTGGATAGGAAAACCCTGACTAAGGTTGCAGAGACGCTAGCACAGTGGGCACCTGCGGAAATTAAGGATATGGGAGACAAGCCTTCAGCCATCCATGTGGCTCGCTTTTTGTCTAAAATGACTACGGATGATGATCCAGAGGCCTTCCTGTTAACGTTTGAACGGACCGGACTGAGAGGGAATGTTGGCCTAAAACCAAGTGGGCAGGACTGATTGCCCCTTACTTTCTGGTGAATCGCAGAAGGCCTACTATGATCTGGAGTCAGCAGAAGCAGAAGACTACGAAAAGGTCAAGCAGGAAATTTCTGGCGCGACTCGGCGTCACCTTGGCCGTTCGAGCCCAACGGGTCCACAGCTGGTTCTTCAAAATCGAGAGGCCCCCAAGATCGCAGATGTTCGACCTAATCCACCTGGTGCGAAAATGGCTACAGCCTGAGTCCCTGTCTGCGCCACAAATAGTGGAGCGTGTGGTCATGGACCAATTCCTGAGGTCACTCCCAATTCCCCTGCAGAAGTGGGTGAGTCAAGGGGACCCCAAGTCGGCAGATAACCTGGTGGAACTCGTCGAAAGGTACTTTGCTGCAGAGAACCTGGTCACCACCCCAACAACCGCACGGACTTTCCACCCAAAGCCACGGTCTCCCCAGGCAACCGGTAAGACTGTTCCAGGGGAAGTGGGTGGTAAGCATGGCAAGGAAATAGGGGGGAGGATTTTTGGTGCCAGGACTGAAGTTTGGCGTCCCAAGCAAGGGAAACCACTGCCTGTCAGCAAACCAACTTGGGGAAACATCAGGTGTTTTCGTTGCCAAGAGCTGGGACATGTTGCAGCAAACTGTCCATTGACTGATGAACCAATGCAGTGTGATCTGTCTATTAGAAGGCAGTCTATGTTTGCTGCTGTTTCATGCGCTGCAGCGCCAAATGTGGGGAAACATATGTGTCACATGACTGTTAATAATAAGCCTATTACGGCCTTACTGGACTCTGGAAGTCTGGTTACTTTGGTTACAGCTGAGATGGTTGAAACTGTGAATTTTCATGCAAAAAAAGTTGCTGTGATCTGTGTACATGGGGATACCCGGGAGTATCCTATAGCCACAGTTCAGTTTAAAACTGGCTTGGGTACGGTGTCCCATGCGGTCGGACTTGTGCCCCACTTGGTGCACGAGGCCATCATTGGTAGGGACTTCCCTAAGTTTTGGGAACTGTGGGATCGTCCCGACCCGGTCGCAGTACCTGACTCAGTCGCAGAGCCAGAGCTCCTGACTACTTCCGATATTGTGGGTTCAGGGGACTCATCTCAGGGCTCTCCGAGTTTTCCTTTCTCGGTTATGGCAGGAGAGCTGGAGGAGCCTGAGGAAGTCCCCACAACCAGTAGAGCCGGACAGCCGTCTGCCGACTCGGAGCCTATGTTGGAGTTTACTGACCTTAATGTGCACAAGGAAAATTTTGGTACTGAGCAGAGAAAAGACCCTACCCTTGCCAGGGCCTGGGAAAATGTAACGGTGATTAATGATGTACCTGTTGAACCAGGGGATAGGCCCTGTTTTCCTTATTTCAGCAACAATGATGATTTACTGTATCGTGTATGTAAAAAGAATGATGAAGTTACTGAACAGTTGGTGGTCCCCAAGCCTTACAGAAGGGTGGTGTTGGAACTTGCCCATGGGCACTTGCTAGGAGGCCATTTAGGGGTTGAGAAAACCACTGAAAGAGTGTTGCGCAGGTTTTACTGGCCTGGGATACAGAAAAATATTGAGAATTATTGTCAATCCTGTCCTGTGTGTCAGATGTCAGCCCCCCAGCCCCACTTCCGAAGTCCTTTAGTGCCCTTGCCCATCATTGAAGTGCCCTTCGAGAGGATTGCCATGGACCTTGTGGGTCCCCTCCCCAAATCCGCCCGTGGTCATCAGCATATCCTCGTGATTATGGATTACGCTACCCGTTACCCTGAGGCCGTTCCCTTACGCGCCGCATCTGCTAAAAATATTGCCAAAGAGCTGTTTATGGTGTTCAGTCGGGTGGGCATCCCTAAAGAAATCCTGACAGACCAGGGTACCCCATTTATGTCACGGATAACTAGGGAGCTGTGCAAGTTATTTAAGGTGACGCAGTTGCGAACCTCTGTGTATCATCCGCAAACGGATGGCTTGGTGGAACGTTTCAATAAGACGTTAAAGGGCATGTTAAAAAAGGTTGTTGACAAAGATGGGAAAGACTGGGACTTCCTGATACCGTACCTGATGTTTGCTATCAGGGAGGTTCCCCAGTCCTCTACAGGGTACTCTCCATTTGAGTTGCTTTATGGGAGACACCCTCGGGGACTCTTGGACATAGCCAAGGAAACTTGGGAGGGGGAACAGACACCCCACAAAAGTGTAATTGAGCATATCGCTCAAATGCAGGACAGGATTGCAGCCGTAATACCAGTGGTGAAAGAACATTTACTACAGGCTCAAGCAGCCCAACAGAGAATATACAACCGGGGGGCCCAACTCCGTGTTTTCTCACCGGGTGACAGGGTCCTCGTTTTAGTTCCCACTGTTGAGAGCAAGTTCCTGGCTAAGTGGCAGGGCCCCTTTGAAGTAATTGAAAGAGTTGGGGAAGTCAATTACAAGGTGTATCAACCAGGTAAAAGGAAGCCCGAACAGATTTACCACGTGAACCTGTTAAAGCCCTGGAAGGATAGACTGGCGTTAACTGTGAGGTCCCTACCGGTAACGCCTAAGGGTACTGAATCCCCTCTGATCCCTGAGGTCACGATTCCAGACACCCTGTCATATTCCCAAAAACAGGAAGCTAGAGAGTTCCTAATAAGGAATAGAGAGAAATTTTCAGAGTTGCCTGGCACGACTTCAGCGGTTCAGCATGATATTGTTACTGAACCTGGGGTCCGTGTCAAGCTCAAACCATACCGAATTCCTGAAGCGAGGAGAAAGGACATCAGTGAGGAAGTTAGAAGGATGTTGGAACTAGATGTCATTGAGGAATCCAATAGTGACTGGTCTAGCCCCATCGTGTTGGTCCCAAAACCGGATGGCACTTGGAGGTTTTGTAACGACTTCAGAAAGCTCAATGCAGTAACAAAGTTTGACACGTACCCGATGCCCAGGGTAGATGAACTTATAGACCGACTGGGCAAGGCCCGTTATCTGACCACTTTGGACTTGACCAAAGGATATTGGCAAATACCCCTGACTAATAGTGCCAAAGAAAAGACTGCGTTTGTGACCCCGGAGGGATCATTCCAGTATAAGAAAATGCCTTTTGGGTTGCAAAATGCCCCTGCAACCTTTCAGAGGGCCATGGACAGGACCCTAAGACCGCACCAGCAGTATGCTGCAGCTTATTTAGATGACATAGTGGTGCATAGCACTGACTGGGAGTCTCACTTGCCCCGTGTCCAAGCTGTCCTTGATTCCCTCTTCAAGGAAGGTTTTACGGCAAATCCCAAAAAATGTGCCATTGGTTTAGAGGAAGCCAAGTATTTGGGCTATACTATTGGCCGTGGAGTTATTAAACCCCAAGTGAATAAAGTAGAAGCCATCCAGGAATGGCCACGTCCTGCAAACAAGAAGCAGGTCAGGGCCTTTCTTGGCATTGCGGGATATTATAGAAGGTTTATTCCAAATTTTGCCACTATAGCTGCCCCACTGACAGACCTGACGAAAGGGAAAGACTCCGTAATGATAAAATGGTCCCCAGTAGCAGAAGAATCTTTCCAAGTCCTGAAGAAGGCTCTTTGTGCACAGCCAGTGCTATACTCCCCCGATTTCTCCAAAGATTTTTTGGTTCAGACAGATGCCTCTGATGTAGGTATCGGGGCAGTACTATCACAGGTATACAATGGGGAAGAACACCCTGTGGTCTACCTAAGCAGAAAGCTCAATGATCATGAGAAAAAATATGCAGTCATTGAAAAGGAATGTTTAGCCATAAAGTGGGCCGTGGACGCGCTCAGGTACTACCTGTTAGGGCGCCAGTTTGAGTTAATAACTGACCATGCTCCCCTGAAATGGATGGCCCAAAAGAAGGAGACTAATAGGCGGGTGAACCGGTGGTTTTTGGCCCTCCAGGATTATTCCTTTTCGGTAAAACACAGGCCAGGGGTTGAGATGGGTAATGTAGATGCCCTGTCCCGTGTTCACTCCTGTTGGGCTACAGGTGTTCCAACCCTGGGGTTGAAACAAGAGGGGAGGGTGTGTAGCAGAGCGTCCCAGAGAGAGCCTGGGAAAGTCCAGTTCGGGGTTTATACCTCTCCCAGGCTCCTCTCTTACACGTTCAGAGATCTCTGATCCCTGATCCAGGTCAGGTGTTGGCCCTCTCCCCCAGGCCAATTTAAGCTCACCTGAGCTAACAGCCATTGCTCTGTCCTGGGAAACAGATAGTGTGGATCTGTAGGAGCAAGGAGGTTGTTAAAAGACTGGTGAGCAGTTTGTATTTTGAGCTAACAAGCGGTAGGCTTGTTTAGCTTAGTAGTTAGGGCCTACATATCGTGTAGTTAGAGCCGAGACACGGCTAGGTGTTTGTTTAAACTACTTTTGTTTGTTTCATTTTCTGCACACTGTACAGCACCTGTAAATAGACTTTGTATAGCACCAATAAAAATCCCACTGTTGTTCACTTATCCTATGGACTTTGGTATCTGTGCCTGCTCATCCCAGGGAGCTTTTGTACCCGCTACCTATCCCCAGCTTACAATATATATATATATATATATATATATATAAAATAATAAAAAAGGGGGTTGCCTTGGGAGCTCTGGGCCCTTTAATAAAAAATAACTACCAAAAATCTAAAAAAAAATAACATGGGGTGGGAGCTGCGGTGGCTCAACGTGAATGGCACTGTGCTGACAAGCTGTTCACCTCTGCAGCCAAGGGTTCGGATCCCGGTCTCGGCTACATGTGAATTGAGTTTGGTGGTCTCAGCCCAGCTCCCGGTGGGTGTGCTATGCAAGGTACGCCTGTGCTTAGTACGCCCACCCCCCCCCCAAAAAAAAACACCACACTTGCACGCACACGAACGTACTTTGGCCATGAGGTCTCCTAAAATAAAGAGAGGCGAAGGACCTACAGGGCTGGCTGGGTGGGCTAGACTCCCTCATAGGGGGAGTCCCTCTGTCCCATCGGGCTCCCAAGTGTAGCAGGTAGGGTGGGGTGAGTGGGAGGCCCCCCTCACACCCGCCATTGCCACCGGGGGCATGGAGAAGGATGGCGATTGCAAGTCCAGCTCCTCTCTCTCGACTTCACGCACAAAATACACTTTAAAAAATAAATTGAAGAAAAAAAAAAAAACCTGGGGAAAATCTAAAATGTTTCTAACATTTTTATAAGCAAAAAGGTTGTCATCTGGGGCCCTCTGGGCCCTTTCATAATTATATTATATATATATATATATATATATATATATATATATATATATATATATATATATGTTAAAAAAATAACAAAAAAATATATAAAAATATATAATTTTTTGTATTTTTTTAAAAAAGGGGGGGGGGTTGTCATCTGGAGCCCTGGGGATCTCCGGGCCACTGGGGACCTCCAGACCCCTAAAAAAGAAACATTGGCCCTTTAATAACAAAAAATATGGGGGTTGCCACCCGGGGCCCTGGGGACCTCCGGACAGCTAAAAAAAAATTTAATTCCAAAAATTGGCCCTTTAATAAAAAATCCTAAAAAAATAAACTAAAAAATATACATACAAAAAAAAAAGAGGGGGGTTACCATCTGGGGCGCTGGGGGGCCTCCAGGCATCTGGGCACCTCCGGACCCCCGGGCCCCTTACAGGTGTACTGCCTGTACCCCCCTGATGGCAGCCCTGGGTGTAATGTCAGCATGTGAAAAATGACATTCTGAAGGAAAAAAGCCGTTTAAAACTGACTCGCGGCAATAATGAATTGTCAGCTCCCGGCAATTGCAGGAGAATTCATTCATAAAAAACACCAAAAAAAAAGCGTGGGGGTCCCCCCAAATTCAATAACCAGACCCTTTAGGTCTGGTATGGATATTAAGGGGAACCCTGCCGTCAAGTTTAAAAAAAAAATGACGTGGGGTTCCCCCCAAATATCCATAACCAGACCCTTCAGGAGCACCGACAAGAGCCGGTTTTTGACAAGTCCTTTATTTTCTTCTTTCCTTCGGGTTTCTTTCTTCATCTTCTTCTTCTTCCTCTGCTTCTGTCTTGGGTCTTCTATTCCCGCATCTTGCCCGGCTAGTTCTTCCATCTTCTGCTCCTCCCGCTGTCCTTCTCGTCCGCATCTTCTCCTTCTTGTTCTTCGCCGGAGGTGCCGCTTCCAATTGAAATCCCCGCTGTCTGCCGGACCACGCCCCCCTCTGACGCCTCGGGCAAGCTCTTAGGAGTGTGCTGCAAGTGCGTCAGAGGGGGGCGTGGTCACATGTCAGAGGGCGGGCAATTCAATTTGAAGCTTGTGCACGGCTTTTTCTTTGCCAGAGTCGCCGCTTCCAATTGAATTGCCCGCTTTCTGGGACATGTGACCACGCCCCCCTCTGACACACATGCAGCACACGGGGACTTTCCTAAGAGCTTGTCCGTGGCGTCAGAGGGGGGCGTGGTCCGGCAGACAGCGGGGATTTCAATTGGAAGCTGCGCCTCCGGCGAAGAAAAACAAGAGGAAGAAGATGCGGACGAGAAGGACAGCGGAAGCAGAAGAAGATGAAAGAACACGTCGGGCAAGATGCGGGAATAGAAGACCCAAGACAGAAGCAGAGGAAGAAGAAGATGGAGGAAGAAACCCGAAGAAAAGAAGAAGATAATAAAGGACTTGTCAAAAACCGACTCTTGTCGTTTTTTACACTTGACACTTTTTTTTTTTTGGTGAAATGGTAGAGGTACAGTGTACCCCATTACCATTTCACACAGGGGGGGGCCGGGATCTGGGGGCCCCCTTTGTTAAAGGGGTCTTCCAGATTTCGATAAGCCTCCTGCCCGCAGACCCCTACAACCACCGGGCAAGGGTTGTGGGGAAGAGACCCTTGTCCTCATCAACATGGGGACAAGGTGTTTTGGGGGGTACCCCAAAACACCCTCCCAATGTTGAGGGCATGTGGCCTGGTGCGGTTCAGGAGAGGGGGGGGGCCGCGCTCTGTCCCCCCCTCTTTTCTGCGGCCGGCCAGGTCAACGTGCTCGGATAAGGGGTCTGGTGTGGATTTTAGGGGGGACTCCACGCCATTTTTTTTAAATTTGGGGTGGAGTTCCCCTTAAATTCCACACCAGACCTGAAGGGTCTGGTTATTGAATTTGGGGGGACCCCCACGCTTTTTTTGTTCGGGTTTTTTAAGAATGAATTCTCCTGCAATTGCCGGGAGCCGACAATTCATTATAGCCGCGAGTCTTAAGTTTTAGTTTTAAACGGCTTTTTTTTTTTTTTCAGAATGTCATTTTGTGCAAAGACATATTTCTAACCACAGGAAAAGTGCGCTTTTTCACATGCTGACACCCCCCCCCCCATGGTACGAATTTTAAAATAATTTTTCAAATGACGTGGGGTTCTATCCAAATTCCATTACAGGCCCTTCAGGTCTGATATGAATATTAAGGGGAACCCCACCGTCATTTGTTTGAAAAAAATGACGTGGGGTTCCCCCCAAATATCCATAACCAGACCCTTTAGGTCTGGTGTGGAATTTAAGGGGAACTCCACCCCAAATTAAAAAAAAATGGCGTGGAGTCCCCCCTAAAATCCACACCAGACCCCTTATCCGAGCACGTCGACCTGTCCGGCCGCAGAAAAGAGGGGGGACAGAGCGCGGCCCCCCCTCTCCTGAACCGCACCAGGCCACATGCCCTCAACATTGGGAGGGTGTTTTGGGGTGCCCCCCAAAACACCTTGTCCCCATGTTGATGAGGACAAGGGTCTCTTCCCCTCAACCCTTGCCCGGTGGTTGTGGGGGTCTGCGGGCAGGGGGCTTATCGAAATCTGGAAGACCCCTTTAACAAAGGGGCCCCCCAGATCCCGCCCCCCCCCTGTGTGAAATGGTAATGGGGTACACTGTACCTCTACCATTTCACCAAAAAAAAAAAAGTGTCAAGTGTAAAAAACGACAAGAGCCGGTTTTTGACAAGTCCTTTATTATCTTCTTCTTTTCTTTTTTCCTTCGGGTTTCTTCCTCTTCTTCTTCTTCCTCTGCTTCTGTCTTGGGTCTTCTATTCCCGCATCTTGCCCGGCGTGTTCTTCCATCTTCTTCTCCTTCCGCTGTCCTTCTCGTCCGCATCTTCTTCTTCTTGTTTTTCTTCGTCGGAGGCGCCGCTTCCAATTGAAATCCCCGCTGTCTGCCGGACCACGCCCCCCTCTGACGCCACGGACAAGCTCTTAGGAAAGTCCCCGTGTGGTGCCTGTGCGTCAGAGGGGGGCGTGGTAACATGTTCCAGAAAGCGGGCAATTCAATTGGAAGCGGCGACTCTGGCAAAGAAAAAGCCGCGCACAAGCTTCAAATTGAATTGCCCGCCCTCTGACATGTGACCACGCCCCCCTCTGACGTACTTGCAGCACACTCCTAAAAGCTTGCCCGTGGCGTCAGAGGGGGGGCGTGGTCCGGCAGACAGCGGGGATTTCAATTGGAAGCGGCGCCTCCGGCGAAGAACAAGAAGGAGGAGATGCGGACGAGAAGGACAGAGGGAGGAGCAGAAGATGGAAGAACACGCCGGGCAAGATGCGGGAATAGAAGACCCAAGACAGAAGCAGAGGAAGAAGAAGAAGGAAGAAACCCGAAGGAAAGAAGAAAGAAGATAATAAAGGACTTGTCAAAAACCATCTCTTGTTGTTTTTAACCCTTTACATTTTTTTTTCTCGTGAAATGGTAGAGGTACAAGGTACCATTTCACACGGGGGGGGCCGGGATCTGGGGGGCCCCTTTGTTAAAGGGGTCTTCCAGATTTCGATAAGCCTCCTGCCCGCAGACCCCCACAACCACCGGGCAAGGGTTGTGGGGAAGAGACCCTTGTCCTCATCAACATGGGGACAAGGTGTTTTGGGGGGTACCCCAAAACACCCTCCCAATGTTGAGGGCATGTGGCCTGGTGCGGTTCAGGAGAGGGGGGGCCGCGCTCTGTCCCCCCCTCTTTTCTGCGGCCGGCCAGGTCAAGGTGCTCGGATAAGGGGTCTGGTGTGGATTTTAGGGGGGACTCCACGCCATTTTTTTTAAATTTGGGGTGGAGTTCCCCTTAAATTCCACACCAGACCTGAAGGGTCTGGTTATGGATATTTGGGGGGAACCCCACGTCATTTTTTTTTTAAATTGATGGCGGGGTTCCCCTTAATATCTATACCAGACCTAAAGGGTCTGGTTATTGAATTTGGGGGGACCCCCACGCTTTTTTTTTCGTTTTTTTAATGAATGAATTCTCCTGCAATTGCTGGGAGCCGACAATTCATTATAGCCGCGAGTCAGTTTTAAATGGCTTTTTTGCTTTGAAAAATGTCATTTTGTGCAGAGACAGTTCTAACCACGGGAAACATGCGCTTTTTCACATGCTGACATTAGAGCCTCCCATAGTACGAAATTTAAAGAAAAATTACACTTTTATTATTGCACTTTTAGCATTATTAAAATCACTGCTCCCGAAAAAACTGCCGTTTTAAAAAAAACAAAAACCATTGGTACATGTCCCCTGGGGCAGGACTGCGGTCCCCAAACACTTTTTAGGACAAAACTTGCAGATTAGCCTTTAAAATTCACAATTAAGATTTCCCCCATAGACTTATACAGGGAGTTTGGCGGCGGCTTTACTTATCAATTACATCGCGCTGCTGCTGCGGCCGGTTCATGCGCCTAATTAGGGCTTCATCCAGCGCACGTATTAAGGCATGTACCGGCGCAGCGCAGCTTCATTAGTAAATCAGCCCCATAGTCATTTTTAGCAGACACTGGGAATCGCACTTGCCCAAAGTCCAGGCAGTACTGGACTCTCTTTGGAAGGAGGGGTTTACAATAAACCCTGAAAAATGTGCTTTGGGGATGGAGGAGGTGAAATACCTGGGCTATATCGTGGGTAGGAGGATGGTGAAACCTCAGGTCAGCAGGGTAGAGGCTATAAATAGTTGGCCCCGCCCCCTCACAAAAAAGCAGGTACGTGCATTCCTGGGCATGGTGGGATACTACAGAAGGTTCGTACCCAACTTTGCCACATTAGCGGCTCCATTGACCGATCTGACCAAGGGTCGGAAATCAGTCATGGTAGAGTGGAATGCAGACGCTGAAAAGGCTTTTTTGGAGCTCAAGTCAGCACTGTGCCAACACCCTGTCCTGATAGCACCCAATTTTTCTGAAGAGTTCATTGTCCAAACTGATGCTTCCGATGTAGGATTGGGAGCTGTATTGTCACAGGTTGTTCATGGTGAGGAGCACCCAGTAGTCTTTCACAGTAGGAAGTTGACACGAGCGGAGAAAAACTACGCTATTATTGAAAGAGAGTGTCTGGCCATTAAGTGGGCTCTGGAGTCCCTCAGATATTACCTCTTGGGGAGGAAATTTAGGTTGATTTCTGATCCTGCCCCTTTAACGTGGCTGAGGCAAGGTAAAGGGACTAATGCCAGGATTACCCGTTGGTTCCTGGCGCTCCAGGAATTTAAGTTTATAGTGAAGCATAGGCCTGGGAGACTGCATCAAAATGCGAAAGCCCTCTCCCGAGTCCATTGTTTGAGCTCCACTGTTGCCTCTACCTCCTTGGCGTTGGGGCACAGGGGGGGGGGATATTTACAGGACGCCGTGGCTGGGTCCTGGAAGGACGTTATTTGTTCCCCTTTATTTGGGCTATGGTCCCTTTAAGAGAACGGAAAGGGTTAATGCACCTGTCCAGGATATGGCTTAAGTCACGACAGGAAGTGGCAGGTGAGAGTGAAGGAGTGTAGCAGAGACTATGCATGGTAATGCTGGACAAGTAAATGCTGCGATAGCTATGAGAAGCTGTGAAAAGCTTTGAAAGGACTTGGCTGTGTCCTGCCTGAAAGCCTGCTGCTGGAGGATTTACCTGCAAGGACTGTTGAACTACGATAGCAGTACTGAGCTCTACGAGTCGTGAGACTGATTATTTATTTTGTTTTGCTGCTGTGAAGCCATTTATGTTTAATGAAGCTCAGTTTTTAATTTAAAAAGCCTGTGTCCTGCGGTCAAGCTGGTCCCCCGAACATTACACTATGGAGAAACTCCACACATAGCACTGTACACAAGTGAACTTTTCTAGTTCAGGGTTAGCTTTTCCGGTAACAGTAGCATGATGACAAGTTTGTCAAAGATAGTCAATTAGCATACATTTGGTTTTTCCCTTATACGTGCTCTGCATTCAATGACATATGCTTTTTCTATGTGTTAGTTTGAGGCAAATTTGTGTGTGTTTTTGGCTCACCTATAGCCAGTAAAGTGAAGCTTAATTGATTTTGCCCATTCTGGGTACTGCTAGTTCTGCTAGTTGTAGGCTCTTGCTTTTCCCTGGATTCTAATAGATTCCATAGTTTAATGGGTGGAGGAGACAGACCATATTCATGCAGCCTTAGCCAATCCCTGGCAGGAAGAATGGTCAGTAGAAGGCTGAGATGCCTATAAATAGGCTGGAGCCTGAAGTAACAGGGTCCTTGTTCCTATGGGAGAAGACCCAACCTGAGGGCTAAGGCCCTTCTGGGTGATAGCTGCAGCTTAGATACAGTCTATCTGGGTCTGGCTCCAGCTAAAGCTAGGGGCCCATGTCCAGAGTTTGTGAAGAACAATGCAGGCAGTCCACAGAGGTTCTAACCTTGAGGCACCCAGGGCAAAGGCTGGCTGGTACTGCAAGAAACCAGGGAAGTACATAGGGCAGAGGCAGAGTAAGTACAAGACTAAAAGATCCCAAAGACTCACTCCAGTATGCTGACTAAGGCTTTACCTTTGTAATGGGGTCCCCTGAGTTGTAGTTTACTAATGTAACAGCTCTCTAATGTAACAGCTCTCTAAAGAAAGGCGTTGAGCTACTAAGGTGTGGTCGCATGTTGTAATACGTCCAGCCTTAGTAGCTCAACGCCTTACTTTATGTGAGAGAGAGATGATGTAGAGAACCCCCAAACTCCTGTTTGAGTCTAGTGACACCTGGGGTCCAATACTGAATTCTCACATAGAGAAGTGCATTAAAATTCTTGCTAACCGCAGTTGTGGTTCACTCCTGTTCACCAGAGCTGTTACAACTAAACACTGAATACAAGAGGGTAGTTGCACCCTGAAGAGACAGTACAGTTAGAAGTGTCCTCCATTTTTTTTCTGCTAATTTTGAGTGTCCAGATTTAAACTACTGTAGAAAGATTGTAAACTGCTGTATGCCAATCTGAGGCCTGTACTACATACGTTATCCCAGAGTCTAGATCACATCGAGAGAAAGACAGACTTCAATTTGAGAAGGCAGTTTTGTTACAATGCTAATGGGTTTTTTAGAATTATGGATAATGGTATGAGTTGGTTGAGGTGTATTTTACTCCAGTATATAAATGGTACAATGTCGCATAGATATAAGTATCATCACTTATATTTTATTGTGTTGATCAACACCAGTTACCTTTAGTTTGGTGTGCCATCCAATCAAATAGGGTCATTTTTTATAGTATTTTAATTCTAGTGAGTATTACTATTGCAATTTTATATGTCTTAGTTTGCGATTGTTGGATCATAACTTTGGCCAGACTCAACTTCACATGCACCAGGTACAGTATATATAATTTTGTTTGTACATCTGGAGTAACATGTTTTGTTGCTGTACTGGAGTGGGTTACAGACAACTTAGGCTTATTTTTCCACCTCCTTAGATGAGAGGGACATAGCCTGAGAACTTGTGTCAGCCTATTGTGCCCACTACCAGATCCCGTCGTACACCATTAGAGCGCGATGAAGTTGACGTTGACGTTTGGGTCTGCGTGATGCGGAAGTTCCTTTCTCCACGTTCCGGTGCGGCCTCGTTTTATTTGTTTTAAATTTTAAATTCATTAGTTGGATGATATTCCACGACAGCATTGTAAACCTAACGGTGCTGGTGGACTATTTATCCACACGCCGTCCGTGCTATTCAGTGCCCTTCGGAGCACGGCGCAGGTCCGGGAGGATTTACAGCTGTACACACTTTGTGTTATTTAAGGGGGGTGATTCGGCGTGCCACCCGTGCCCCAAGAGGAAGCGATATTTTGTGAAACCGGTCGGGCGGAACTTGTGACACTTCGGATCACCCCCCGTTGTCTGCACTATTTCCAACCTACATTGAACGGGTTATTTTGGACAGCTTCCGGCCGGAGCTCCAAACTGACATGCCTTGTTTACACTGCTAATATGTAAGTGTGTTTTTGACTTTTTAATAAATATTTTTATCTAAGGTACTTCACTATTGTGGCCCTTTTTGTGTATCCCTATGCCATTTGGAAACACGTTTCTCTATTTACTGGCTGGAGACGGGGATTGTTACCAGGCTTGGTCCATTGTCAACTACCTCAATGATACCTACATGCTTTCTGGGGTCCTCTTTTAAATAAGGCCTCTTTCACACGGACACACCGCTCCGTGTGTGTCCGTCGGCTCAGCAGGGGGTCCCGCTGAGCTGTCGGCGGACAGGGCGGTCCCCGCACACTGTGCAGGGACCACCCTATATCTCCTCCGCTATCCCCTATGGGAAATTGGATGAAAACGGACCGTCTGTCCGTTTGCATCCGATCCGATCCGCTGGACGTAAGAAAAATAGGGTTTTCTTCCGTCCGAAAAACGGATCCAGCCAGACGCGGATCTTAGGCGGACGTTAGCGGATGCATCATCCGCTAACGGACGCGATCCCATAGGGGCCCATTACAAGTCCGTAAACGGACTTGTAATAAGTGGACGAACGGTCCACTCATGTGAAAGGGGCCTAAGGGACCGCCAGATATCTGGTAAGCGGATACATTACTCTTATGGTGGAGGACCTGCTTTATTTGGAATATCACTTCATTCATGATTTCATTGCACTGGTGAACTGGATCTACGTTGTTTTTAAAAGGACTTCTGATCACTTTTTTCCTTTTTTTCTGCATGGACTTTCGTTTATGAAACAATTTTTTGTGTGCACCTTTAATGGTTTACACATTGCTAGTGCATCTTGTTTTGTTTTTTTTTCCTATGTTTACACTGTTTAGTTACTCACAGTAAGATGCAGCTTTATTTTATTTTGTCCTTATATTATGATCATTTATGAGCACTGATTCAATTTCAATTTTGCGTTTGTAATTTTGTTTTGAGTTTATTAGCGCAGTTGTTTTCTAACCAATTTTTCCATGTAATAAACACAAAGTGCCTTAATTTGGCAACAGCAAATTAAATAATCATGTAAGTTAAAACATCCACTATAAAACTATAAATCGTGTATAAAAACGTGAAAGTGAAAGTGAAAACCACGTACAAATATATTAAAAATTCCTTTAACTCCAGAAATGTCTGTGTATTGTTTTTACAATCCAAAAAAGGGGATACCACGTGCAACTGAGGGCGAGAGTCCAGCAAGCCCCCCTTTTTTTGAATTAACTATACTGACGCACAAGGATCACAAAAAACTAAAAAAAAAACCATCCAGATACCAAGTACTAAAAACATGTACAACAGTGCACTTCGATGGCTGCCAGTTCCAAAACCGGAAGTGGCGGCGTGACATCAGCGTATATAGCTCCACCCCAATATATTTAAGGTCTTCAGGGGATGCTAATTCCCAAAGCATGACTTGCTGCACTGGCAGCTAGTGAGCTGGTGAGTGTGGTTGTACCCTTTGTTGCAGGTGATGTCCATTTTTTGGGATGGTGGCAGCAATACACAGACATTTTTGGAGTTAAATTATTTATGCATTTTGTGTAGTTTTCACTTTTACGCTTTACGATTTTGCACATGATTTATAGTGGATGTTTTAACTGCTTCATCTTCTTGATTATTCAATTTGCTGTTACTGTATTAGGGGGCTGCACCTTTATTACTGTTATATTTACGTTTCTGTATGATTGCCTATTGCTAGAAGCCTTCTATTTATTTATATTACTTTAGTGTTGACCTATTACCTTTATCTTGAAAATAAGTGACAAAACTGACACCAACTTTTGTATGTGCTGACCAGAGGCATGCCTTGAATGTAACTGTTTTGGGAGACAATTATATAGGTGGGTTTAGTTCCACTTAAAATTGGCTTTACTAGGCTAGAAGCTGCTGTATTAACAATTTAATATTATCTTTTAGATGCATTATTTGTGTTGAAAGGCAGTGGGCAAAAGTGTCAGTGCTGCACCAGTTAGATTTTGGCTGTCGTTTTTAGAGCCGGTTAGAAAATGAATCCAGACATCTGCTGCTGTTGGCAAAACAGACCTCTGCACTGACAATAGGTGACAAGCATACTGCTTCTTTCGTGTGTCTAATACAAAACAGAAAAAAAAAGTGTCAGGCTGGTTAATATGGGTCATATATGTGCACTTTTAGAATTGTGTATTTGAAAAGCAGACTCACATTTGCATAGGCGTGCGCACAGGGTGTGCCAGGTGTGCCCAGGCACACCCTAATCACCCCGTGCTGCACAGATTCCCCCTGATGCTTGGCTGCAGAGAAAGGGACTCGGGAATCTCTGTCCTTAGCCCCTTTCTATGTCTCAATAGTGAGATATGAGGGGTCTGTTTAGGCCCCTGATATCTCACAAAGCCCCCCAATGGTGCTCCTAAAAAATTGTAAAAGAAAATGATAAAACATTTTTGTAAAAAATAATAATAATAAAAAAATAAAAGTAATAATAACATAAAAGAAAATGAAACTACTGGCAACAGTCCCTGCCCACTGACACCATCAACTGTTCTGCTGACACATTGCCCTACCGCCATATATATATATGCATGTGTGTTTGAGCTTTGGGGTGCACACCCTAATGTAATAGGCTGCGCACACCTATGCACATTTGATATAATGTGTTGCATAATTATGCTGTACTAACCACTGAGTGCAGAGTGTGCACAGATATATAATAATCCTTGGCTTACAGTGCTTTGAAAAAGTATTCATACCCTTTGGCATTTTCAACATTTGTAACATTGCAACCAAAAAGGTAATAGTATTTCATATGAATGACCAACACAAAGTTGCACATAATTGTGAAGTGGAACGAAAATAATATATGGTTGTCAACATTTTTTACAAATAAATATGTGAAAGTCAACACTTTGCAGAACCACCTTTCACTGCAATTACAGCTGCAAGCATTTTTGGGGATGTCTCTATCAGTTTTGCACATCTAGAGAGTGAAATTTTTGCCCATTCTTCTTTGCAAAATATCTCAAGCTCTGTCAGATTGGATGGAGAGCGTCTGTGAACAGCAAATGTCTTGCCACAGATTCTCAATTGGATTTTGATTTGGACTTTGCTGGACCATTCTAACACATGAATATGCGTTGAGCTAATCCTTTTTTTTTCATTTTCATTGTAGCTCTGGCTGTATGTTTAGGGCCGTTGTCCTGCTGGAAGGTAAACCTCCGCCCCAGTCTCAAGTCTTTTGCAGGCTCTAACAGGTTCTCTTCTAAGATTTCCCTGTATTTTGCTCCATTAATCTTCCCATAAACTTTTACCAGCTTCACTGTCCCTGCTGAAGAAAAGAATCCCCACAACATGATGGTGCCACCACCATGTTTCACAGTGGGGATAGTGGGTTCAAGGTGATGTGCAATGTTAGTTTTCTACCACACATAGGGCCAGATCCACAAACAATTACGGCGGCGTATCTCCAGATACGCCGCCGTAATTTCAAATCAGCGCCGGCGTATCTTTGTTTTGTATCCACAAAACAACATATGCCGTTTTTTTGCGTAGATATGCCGTCTTACGCCATCCTATTTAAGTTTAATATTTACGCTGGACTCTAGGGGCCCTTCCATATATTTTCCACATCGAATATGCAAATGAGCTAGATACGATTCTTGCTACTTTTCCATAAAGGCCAGATTTGTGGAGTGCATGACTAATAGTTGTCTTGTGGACAGATTCTCTTGGTGCAGGAGTCTCCAAACTACGGCCCTCCAGGTGTTCAGGAACTACAATTCCCATCATGCCTAGTCATGTTTACGATTGTGAGAGTTTTACAATGCCTCATGGGAAGTGTAGTTTCACAGCAGCTGGAGGGCCGTAGTTTGGAGATCCCTGTCTTGGTGCATAGTGCAAGTGTGCTCATTACTTTACAACTAAACCCACTCGGTGCATAGTGCAAGTGTGCTCATTACTTTACAACTAAACCCACTTGGTGCATAGTGCAAGGGTGCTCATTACTTTGCAACTAAATCCACTTGGTGCATAGTGCATGTGTGCTCATAACTTTGCACCTAAACCCAATTGGTGTATAGTGCAAGTGTGCTTATTACTTTACAACTAAACCCACTTGGTGCATAGTGCAAGTGTGCTCATTACTTTGCAACTAAACCTACTTGGTGCATAGTGCAAGTGTGCTCATTACTTTGCATGGATAACTAAGCCATCCTCATCATCCTCTCTCACCCATGCTCAGGGTACTTTGTCTGCCAAAGTAGCTGCCAAGGCGTACTCTTCCCTCTGCTCAATGGCATCACTGACTACTTCCCTAGTCCCACCATGTCCTCCTGAGGAGTCCCACAAACTGTTTGAACACAGTGTTGGGTACATGCTGCATGATGAAGATGCGCAGCGTTTTGAAGGCTCCGATGATGGAACACGGATAGAGGAAGGCAGTAATGTGAGCCCAGAGAGAGGGGGTGCCGAAAAAGGACAGCAATCTGGCAGTCATCTTCCCTCAGTTGCAGCATACTGCCAGGTTTTCGACAGTGATGAGGAGGGAGGTGATGATGGGGTTACTGACTCTACGTGGGTGCCTGATAGGAGAGAGGAGGCACAGGCACATCTCCAAAGAGGCAAGATGCCCTCCAGGGGGCATCACACCAACTGCATTACATCGCAGAGCTACGCCTGTGCAGGGCGCTGCTGTGTCTCAGCGTTACTGCAAAAGTTCTTTGGTGTGGGCCTTTTTTGAGACATGTGCATCAGATCTCACCGTTGCTACTTGCTTGACCAGACAAATGTCGACCTGCCATGCAGGATACCCAACCCCACTATACCCTCAGTCCTCTCTGAAGCATGCACTGATAGGACTAAAGATGTAGAATTAGGTGTGTCACAACCTAGTAGTAAATGCGGGCAATCTACTATCGGTACACCGATGGCAGATTGTACCAGACAAATTTCCCTGCCCCAGCTGCTGCAGCGCCGAAATAATTACTCTCCCAGCCATCCACATACCCAGCAGTTGAATGCTAGCTTAGCGAAATTGCTAGCACTTCAACTGCTGCCTTTTCAGTTGGTAGATTCTGCCCCGTTCCGTGAGTTTATGTAATGTGCGGTACCTCAGTGGCAAGTTCCCAAACGCCACTTTTTCTCTCTACCACCATGTGGAAGGCAATGTTCATGCCTCACTGGACAGCGCGGTCAGTGGTAAGGTCCATATTACCGCTGACTCATGGTCCAGCAGGCATGGACAGGGACACAACCTCTCTTTCACGGCGCATTGGGTCACTCTGCTGGCAGCTGGGAAGGACGCAGGGCAAGGTACAGTAGTGTTGGAGATTGTTCCGCCACCACGCCTCCAAAACACTACTACTGGTTGTGACACACCTCTCGCCTCCACCCCCTCCTCTTCTTCTTCCTCTGTGGCCTCTTCCTGTGCTGATGTGTCCTCGGAAACAGCCGTTGGCACCACGCCAGCTTAAGCCAGGAATGGTGGTTAGTGACAATGGCACCAACCTCCTCTCTGCCCTGCGACAGTGTTAGATTTTAAATGTATTATATTTTATGTGATAAAAGTTTCTGAGAACAATATTTAAACGTGGCCATTTTGAGGTAGCTTTGAGGACAGAAGAAGGTCAGTTGCTGTGTAGGTTACATGTATTTTTGGAGTTCCACATCAAGACAATGGGAGGAGATGTGTTGCTTAATATATAAAAGTGGGTGTTACATTTGAGACAGAAGCTAGTCACCTTTCTTGAAGCTATTCCAAAAAGAAATTGTGCTGAGCATGGCTTTTAAACAGTATAAGAGACATGTGGTGTGAGTAGTTAGCTAGGAAGCTCTGGGGACCTCAGGGTCACCCGACCCGACGGGGGAAGGGGCTCTATCCAGCAGAGAAGATGTACCATCTAATTCCTGTTTCTGAAGTACCATCCTGCCATGTTTTACCAGCTGCTAATATGTAACCATTGACTGTTTGCTGTCCTGTCTTGAAGAATAAAAACATTGTATTATTTGGAAGAAAACCTGAGTCTGTATATTGGGAACAACGCCTGGGAGAAGAGACTTTTGACATATTGCATGACACGTGTTAGAGGAAAATGTTCCCTCTCTGTCAAAAATGTCTACCTTTCCCCACCTTTTAACAGTCAGGGACAACTGACTCATGTGCCCTGTTTTGTTCATGTTCTGAATTTGGTGG
Organism: Rana kukunoris; assembly: GCA_029574335.1. Lineage (NCBI taxonomy): Eukaryota > Metazoa > Chordata > Amphibia > Anura > Ranidae > Rana > Rana kukunoris. Next base: position 470,211,589 of record CM056049.1, read on the forward strand.
TGCAGTGGTTCTTGGGCAGGAAAGTCTGTGTGCATTTCCGAAGGTCATATAATGCCACTGCTCGGCTGACAGACCTCCAAAGGGAATACAACCTGCCCAAGAACCCCCTATTCTGTGACATGCCCACCAGATGGAACTCTACATTGGCCATGCTGCAGCGGCTGCACACGCAGCAGAGGGCCATCAATGAGTACCTGTGCCAATATGGCAGCAGAACTGGGTCAGGGGAGCTTGTTTTTTTTCCCCACGTCAGTGGGCCTTGATCAGGGATTCATGCACTGTCCTGTCACCATTTGAGGATGCCACAAGGATGGTGAGCAGTGACAGTGCATGCATCAGTGAGACTGTCCCTCTTATTCACATGTTGGAGCACAGGCTACGTGTAAATATGGACAGGGCCCTTGAAGCAGAACAGAGGGAGGATGAGGAGGACTTCCTTACCTCTCAAGGCCCCCTTTATCCAGACAGTGGTCTTGCTTGCCCGTCTAGCACACAGGGAGAGGACGAGGAGGAGGAGGATGAGGAGGATTGTATCAGCAGCATGGAGGTGGAGCCTAGCACTTAGCATCAGCATCAGCAGCAGCAGTCTTTAAGGGATCACTTACAGTCCCAAGGAACCCATGGACTTTTACGTGGCAGGGATGAGGTGGCTGCGGATCCTGTCGTCCTCAGTGACCCCCAGAGGACTGTGTCCCGAATGCCTCAGCAAACCTACACTGCATGGCCTCCCTGATCCTGCAAAGCCTGTGTAAGGATCCTCGTATTCGTGGTATCAAGGAGAGGGATCATTACTGGCTGGCAACTCTCCTTGATCCACGTTACAAGAGTAAGGTTGCGGAGCTTATCTTGCCGTCACAGAAGATGAAACATCTTCGGGAGGCCTTGCAGAAAGGTCTATGCAAAGCGTTCCCAGAACCTGGGGGATTACCAAATCCTGGTCCTGGACAAGGTGCTGCTGAGGCTTCGGTGAGTCACAGAAGGGGCGGTAGAGAAGGTGGCCGTCTGACCGATGCGTTCAGACAATTTTTTAGTCCGCAGCCCCAAGGTATGACCGGTTCCAGAAACCATCGCCAGCGCCTGGTTTACATGGTGCGGGAATACCTAGGGGCAAGATCAGACTTGGACACCTTCCCCACTGAAAATCCTCTGGCTTACTGGGTCTTGAGGATGGATCACTGGCCAGAGCTTGCACAGTATGCAATTGAGCTACTGGCTTGTCCTGCATCCAGGGTTCTTTCAGAACGCACATTCAGTGCTGCTGGAGGCTTTGTTACCTATCACAGAGTAAGCCTCTCCACCGACTCCGTCGATCGACTGACCTTCATAAAAATGAATCAGGCTTAGATCACCACCAGCTACCAAGCACCTGATGCTGATGTAACTGAATAATTTTTTTGAAATGTCAGATCCCTTGGAGACTGCCTATGCTGATGCTGAGTGACTATCCTGTTATGCTGACTGAATATCCTTCTTCTTCTCAATGATCTTGCTGATAGTTTGTAAGAACATTGTTGGTTCTGGGCACTGCCACCAGTGGCTAAGGCCCAATTTTTCTGCCCCTGTTTAACAGGGGCGTGTAATTTACAATTTTTGATGCAATAGTTTGCAGCAGGCTCTTTGCTGCACTACAACTAGAGTATCTGTGAGGGGTTGCAGTGTTGTGGCACCAGCACCAGTGGCTAAGGCCCAATTGTTCTGCCCCTGTTTAACAGGGGCGTGTAATTACAATTCTTGATCTAATATTTCACAGCAGGGCGTTCCAGCGCCCACCAAGACTAACTGTGAGGACCGTTTTTAAAACTTTTTTTTCCATTGATACATGTTCCCTAGGGCAAGACCCGGGTTCTCAAAGACGTTTTACGACAATAACTTGCATATCGGGCATTAAAATTAGCACTTTTGAATTTGAATGCTCGAGTCCCATTGACGTCAATGGGGTTCTAAATGTTTGCGCCAACGGTCGGTCTGTTGAAGGTTCTGGTGCAAAATGAACGGGGGGTGTTCGGCTTATCCCTACTGGTCATTAAGGGGCAAATCCTTCAGGGGCTGAAGTTGGCTGAAGTGAGTAAACTTCACAACTAGGGATGAGCTTTGCGTTCGAAACGAACGTATGTTCGACTCGAACATCGTCCGTTCGATCGTACGTCGAATTTCGAACAAAAACGATCGTTCGCGGCAAATTCGAGTGAAACGAAACGACCGTTTTTAAAACTTTTTTCCCATTGATACTACTATCACTGGAAAAAAAAGTTTTATAAACTATCGTTTTTTTCAGGAGTCCTGCTCCTGAAAAAACAACAGTTTTTAAGACTTTTTTCCATTGATACATGTTCCCTGGGGCAAGACCCGGGTTCTGAAAGACGTTTTCCAACAATAACTTGAAAATTGGTCTTTAAAATGATCGTTTTTGAATTCAAACCTTCGAGTCCCATAGACTTCAATGGGGTTCTAAATGCTCATCCTAATTCACAACTTTATCCTGGACCTTGGCCTTCATGATGCTGTTTGTTCACTAAGGTTCACTAAGGTTCTTAGTGAACCTCTGAGGGATTCACAGAACAGTGGTATTTATAGTGAGATTAAATTACACACAGGTGGACTCTATTAACTAATATTTTACATCGGAAGGCAATTGGTTCCACTAGAGTTTAGTTAGGGGTATCCGAGTAAAGAGGGCTGAATAAAAATGCATGCTACACTTTTTAGTTATTTGTAAAAAAAAATGAAAACCATTTATCAGTTTTCTTTCCACTTCACAATTATGTGCAACTTTCTGTTGGTCTATCACAAAAAATTCCAATAAAATACATTCACGTTTTTGGTTGTAACATAAAAAAATTGTGGATAAAAAGGTATGAATACTTTTTCAAGGCACTGTACATTAGGAATGAGCTTTGTGTTCGAGTCGAATGTATGTTCGACTCGAACATCGTCTGTTCGTACGTTCGTCGAAAATCGAACAGAATGGGTCGTTCGCGCCAAATTCGAGTGACGCGCCATGGCCCATAATTCACTGCGGCTTTGCGCGCTGATGATTGGCCAAGCATGCTGTATGTCCCGCGTGCTTGGCCAATCATAGCGCGCAAAAAACCGAGAGCCATAATTGGCCAAAGCCAGGGTGGCTTTGGCCAATTATGGCTCAGGGCTTTAGCACCCACCTCACACTATAAAAGGCAGCCTGCAAGGCGGCCTCGTGTAGTGTGTTGCGGCGTTGTTAAAGAGATCAGTCCTATAGAGAGAGAGACAGTGTCTTTATTACTAGATAGAGAGATAGAGCAGACAGGCTAGTCAGTTTAGTTAAATTTACAGTGTGTAGAGGATATATATACATCCCAGGAGTTGTACATATATTTATACACTGTATAGTTGAGCTAGATTAGTTATTGCTATTTGTCAGGCAGTTGATTGTGCTAGCTGCAGTCTTCTAACGTGTTGTATTGCCCGTGTGCCGTATAGTTTGCACCTAAACGTACTTGGTGTTACTGCACTTGTGCCGTATAGTTTGCACCTAAACGTACTTGGTGTTACTGCACTTGGGCCGTATAGTTTGCACCTAAATGTACTTGGTGTTACTGCACTTATGCCGTATAGTTTGCACCTAAACGTATTTGGTGTTACTGCACTTGTGCCATATAGTTTGCACCTAAACGTAATTGGTGTTACTGCAATTGGGCCGTATAGTTTGCAATTAAAAAGGACTTGGTGTTACTGCACTTGTGCCGTATAGTTTGCACCTAAACGTACTTGGTGTTACTGCACCTGGGCCGTATAGTTTGCACCTAAACGTACTTGTAGTTTACTGCACTTGTGCTGTATAGTTTGCACCTAAACATACTTGGTGTTACTTCACTTATAAAGGGATATTGCGTGAGTGAGAACGTCGTTCACAGTCTGTAGAAAAAGTCAGAAGAAACGATCGTGCAGTACGACAATACGCAACTCGATTTTGGACTTTATGATCAGTAAATGAGTTGGTGGGTTAGATATGGGGAAAGCTTAGTAGTAAAAGGCTTGACTGACATTATCTTTTTTTGCCTAATTTTGACTTGCAGAAATAATGGAGGCCTTCAGAGAACAGGAGTTCTTCACATAATTTGTTCAAAGGGGGCCCCGGATGGCAACCCCCCTTTTTTCTAGAATTTTTCTTTCCCAAAAAAATAATTTATTCAGCCAAGATCTGGCATTGTAATTCCCCCCACCCCTAAAATAATCGACATATTGTTGCCTCACAGCACGTGCACTTTGGGGGGGTCAAGCCTGTATGGACAGGCTCACGGGCCACCACTGGAACATCAATGGCCTCATCAGGCACAAGTGTCATGCAGTTTGTTGAGGGTCTCTTTAGGAAATATGCAGCAGCAAAGTATGACATGGTTCAGTTTCTACTTAACAAACCTACAGTCCTTGTCTTGTTTGCACCACCTGTATACTGCTGTTCAAAGTATATAGGGCCAAAGGGTCTTGTCAGGGCCAATCCTCCCTATAGGCTCACTATGCAAGCCGCTTAGGGCCCCGCAAAGCTGCGAAGAGCCCCCCAAATTACTAGAGGCCCCGCCTGGTGAGAAGTCATTTTCGCCCCCTCACCCCGCTTCTAAACTCGCTGGCTGAGTCATTTCCAAAAGCAGAACACCCCCTCCCCCCCGCTTCTCAACTTTCTTTAATGTGACATGTCACTGTCGTCAGCGCCCCCCGCTTCTCATTTTTAATGTGCCATGTTATTTTGCTTAGGGCCCCAGGGAGGTCAGAATTGGCACTGGGTTTTGTAATGACCTGGTGGGAGTGGTGGCGGGGAAACACATGCTATTTTTTCAATGATTTTTATCCATATTGCAAGGACCAAACATTACATTAAAGCCGCAAGCAGTATTCAAATTATTTTTTCTGAGAGTAATCTCATTTTGTGCAGGGACAGTTGTAAACACGTGCCACCTCACAGGCATACTATAGACACCCAGCAGGTACGATATTTAAAGGAATTTTTTTTCTCACTTTAAGCATCATTAAAATCGCTGCTCCAGAAAAAACGACAGTTTAAAAAAAAATGAAAATTCCATTGATACATGTTCCCTGGGGCAAGATCACGGTTCTCAAAGACGTTTTCCAACAATAAATTGAATATTGGGCTTTAAATGAGCACTTTTGAATTTGAACATTCGAGTCCCATAGACTTCAATGGGGTTTTAAATGTTCACGCAAACGTTCGGTCCGTTCGACGGTTCTGGTGCGAACCAAATGCGGGGGTGTTCGGCTCATCCCTACTGTACATAATAAATATTATGTACTATTAGTACCAACAAGCTACCTGACTTACAACCATAATGAAACTTACTGGTTTATTGCAATTTGCAATGGTTTGCAATTGGTGTTTGCTTCTCTAAAAAACAGCAATGCTGTCTAGAGGTAACTATACAATTATGACAACCCCTGCACTCAAGGGTTGGTTACAGCTCTAGAGCTGTGTGACTAGTAATCAGTGGACACAGCAAAAAAACAGTTTTAATGTCCCAGGAAGAATAGTTGGCTTGCCAAATATTGCAGCGAGTGTACATAATAGACTTTTTGCATTTCATACTTTTTTCAGGGACTTTAACCACTTAAGACCCGGACCAAAATGCAGGTAAAGGATCTTGCCCCTTTTTGCGATTCGGCACTGGGTAATGTTTTAACTGAAAATTGCGCGGTCGTGTGACGTGGCTCCCAAACAAAATTGGCGTCCTTTTTTCCCCACAAATAGAGCTTTCTTTTGGTGGTATTTGATCACCTCTGCGGTTTTTATTTTTTGCGCTATTAACAACAATAGAGCGACAATTTAAAAAAAAATGCAATATTTTTTACTTTTTACTATAATAAATATCCCCCAAAAATATATAAAAAAACATTTTTTTTCCTCAGTTCAGGCCGATACGTATTCGTCTACGTATTTTTGGTAAAAAAAAATCGCAATAAGCATTTATCGGTTGGTTTTCGCAAAATTTATAGCGTTTACAAAATAAGGGATAGTTTTATTGCATTTTTATAAAAAAATAATTTTTTACTACTAATAGCGGCGATCAGCGATTTTTTTCGTGACTGCGACATTATGGCGGACACTTCGGACAATTTTGACACATTTTTGGGACAATTGTCATTTTCACAGCAAAAAATGCATTTAAATTGCATTGTTTACTGTGGAAATGACAGTTGCAGTTTGGGAGTTAACCACAGGTGGCGCTGTAGGGGATGTGTGACCTATGTGTGTGTTTACAACTGTAGGGGGGTGTGGCTGTAGGTGTGACGTCATCGATCGCGTCCCCCTATTACAGGGATGACGCGATTGATGCTACTAAACAAGAAAAAGCTGCGCAAATATGAACACTACAGTGTAGAACTCCTATAGCAGTCCTATTGTAGAACAAGTGAAAGTCCCGTATTGCCAGTGATAAATGAGTGACAAATGAAAAAGTCCATTAATCAAGTACGGAACATATTATGCATCTGATGGAAACTGATAGCAGAAAAAATGATTCTTTCCTCCAGATAGATGGTGACATCAAATGCAAAAAACCTCAGAAACAGTGCATGGATAGATAAAACACCTCCACCTTTCAATCACACCGCCCCTTACCAGAGGGGAAGATCCCAACTAGAGATCTTCTGACAGCAGATGGCTTAATCCCCAGCCAGGGGTTAACGTGGCAGGATATCCAAGAGCCGAGACTTCTCCAATAGTGGACCGATGATCCGTGTAATAATGAAACCAATGTGGAGAAGAAAAAAAGCTACATAGTGTGAACCCATATAACTTGTTTAATAAAAAAATTAAAATCACACTTACAGGAAGGTAGATAAAATTTGGGTTCACACTATGTAGCTTTTTTTCATTATTACACGGATCATCGGTCCACTGTTGGAGAAGTCTCGGCTCTTGGATATCCTGCCACGTTAACCCCTGGCTGGGGATTAAGCCATCTGCTGTCAGAAGATCTCTAGTTGGGATCTTCCCCTCTGGTAATATGGGACTTTCACTTATTCTACAATAGGACTGCTATAGGAGTTCTACACTGTAGTGTTCATATTTGCGCAGCTTTTTCTTGTTTAGTTGTATTATTTTTGTGGGTATCTCACGTTTTAAGTTGCTAGCATTTTTTCTAGGCCATTCACACAGACAGCGCAGTATTACCACATTTTTTTTTCACATTTTTCTTGCGATCGATGCTACGGCCTTAGAGAAGCACGGGAAGACGTGTTTACACATGGCTCTCCCCGTTCTTACGCTCCAGGGACGGATCGCACTGCAGCGGCGATCGGGTCTGCGAATCCCGCGGCCCCGGTCCTGGAGCTTCGGACCGGGTCAAGGGCGCGCGCCCGTGGGTGCGCGCCCGTGGCCCACGGCTGGGTACTAAAATCAACGTATATATACGTTGATGTGCCCAGCCGTGCCATTCTGCCGATGTAAATGTGCAGTAGGCGGTCCTTAAGTGGTTAACCACCAGCCTTTTTAGGGAATAATTAGCTTCTATGGAGGTTCAATACACATTATGTAGTGTAACAAACTCACCATGATTAGATGTAGGCACAGACACCTTAAGGCCCTTGGAACCCAATCCACAGGGCTCTTGGACATGATGAAGAAATAACTGTGTCTGTTACAAACCCTCTTCAGCTCAGAGAGACCACACTTTTCTGTATAAAAGCAACAAAGCAGGACCCCATCAGCCTGCAGATTCTACGCAGCCACTATGATGTACCACTACGCTAAGGACTCGTTTACACTTGCTTCAAAACATGGCATTGGACATGCTTTTTCAAAGCACTCTGAATGCAAGTCAAAGCGCCTGTCACTAAATAAAATGGTTAGCTTACACTCTGGTTTACATGTTGCTTTATTGGTGCTTCAAAGCATCTTCAAAGCCTCCAAAGAAGTCTATGATATGACAAACTTGCTTGAAGCACCTGAAGCTATATATATATGAAAGTGGCAGCCACATATGTCACAGTTGGTGGGAAACATGGAGGAGCAGAAGCAGGACCAGATCAGACAAAGGTTTAGGTATCAGCAGACTGGCTTACAGAACTTTACAATGGAAGGTGAGGGAAGGCCCAGATTCACCAGGAAGAGTGGTGGGGGAGGATCAGCCTGCTGCACACACAGGAGAGAGAGAGAGGATAGGGGAGAATCAGCACTCTGCCACCACCTGAGAGAGAATGGTGGCAAGGATTAGCACACTGTTGACACTGGTGAGCAGGGCCGCCATCAGGGGGGTACAGGCAGTACACCTGTAAGGGGCCCAGAGGTCCCCAGGGGCCCGGATGGCAAATCCCTTTTTTTTAGTGGTCCGGAGGTCCCCAGGGGCAACCCTCCCTTTTTTTATTTATTTTTTTATAAAAAAATAAATAATATATATATATATTTTTTTTTAGAGGTCCGGAGGTCCCCATGGCCCATTATACATAATGTTATATATATATATATATATATATATATATATATATATATATATATATATATATATATATAAAAGGGCTGTTACTGATCAACATTTTTGTGTTCGATTAATCGTTTGTTTTTTTAATCAATTAATCGACTAATTTTGAATAATTATAACACACATACAGATCCAACTACTTTTAGCTGATCTCCTTGCAGGCTGATTCCCAGTGCAGCTACTGTACCAACCACTGGAAAAATGGATAGCAGGATACAAAAAACACACAAAGGCAGTGCTCAATGGGAATTGCATTGAAACTTTTATAGTCTTGAAGAAGGTAACCAAATAAATATTGCACTGGAGATAAAATCGATGTGGCTACATAAACTGTAAAAATGGTGCGAGTAATACCAAACGGTACCAAAATCAGTCATAAAAACATGTAGCCAAGTATGATACTGGTATAGAAATGTGTACGATACCACTGCTAAATCCAGATGAGGAGATGTTAACATTAGTCCGTCGACATGTAGATGTCCTGTGAAGGGAACTATCACAACTCCCAGTGGATGGCTGTAGAATCCCAGGTTGATAGAGGGAAGTGATAGAGGGAAGTGTAACAGCCCTTGTGTGTGGCAGATAGTAAGGTCCTGCCGGCATGCAGATAAGAAGGCACAGCAAAGGAGCCCTTCAGATGGACACGGCAAGCCCCGCCTGTGTCCATGATGTTACCGGATCTCCGACAGAATTCCCTGAAGGCCCAGAAGCTGGCGGAGAGGTGAGTACCAATAAAAAAAAATAATCGATCAAAAAGATTTTGATCGATCAAAAAAAATTAAGATTAACCGATTAATTAAAAGTTAATTTGCACAGCCCTAATATATATATATATATATATATATATATATATATATATATATATATATATATATTATTATTATTATTATTATTAAAGGGCCCTGGATGGCAGCCCCCCTTTAAAAAAAAATATATATATATATATTATTATTTTATTTATTTATTTTTTCTTTTTATTTCTTATATATATATAATTAAAGTGCTCAGAGGTCTGCAGGGCCCCATGTGGCAAGAGCATTTAACCTTGATCCCTACTTTAAGGATCAATTTTTATTTTGGCTGGAATTCAGCTTTATCTCTCTATTTGTGATGCTCCATCCATATGTAGAGACCTTGCCCAAAGCAGAGTGCTGGGCTAGCCTAAAGGTCCCTTTTTCCTTTATTGATTTTAAGTAGGTTTCAGAGTCTACATAAAAAATACAAAATTTGACAAAGCATCAGGGACGCGAAACATGTCAGTCACGGCTCATCCTTTTCACCTATAAAGCCCTCTGATTCCCACAGAAGTATCGAATAGCTATCTCCACCATCCATAGGCGTACTGTTATTCTTTACTGTGACGCCGGTGCAAGCCTCCACATTGCTAGGAATTTTCATCTCCTATTGGCCCAGAAGTGTCACATGATCGCAAGAGGTCGGCGTCCGGACACCGCATCCTCCCTCCTTCTTTGTGACGCCGTGGATCTCCCCCCCCTATGTGCCTGGGCTGACACGGCTGCGTCATACTTACTACAGCGCCATGTCTGGGCTTCCCCTGCCGCTCTACATCACGGCTGTGAGAGGAACCCGATTCCCATTGGCTAAGGTCGGTCACCTGATCTCCCTTGTACTTCCCTAAACATCAATATCCCTGCAACAGCACGGTGGTGGTGACGTTTCCTGGGTATATCCTTCTCACTCATACCATTGAATCCGTTGACAGAGCACCTTGTAGCCTCTCTGTATGGATTAGTGAGGACTTCATTGTGGAGGTACTGTACATCACCATTTATTTTAGTCTGTCCATCGGTTTGAAGTGCATTTTGCTATTGCTATTCCTTCTCAATGTGACTTTCTTATTTTAATTTAATTTAATAATTCCATCATTGGACTACTTCTGTGGACTCAGTGTGGACTATAATGAGATCTTATCTAATTGTATCATTTTATTGATGCCATTTATTATTGCCACATTGTATTTGTATTTATTTCAGTCTATGTTTATCTTTTGTATTTTTTATATATATTTAGACTATAAAGTGACAATATGATTTTATCTTTTGTGCGCTGCATTTTTGTTTGTTTGTTTCAGAGTCTACATACTTTTCTTTTGGGTGTCCTGTGTCATAACCCCTCTCTCATAGTGCTTTCAGGATAAATGAACTCTGTTGACTCTTCAAAATAATCCGGTGCCAAATTATTCACGTAATGCAAAAAGTGTCCACCTCTTACATAAAAAATCAGCTCCTCCAATCAAATACTACCAGAGTTCAGTCTTTGGGCAGTCTGGGTTAAGATATTAGAGTGGGTTTCTTAAAAAAAAAAAAAACTTTTTACTGGAGTTTATTCATCTCAAAAATAAATTAAGCAGGTCTTCAGGTAGCCTGCAAGTGTAAATGTTTTGATATGGTTCTGATGTAATGTACTGTTTTGTGCCATTTGGCAAGAGTACACTTTATCATTTCTCTATATACGCTTAATAGTAAGGCTCAATTAATATTTTATGATAGCAATAACAATTACACCATAACCATGAACATCTCAGTAAAACTACAGAATAATAAGGAGACAGGGATAGTGACATATGTCCCCTGCTGCCTCTTCTCACAGAGAACTGAGCCATGAAGTCCGCTCTCTGCTGACATCACTGGAATCAGTCCAGGCACCGCATCATCCTGTCTAAGGAAGTCTGGATCCACCAGGTGCCTGGACTGATAGCCATCTCAGCGAGCCACTGAGAGGCTGAGACGAGTGCTCCCCGCTCCTCCACAGCTCAGCACTCCAGCGAACGTGGAGGAGCAGAGGAGGAGAGCTGCTGATTGACAGTCAGCAGCTCTGTGCTCAGGGAGGCGAGAAAACCAAGCCATCGGCGGTGTTCATGGCTCAGTTCTCTGTGGGTCACAAGAGTGCAAAACGAATTGCACTCCTGTGACCCATAGGAGAAGCCCAGCCTAAAAAGCTTAGACTGGACTTCTCCTTTAAGGAGCCCCTGAACCACGTAGAAGAAACCCTCAGTATGACAATTCTGGCAATGGTGGTAGTGACAAACCAGGAGAGGAGGTAGCAGGAGATAGTAATGGTAGAAAGCCAAGAGAGATGGCAAGAGTTGGTAAGGGTGGCAGTCCAGGAAAGGTGTTAAGAGCTGGTAATGTGGCAGGCAGCTGATAACAGTGGCAGCTGAGAGGGCAAGAGCTGGTAATCGTGGCAGCCAGCAGAGACAGCAAAATCTGATATTGTCGGTGAGCCAGGAGAGGTTGTAGTAGTCATAATGAAGGCAGGCCAGTAGAAGTGTCAGGAACTGGTAAATGTGGCAGTGGCAGGCCAGGAGAGATAACAAGAACTGGTAACACAAGCACAGATAGTGGATATAAAAAGGTCACACTAGAAATAATGATTTACAATTTTCCGCTTCTCAGTAGATGGTTGTAATAATTTTTCATACAAAAATCAATTAATCATTGTACAACAGAATGAGATAAAAAACATCACAAATTTCAATGCATTTCATGAAACATGGTTCAGGAGCTTTATGTTGCTGGCAGGATGTCTGTAAGTTAATTATTAAAATCACAAATCCAACAATGCATACGTAAGGCTATTGAATCAACTCTAAAAAAATTAATTGGGAGATGAGACATAAACACTTATCACTGGACATATTGGCCAAGGTTCAAAAAAACTTGTATTCGCAGTATCAGATGAAACCCAAAGATAGAGAGACTGTCCTGGGGTTTGTGAGGCCCTGTACACACGATCAGACATGTCTGATGAAACTTGTCTGACACCCGTTTTCATCAGACAACTCTGAACTTGTCTGATGGTCTGATGTGCGTACACACCATCGGACCAAAATCCGATCAGACCAGAACGCGGTGACGTTGAACACAACAACGTGATGAAAAAACGAAGTTCAATGCTTCCAAGCATGCGTCAACTTGATTCTGAGCATGCGCGGGTTTTTGGTCCGATGCTTTTGTGTACTAACCATCGAACCTGTCCGACGGACAGGTTCCATCAGACAGGTTTTAAAGCATGTTTTAAAACTTTGGTCTGACGGACAATGGTCTGATGGGCCGTACACACCATCAAACTGGTCTGCAGACCAGTTTCATCAGACATGTCTGATCGTGTGTACAGGGCCTGAGAGACAGGAGAAGATGGATTGGAAATGCCACAAGAGACATAGGCCAATGGACAAGTAAAGTCTAAGGCCGCGTACACACGATCAGACCAATTCGATGGTGTGTATGGCCTATCGGACCGTTGTCCGTCGGACCAAAGTTTTAAAACTTGCTTTAAAATCTGTTCGACGGACAGGTGTCCGTCGGACAGATTCGGTGGTTAGTACGCAAAAGCATCGGACCAAAAACCCGCGCATGCTCAGAATAAAGTCGACGCATGCTTGGAAGCATTGAACTTCGTTTTTTCAGCACGTCGTTGTGTTCTACGTCACCACATTCTGAGCTGATTGGATTTTTGGTCCGATGGTGTGTACACACATCAGACCATCAAACCACTTCAGCCTGGTCCAATGAAAACGGTCTGTCGCACCAGTTTCATCGGACCGGTCTGATCGTGTGTACGTGGCCTAAGGCATAAGGCTTGAGTGGATTTACTCACCCCTATTGACAAATGATCACCTCAAAAACAGATAACAGTTTTTAATTTGTTTTGCTACATAAATAAAAAAAGACTGAAATTGTTGAAAAAAAAAGTTTTATTTTTTTAATTTTTGTTATAAAATGTTGCAAAAAAAATCTTTGAGAAATGTAGGCTAAAATGTAGTCTGCCAAATTTCTTTGATACAAATAACTCAAATCAGTGTATATTAGTTTGTCTGTAGGAGAGTTATAGTTTACAAACGATGGTATATACTGTATATATATTTAAAAATCGATCAGCCCTGACGTACTGACTAATTTCTTGAGGCCCTAAAATGCCAGAATAGAACAAGTACCCCCCCCCCCCCCCCCCCACAAATAATACCTTTATGGAAAGTAGACAGGTCAAGGTATTTAGTAAGAGGCATGGTAGACATGTGCAAATCTTTTTGGTCCGAATGTAAATCAGATGCATTTTTGGTTATTCAGAGATTTCGGATATACTGTATCTAAATTTCCGAAAAGAAATAGAAATGAATTTTGTTGAAATTCATATAATTTTGTTTTGTTTATTCATCTGATTCGAATTCTGTGTGAAGAATAGTTGGTTGTTAAGGAGCGGGCCAGGAAGCCGGCCACCGTGTTCTTGACAACCTATGACTTATCAGCTATCAGTGGGCTCCCCCACTTAGAGCTGAAATGTAAACAAAAGAATGGTGGAAATAGAAAATTCTGAAAATAAACTGCATGCCCCCCGCTGGTGTTATGGGGTGACTCCGCCACTTAGCTATTTAAGGAATGTCAGACGGCAAAGCAGGCATTCAGCAGGAGCATTCAATGAGGCCAGAGTTTTTTTCTTTTTTCTGGTCATCGGTGGTGGCAGGCATCGTAATTAAGGATGGAACTACACTGGGGGACATATACAAAAAAGGAATTGTCACTTTTTACACTTTTTTAATGAATGGGTACCATACTCATTCACCTAGGGGGCTGGGATCTGGGGGCCCCCAGGTCCAGGGGGGTTTCCAGATTCCAATAAGTCCCATGCCCACAGACCCCCACAACCACCACCCTGGGTTGTAGGGCAGAGGCCCTTGTCCCCATCAACATGGGAACAAAGTGCTTTGGGACAGGGCAGGGCTGAGCCCCCCTGCCCCAATCACCCCCTCATGTTAAGGGCATGTGGCCTGGTATGGTTCAGGAGGGGGAGGGGCGTTCGCTCATCCCCCCTTTCCTGGCCTGCCAGGCTGCATGCTCAGATAAGGGTCTGGTATGGATTTTGGGGGGCCCCATGTCATTTATTTATTTATTTTTTGGCATGGGGTTCCTCTTAAAATCCATACCAGACCTGAAAAGTCTGCCTCAGGAGCTGTGTAAAGGAGAACAGGGTGGGATTAGGAAATTTACAGAAAGGTTTGAGCCTATGCTTGACTCTACTCAGTGTTGCACCATGCTGACCATGCTATCTCTACAATCCATTTTCAGACTTCCCTCCCTAATACTTGAGGCAACCAATGTTGCAAAGGATGCAGAGAGAGAATGTTAAGGATTGGGGAGAGACATGAAAATACATTGTAGAAAGAGAATAGAAACCGAGTATGGGCCTTTTGCTGCTGATTGCTAGAACTGAGTTTTGTATTGCAGATTCATGTCCTCTCATGTGGTACCCAACTGGTTGGTAGCTTTATCACGGCTTATATACTGCAGGCAGAGACTGAAACCAACCGATGTGTCAAAAAAGGGTGGAAACTGGAAAGCTATGTGAAGCACCCCCAGGATTAGCAGTGCAATGTACCTGTGGGTCAGTTGCATTTGGTACAATATGTAAAATGCATCATCCAGTCCTTTGCAACCGGCTCTTGTCCATTAACTGAGTCCCCCCTTACTACTCTTCTGTCTTTTACTTACTTTTCTCCACTACAATCTCTTACACCTCATCATCTCCACCCTTCTCATTGCTCCAAGGCAAACATTTACAGTAAGCAATAGGATTTTTCTAGTATCATAAGGAAACACCAAATATTCAAAAATGTAACCATTTATTATATCCACAATAAAAGCTATTTTAAAATCATACTCAATACAAGAGTTTTTCAATGCAAATTCACTATCACAGTTTAAGCTTCAATTAAGCCTTTGACATGTTTCACCTATATGGCTTCTTTGAGAAGAATTGTTTAGACCAAGAGAAGCAACTACAATACCGCCAGTTTGCCCCCTCAAATGCCGCCAGTTTGCCCCATCAAATGCCGCCAGTTTGCCCCCCTCCCCCCGCCCGGCAGTTACCTTTCTCGTGTCAGTCAGCCGTCCTCCTCCACGCTCCCTCAATGTCATCTTTGCTCGCCTGTCGTTTCAGCCAATCAGGTGACCAGTAACCAGACCCGGTGCACCTAATTGGTCAGAGAGGCGGGTCAGTGTTAGAGAAGTGATGCCCTAACACAGCATTGTTTAAACAGGGAACGCACAGTCGTTTCTCTGGAAGTCGATTAGAGTCTCTGGCAATGCATGAATCTATGTATTGTTGATTGACGGGTGATGGACGCACCGCAACTGGCCACTAGTAATAATCACTGTCTTCTCCGGCAGGGACGGCTTTCCCTAACACCCCCCAGACAAGGCCCAGCAAGAGGGATTCCTGCATCAACACTGCCCGTGTTGATAAGGGAATCAAGCTAGTTTCTTTCCTGCAACCACAGGTTGCAGGAAAGACATTTGCTTGATTCCCTTTGTGTATGGCCTTAGCTAGAAGATCTGTCAGACAGGGATTTGTGAGTGTGTGATTGCCTATCAGATCAGTAGGTTGACAAATTGCAGGTGATGGTAAGCTACATTAAAGTGTTTGTTAACCCTGAAATCACCAATAGGCCCAGGGGGGTCTTTCTTTGAGGTGAGCAGGCATTGCACACTGAGGTGGTGGTGAATATTTTCAGCACATATATCATGCAAAGACTATCACGGATATTGGAGTGATTTTTTATTCATGTCTTTTTATTCTTTTTGTCAGCATTCAAGAAATATATATTTTTTTGTGCATGTGAACTTTTTGTATATAGATAGATAGATAGATAGATAGATAGATAGATAGATAGATAGATAGATAGATAGATAGAATATTTATATTAAGTCACTATTATATTCACTTATTTATTGAAGTTTGTTATTAATTATACATTTGAGGTTTAGCGCACTATTATTTGTTATATATATATATATATATTTTTTTTTTTAGGTGGTGTCAGAACAAAGTTTGAATAGTTGCAGCTGCTCCCCATTTATATATATAAAAAGTTTCACATTTTGAGTTTAATCTGTATCAGCGCTTTAGTATTTTATTTGTTTTTCTTACCGATGTCAGTCTGCAATCATGACCAGGAAGACTACCCTGCAGTAGAGCGATTTGAAAGCGAGGATTAAAGCACTCGTAGAGCACAGCATGGAAGGAACGATGTTGATGGTGGTGCGGAGGATGGTCTATGTGGACAGCTTTACCCTGGATGCCTACATACTAAGATGTGCCTATTTTAATCATTAACCACCATGTAAGTTACTAAATGGTGTACCGTCATTAAATATAACCATATTGCTACACTTGGAGGCACCTCTCTTCTCTTTTATACTTAGTTGTGAGGTGACGCTACTTGTATATCAAGATATCGGTTGTATATCAAGTCAAGATTTATAAAAAAAATGATATTGTCTTGCAAAACACTCTCAAAGCAAGTTAATAAAAGGTTTTACTGTACTTTGTGCTAAATGCTGCTAGTTTTACTCAGTTCTTTATAAACTGTTTGAGTCAAGCATCCTTGATGTTTGTAATACCCAATTGTACTGCACTTTGAAAGCAGCCAGTAGCATTATGCTGGGAATATAAGTATTCCTCTTCTTCTGCAAGTATATCATGTCAAGTGAATCAGAATATTGGTAGCTGAAAGTCTTTAGAAATGAAATTGAAGTCTCAAGTAGCAACCTAGTTTTTTAGTGAGAGATTCACCTCAAACTACCAAACCTGAAAGGCTCTAAAATGAGTCAAGCCCACACTTCAGATGGGCCTTTTTTCTCCGAGTATGACAAAGTAATTAATCTCCAAGCACTATGATAAAATACTTTGTAATATTAGGTTGCCTTAAGATAGGCTAAAATAGCCCACGTTTTTAATGTCTCCCAAGTGGACATGACTGTAAAGCTCAGACAGATGTTTGTCAGCATTGCTAGTGGGTGTTAACGTGACACTAAACAATATTCTTACTCTCCAAAATAAATCCATACATATCCACTACTACAAGGGGTTGTAAAGGTTTGTTTTGTATTTTCTAAATAGGTTCCTTTAACCACTTAACCACTTCCCAACGGCTGTACGACTTTGTACGGCCGAAGGGATGTCCTGAATCTCTAAGGCCGCATACACACGAGGGGATATGTCCGCTGAAAACGGTCCGATGGACCGTTTCAGCAGACATCTCCGCTCGTGTGTATGGGCTAGCGGACAGATTTCTCCACCCGACAGATTTCAAAGCATGCTTTGAAATCTATCCGGTGGGAATCTGTCCGCCCGACATGTCTGCTGGTTAGTACACTTACCAGCAGACATGTCGGCTCCCACCGCCGCTGCGCCGCTGCCGAATGGATTCGGCGCATGCGCGGAAGTGTTTTACTTCCTGGTGCGGTGACGTGGCGGTGACGCGGCCGCGTCAACGTCACCGCCGCGTCATCGCCACGTCACCGCGCCGTCCGGCGGCGGGGAATTTGATCCGATGGTGTGTACACGCCATCGGATCAAACTCCCGATCGGACATATCCGATGGAAATGGTCCGCGGACCGTTTTCATCGGATATATCCGATCGTGTGTATGGGGCCTAACAGGCCGTGTTTTTACGGCCTGCGCTTCTCAAGGCCACTGGGGGGCCCGCGAGCATCGCTGACATGCCGATGCGTGTGCCTGGCCGGCCGTGATGTCCGCCAGGCACTCAGGATCGGCGGCTGCAGGGACAAGACGTGGATCTCTGTGTGTAAACACAGGGATCCATGTCCTGTCAGTGGAGAGAGGAGACCGATCTGTGTCCCTTGTACATTGGGACACAGCATCGGTCACCCCCCCTCCCCCCACAGTTAGAACACAATTTAGGGTACACATTAACCCCTTCCTCACCCCCTAGTGTTAACTCCTTCAATGCCAGTCACATTTATACAGTAATTAGTGCATATTTATAGCACTGTGCAAGTAAAAAGAGTCTGCGCTGTGAAGTGAATAGAGTCAATATATATGTGTAAATATATGAGTACATAAAAACAATATATATAAAGTGGGTGGGAAAGGGCACAAGGCTAGGTTGGGAAAATGCAGAAATGGGTGGACAATGGCAATACTACAACTGAATAGCAATAAACAACCTCAGTGAATCAGATGGTGATACATATGAAAGGCATATTTGAGTCCAAAAAACCAAACACAAATAAATCAAAAACGCATTAGGAAGTCCGGTTCCAGGTGACAGGAAACTTTCCAAGGAAGAAGGAAAAAACAGGGCGATAGGAGACCCAGCAACTGCTTCTGTGGGAAAATCAAGCCGTCACCTCTAGCATGCACACCTCTAGTGGTCCCAGCAGCTTACCTCATGGCTAACAAATATAGCTTAGCCAGCTGCTTTCACACAGAGTCCAAATGGAAGGAATGGTCCTTAGGATCTCAGGGTCAGGCACCACATACAGGGAGAGGATAACAGCACAATAGTGTGATACTGATATGTAGGGACTCTAATGCATCTACACTCAATGCACTTACATTAAGTGAAACGATATAGGGCTTGTCTCCACGAGCAGCGAGCTCGTAAGTGTCCTCTTTCTCCTCTCACTGTCAGTCTGCTTGATCTCAGGCTGCTGGTGCTTGTTGACTCGGATGGTGTCACAGAAAGTAAAAAGAGTGGTACATTGCATAATCCAGTAAACAAAGGTCTTTATTCAATAAAACAGTTTAAAACTCACATTTGCGACATGAGAACGGATAACACATCCACGAGTAGCGAACTCGTCGGCCATCCGTCCGTCAGGTGCTACGATTGTCCAGCGCTCCAATCCCGACGCGTGTCGTCACACCACGTGACTTCATCATTATGCCTGATGAAATGTGAGTTTTAAACTGTTTTATTGAATAAAGACCTTTGTTTACTGGATTATGCGATGTACCACTCCTTTTAATTGCTGTGACACCATCCGAGTCAACAAGCATCAGCAGCCTGAGATCAAGCAGACTGACAGTGAGAGGAGAAAGAGGACACTTACGAGCTCCCTGCTCGTGGAGACAAGCCCTATATCTTTCACTTAATGTAAGTGCATTGAGTGTAGATGCATTAGAGTCCCTACATATCAGTATCACACTATTGTGCTGTTATCCTCTCCCTGTATGTGGTGCCTGACCCTGAGATCCTAAGGACCGTTCCTTTCATTTGGACTCCGTGTGAAAGCAGCTGGCTAGGCTATATTTGTTAGCCATGAGGTAAGCTGCTGGGACCACTAGAGGTGTGCATGCTCGAGGTGACGGCTTGATTTTCACACAGAAGCAGTTGCTGGGTCTCCTATCACTCTGTTTTTTCCTTCTTCCTTGGAAAGTTTCCTGTCACCTGGAACCGGACTTCCTAATGCGTTTTTGATTTATTTGTGTTTGTTTTTTTGGACTCAAATATGCCTTTCATATGTATCACCATCTGATTCACTGAGGTTGTTTATTGCTATTCAGTTGTAGTATTGCCATTGTCCACCCATTTCTGCATTTTCCCAACCTAGCCTTGTGTCCTTTCCCACCCACTTTATATATATTGTTTTTATGTACTCATATATTTACACATATATATTGACTCTATTCACTTCACAGCGCAGACTCTTTTTACTTGCACATTTATATCTTTGTGTCTATCAAGGTAGACTCTCCTAGTGTTTGCAGCAGTGCTCCCAACCCTCTCCCTTTCCCACTCATTCACATTTTCACAGACAGAGCGGGAGTATTACTTTATTCATATTTATAGCACTGATCGCTGTATAAATGTGAATGGTGCCAAAAATGTGTCAAAAGTGTCCGATGTCTCCACCATAATGTTGCAGTCACGAAAAAAATGCTGATCGCCACCATTAGTAGTAAAAAAAAAAAATAATAAAAAATAATAATAATTCTGTCCCCTATTTTGTAAGCGCAATAACTTTTGCGCAAACCAGACGCTTATTGCGATTTTTTTTTTTTTTTACCAAAAATATGTAGAAGAATACGTATCGCCTAGACTGAGAAAAATTTATTTTTTTTAAAAAAATGGGGCTATTTATTACAGCAACAAGTAAAAAATATAGTTTTTTTTTTTTCAAAATTGTCGCTCTATTTTTGTTTATAGCGCAAAAAATAAAAAACGCAAAGGCGATAAAATGCCACCAAAAGAAATCTTTATTTGTGGGGAAAAAAAGACGCCAATTTTGTTTGGGAGCCACGTCGCACGACCACGCAATTGTCAGTTAAAGTGATGCAGTGCCACAAGCTGAAATTTCACCTGGTCAGGAAGGGGTATATGTGCCCAGTATGAAAGTGGTTAAGGACCGCCACATGTACATATACGTCGGCAGAGTGGCACATACAGGCACATTCACGTACCTGTACATGTCTGCCTTCCTGTAGGTCGGGGGTCCGGTAAATGCAGCGGTCCGGTTTGCTGTGGGAGTGATCTGTGATGAGGGGGAAGCCATTGGATTCTGGCCACCCCCTCGCGATCGCTCCCAGCGAATCAGATGCTTCCTCTTCCTGTGTAATGTAAACACAGGCAGAGGAAGTGATGCCGCGCTCCACGAGGCAGTCTTTTTGACCGGAGCTCGTGGAGTGAAGACATCTAACGTGAGTTCCACCAAACAACACACTGACACAGTACACATAGGCACACTTTCACCCCCCAGTCACCCCTAGATCACCCCCCCCCCAGCCCCCAGTCACAGTGTCACTGATTGCAGTGATCATTTATTTACTGATTACTGCATTTAGTATCATTTGTGACTTAAAAAGTGTTAGGGACATTAGCTTTAGGCCCCTTTAGGTCCAGGGTAGCCCCCTACCCCCCTTTAATAAAGGTTTAACCCCTTGATCGCGCCCCCAGTTAACCATTTCACCCCCGTCTTCAGTGTCACTAATCGATCGTTTTTCTGATCGCTGTATTAGTGTCGCTAGTGCCGCGAGGTAGCCAGTTATTTTTTTAGGTTTGCCGCTAGGTTTTTATAGCGTCAGGTACCCTCATATATTTTCTAATAAAGGTTTTAACCCCCTGATTGCCCCTAGAGCTAACCCTTTCACCAGTGATCACCATATAAGTGTCACTGGTGACTGGTTAGCCAGATGGTTATTTAGTTATTTAGGTTCGCCGCCAGGTTTTTATATAGCGTCAAGTACCCCCATATATTACCTAATAAAGGTAAGTGGTATAGTATCTGAACAGATCAATATCTGATCAGATCTATACTAGCGTATCCAGCAGTTTAGGGTTCCCAAAAACGCATCAGCCCAGATTCCTACTACCACCTGCATTTTGCCCCTCCGCCCAGCCCAGCCCACCCAAGTGCAGTATCGATTGATCACTGTCACTTACAAAACACATCAAACATAAAAGTAGCGTTCACAGAGTCAGACCTGATCCCAGCGATTGCTAACAGTTATTTTAAGCATTTTCTACATTTGCTGACAGATCAGGTGCTTTTTTACCTGTGAATCCTTACTAGTTTAGGGGCAATATAGTGTGTTTTAGTGCATTAAAATATAAAAAAGTGTATTTTTTCCCCAAAAAAAAATGCGATTAAAAAATCACTGTGCAAATACTGTGTGGAAAAAAAATGCAACACCCAGGATTTTAATCTGTAGGGCCTTTAAAGTGGAGTTCCACCCAGGAAAACAACATTTGCCCATCTTGCCTAAAAAAATTAATAAAAAAAAAAAACGTGAAAAAAAAAACTCACTCGAAATACCTGTTGCTATGTGGAAGTCCGTAATCTGCCTCTTCCACACCGCAGTGTCTTTTCTCCTGCTTCTTCTGCTTGTGAATGGGGCGCGCTGCTTTCTGGGAACTGTGTGTGTTCTCAGAGAGCAAGAAAAGAAAGGAGGGCGCACCGACCTTGTGCATTACCACTTAAAAGTTTTAATAAAAACAAAATAAAAAGCAATGGTCCTACTTACAAACATTCAGAAGTAAGCGCATTTAAAAACAGCTGAAACTGGACCTCGCGGCACCTCGATCACAGACCACCTAGGCTTTGAGGAAGGGGGTACGCCCCAGAAACGCGTTAGCCACATTGGTGTCAAGGGTCTGACTGGCAGGTGCCGTGAGGTCCAGTTTCAGCTGTTTTTAAATGCGCTTACTTCTGAATGTTTGTAAGTAGGATCACTGCTTTTTATTTTGTGTTTATTAAAACTTTTTTTTTTTGTTTTCAAATGCTTTATTGATGTGATAAGCAAACAGAAATCATTCCAAGGATCACCATTGATATAAGACAAAATCAAAACACCATTCAGCTTACAAACAGAGGTATCTGTAGTTAACAACCAAAATGATTTAGTGTCAAGGTTATCTAGATTAAAGACAGCCACTAAAGATGCATTCCAGGGTCCTGGGAGACAACACATGGCAAGAATCAAGGTAATCCGAACTAAGATATATAAAACTTAATGTACACACAAAAGAGAAGAAAGTCAAAGGTAAAAATAAAAAGGGAAGAAACAAGCAGGGGAATAAAATACAATAGCTCAGAAAACACAAGGTCAGTTAATCTTGTAGTCTATATATGAACCACGGGGTCCATTGTGCATCATATTTTGGTAGAGAGTCTTGCAGCGTATGATAAATTTTATCCGATAACATCATCTGATCTACCCTCTTTACTATTGGGGGGAAGGGGACAGAAACCTGTTTCCAATGTAAAGCTATTGCCCACTGCGTAGCCACACAGATAGAGTGAATCAGTTTCATGAGAGGAGTTTGGACATCTGGATGGGCCTGGAAAAGGAGGCAATGTTTAAAAGTCAATGAAATGTGGTCACCGGCCAACATGTTCACCAGTTCCAGGACAGCCCGCCATGTGGGTTGAAGCTTCTCACAGTCCCAAAACATATGAAGCAGCGAGCCCTGATGTGGACAGCCCCTGAAACATAAGGGGGAGGATTGCGGGAAAATCTGACTAAGACGGAGAGGGGTATAATACCACCTCGTAAGCAGTTTTATAGCAGTCTCCCTAGCTGACATTGATTTAGTGCATTTTCTCATATTCTGCCAATTCTCCACCCAGTCAAGCTCCCCATCCCCTGGCGAAATCTCACGTTGCCATTGATCTCTATATTTCAATGAAGAGGGCTCATTTACTGAGTCCATTAACTTATAAAGAACCGAGATGTGGCCCCTTTGCCTGGGTGAAGCGTAGCTGATGTTTTCATAAGGTGAGTTCGAATCTGCTACCGGAGCTGGGAAGTGAGACTGGAAGAAGTGTCTTATTTGAAGGAAGTGATAAAATTCATTGGGAGGGATTTGGTGAAGCGATTGTAAGTGAGAGAAAGATGCAAACGTGGAGCCTACTAAGAAGTCCCCAAGCTTTGTCAGACCCCTGTCTACCCATACTTTAAGTGAGTCAGGATGTTCGAAAGCCAAGGGAAACCTAGGGTCCCCCAAATACGAGGCTCCGCGAGGTGTGTGTGAATCCAAACAAAACCTATTTTTGTACCCTACCCATAGCTTCAGGCTCGTTGCAACAACAGTGTTCTTCACTCCTAGACCGGACCAAGTGCGGTTAGAGGACCAAAGAAGACCAGGGAGGTGAAATGGGACAATGGAATCTTGTTCAAATCTCACACAGGGCACTCTGGAGTTATAAATATTCCACTGAGCCTGTTGTGCAAATCTTCTGGCTAGATAATAGAGACAGATCTGGGGAACTCCCAACCCACCATCAGCCGTAGGGCGATACAACACATTTCGGGCAAATCTCGGGGGCCTATTACGCCAAACAAATCTGTTCATATAGGATTGAAAGTCTGTCAAATATTGTTTGGAAAGTCTAATCGGGAGGGAACAGAAAAGAAACAAAAGTTTAGGGAGGATCGTCATTTTGACAGCTGTGATGCGGCCCAAAAAGGAGATATGCAGAGCAGACCAGAGCTTCATGAGGCGCCTCAAAGATGTCAATAGTCTGGGGTAATTAGCTGAAAAGAGCTTGCTAGCGTCGCCGGTCAGTTCGATCCCAAGGTAGGGGAGGGAGTCCGTTACCCAAGAAAAAGGGAAATTCTCTTTTAAGTGTCCTATCTCCTCGGGGGAAAATCCCACCGGTAGAGCTACCGACTTAGATACATTAATCGAGAGACCGGAGACCCTTTCAAAGTCAGATAAAGTCTGCAGTAATACCGGTAGGGTAAGTAAGGGATTCGTAATGAACATTATAACGTCATCTGCATACATGGAGAACTTATAATCTTGTGAGCCCTTCCCATAACCTCTAATGTCAGGGTTTGTCAGAATAGCTACAGCCAGGGGTTCTAGGGCTAGCGCAAATACTAAGGGGGGAAGGGGACACCCCTGCCTCGTCCCTCTACCCAGACTAAAAAAGTCCGAACAGCAACCCGGGATCTTAATGCGGGTAGTGGGGTTCTTATAAAGGGCTTGAAAGGCCTGGTAAAATTCACCCTGAAACCCCATACGGTGTAAAAGGACAGACAGGTAATTCCAAGACACACTGTCGAAGGCCTTGTGTATGTCAAGTCCTAGTAGAAACAATTTGCGTGAGAACAAATTAGCGTCTTGAATAATATCTGTAGCTAAGCGTATGTTGTCAGTTATAAGTCTATGGGGGATAAATCCAGATTGGTAGGGCGAAATAAGAGAAGAAATTACCCCGGCTAGCCTGTCTGCCATGATCCTAGAGAAAATTTTTAAATCATTATTGATCACCGAAATGGGCCTATAATTTTGGGGAAGGGTGTGATTTTTATTGGGTTTAGGGATAAGGGACATATTAGCCATCAGCATCTCCGCGGGAAAACTATCACCTTTTAATACCGCATTAAAAAGACGAAGTAATCTAGGGGCCAAAGGAATAGCAAATTTCTTATAATAAACTGACGAGAAGCCATCAGGGCCGGGAGCTGAACCAGATTTCAACGATTTAATTACTTGTAGAATTTCCGTGAGAATAATAGGTGAGTTAAGCTTTTCTCGTTGAGTAGAGGAAAGGGCGGGGATAGGGAGGGCCTGAAGCCAATCGTCTGTATGGATCGGGGGTTCAGATGTCCTAGCAGACAACAGTGAGGAATAAAATTGTTTAAATTGTGTCAAGACATCTCGAGCGTGTGAAGAGATATGACCCGCACTGTTAGCTAGCTTATAAACATGAGGGGGGTGTGTAGATTGGTTAAGTCGTCTTGCGAACATGGTCTAGGCCGTATTAACATGCAACAGAAACCTAGCCCTGGACCACCGAAGTGATTTTTCGGCCTTACTAGACAACAGAGAGTCTAATTCCAGACGTTTCCGTTCAATTGCTGTCCTAGTAGCCTCCAAATGTAAGGACTCCACTTTCTTATACAGAAGGTCTAAGTCTGCTGAAAGTGAAAGTATCTTCTGTTTATTGGCTTTATTTCTGGCAGAAGAAATACCAATAAGCCTGCCTCTTATGACAGCCTTGTGAGCAGTCCAGACGACCGAGGCTGGGGTTTCTGGAATATCATTAATGTTAAAGTACTCCTCGATTGCCTCAGCCACCTCAGACTGAACCCCTGCATCTGAGAGGAGAGACTCATTGAGTCTCCACGAGTGTGGAGTGGGAGCCAACCCAATGAAATTAGTGGAAAATGATACCACGTGATTGTCCGACCAGACACAGGGGTGGATAGAGGATGCGATAGAATTTGCCAGGATAACTGGTGAGGCATAAATATAATCGAGTCTTGCCAAGCTATTATGCGGATGAGAATAAAATGTGTATTCCTTAACTCTGACATTATGTGCCCTCCAGCAGTCTACCAGGTGGTGGTCCAGCAGATATTTAACTAAAGATTTAGGAAAGGCCTTAGTGGAAGGGGCCAGAGTGCACCTGTCAAGTGTAGCATTAGCCACCATGTTGAAGTCTCCACCTACTATCATATGAGGAGAGCGGAGTTTCTCAAGTAAGGTAAAAAAAAGTGGCAAAAAAGGAAACCGGGGGATCATTCGGGGCATAAACACTTGCTATTGTTAGTTCTCTATCATTCACCATACCTTTGATAATAACATAACGGCTATCTACATCCTTGACAACCTGTTTCACTTCCATAGGGAAAGAAGCATGTAAGAGGATGGCAGCACCCCTACTCTTAGATGAGTGCAAAGAATAATAGGCATGGGGGAATTGTCTATGAAGAAATTTAGGATGAGAGGCCGTAGCAAAATGAGTCTCCTGTAGAAGGAGGATTTTGGCCTCTAGCTGTCTATATAAATCAAATGCTTTACGCCTTTTAATGGGGGAGTTAAACCCATTTACATTATGGGAAATACAAGTTATTGGCATGAGGCATCAAAGGTAAAACTATCACTGGGATAATATATTTCAAAAGCTGGTAGAGAATAAAAAAAAAGAAAATCACAGTATGAGGCTTTTTGGTTAAAATAAACAGCAGGGGGCGCTGCCATCTCTCGCCACACCATATAATCACATTGCATGGGAAAAAATATGATATATGCAAAACCCAATAGTACAATAACACAGACCATCCGTATAACCTGCAACATCAAACAGGAGAGCAACAGACCTGCAAGAAAATTTGTTAAACCACAAGAAGATATAACAATAGGAAAAAAGAAAAATAGGAAAATCACATATAAAAATTGAGTCAGCATATCTGACAAAAAAAAAAAAAAATGGATCAGATAACTAGAGCAATAATACCTGATTACAAGAATGTCTCAACACGAGACAACTAGGTCTCGAACCCAGCAAGGCTCACAAGAAAACTAGATGGGAAGGAGGACTAAGCCAACAAACTTTTCTTCCAGGAGCCTGACACTGGGTGGGGAAAACATGCGACAGCTCCAAGGGAACAGTTCCAGAGAATTAGCTGCAGATGGTAGTTCTCATTGGGACGGCAGCCGCCGTCCAGATAACAGGGCAGCAAAAATAAAATATAGATATGGGCTCAGGGTTGGCCATTGTTCCCATCTCCAGCTCCATAGCGGATCCGTCTTCTGTCCCTCCGAGGCGGTGGAGTGTTCCAAATCGGGACCGGTCTGGGAGTTTAGGGAAGTCGGCGAATAGCCCCCGCATCTAGGAGCCCCAATTTCACAAGGATTTCCTGGCCCTCCACAAGTGAGGTCGCTGTATAAGTAGAGCCGTTATGGGGGATAACAAGCTTAAACGGAAAGCCCCACTTGTACCTGATACGGGCGGATTGGAGAGCTGCAGTGACTTCCTTCATGCCTCGGCGCCTGTCTAGAGTGGTGGGAGAGATGTCCGGGTAGATCTGTATGACGTGATCATCAAGCATGATGCGTTGTTGGTTGCGGGCTGCCCGAAGGACATCTTCCTTAATGAGAAAGTCCTTCATGCATAAGACCACATCCCTAGGGGGTTTATCAGCTGGAGGCTTCGGTCTGAGGGCCCTATGAATGCGATCGCAAGTAAATGACGCCGCATCACAGTCCGGGAGTAGAGATTTAAAAATGCGAATGACCGCGGGGATTAGATCCGTCTCCGATTCCGGGATTCCGCGCAAACGTAGGTTATTACGCCTGTTCCTGTTGTCCAGGTCTTCTATTTGGGATTGTATCAGGGAAAAAGCCGCCGTAAGAGCCTCATACTCCCTACTTAGATCCCCATAAGCCAGGGCCAATTTGTCATGCTTTGTTTCTAGCAAATCGGTCCTGGAGCCCAATGCCGCGATCTCCTGCAAGAGCGTATGGGAGGTTTTGTTCAATTCAGATTGAAATTTAGAAGCCAGTTTGTCATACATCCGCTCCAGGCCAGCATCCAGATCCGCCTTGGAGAGAGTAGTGTGAGGCCCATGGTGGGTTTCCAAAGATATTGTAGGCGCCTGCGGAGGAGGCAAAGCTGGAGGAGGCAGGCTAAGTCCGGCCGCGGCGCCATCTTGCGACATGTTGATCTGCTCACGTGTACGGAGGAGATAATGTGTAAGCGTGTGTTGAGCTGAGCCCCAGGCTTTCTTACCCTTTGACGGCATGCACAGCACCAAGAGAGATCGAGGGGTGTTAAAATCAAAAGTTTTCAAGGTGTTTATGGCCCTCTAGCAGCGATAGCGTTCCCGAATAGAGCGGAGCTGTTGTCTCAGGCGTCCATCCCGCTCAGCGCCGCGCATGCGCCCCTGTGTTTATTAAAACTTTTAAGTGGTAATGCACAAGGTCGGTGCGCCCTCCTTTCTTTTCTTTTTCATTTTAGCCATATAAACACCCTTTGTTCTGTGGAGGGCTGCAAGACTTTGCCTTTATACCATACTGATACACCCAGTTTGGTGATACACCAGAGCGCAGGAGGATTTTTGTGGTATATTCTCAGAGAGCAGCCACCCATTCACAAGCCAGCATGAGACTCACGCAGGCGCAGTAGGAAATGGGCAGTGAAGCCGTACGGCTTCACTGCTTGTTTCCCCTAGTGTGAATGGCGGCGCGGGACCCGGAGCGATCGTGGGGCCATCAGCGCGGGCAAGTAGGACAAGGTAAGTGTCCTTATTAAAAGTCAGCAGCTACACTGTTGCGGGTGGAATCCCTCTTTAAATTTAAAAAAAATATATAATGTTTGGGGGTTCAACTTAACTTTCTTGCAAAAAAAAATATGTTTTCATGTTAGTGGTTAGAAGAGTGGGTGATGTGTGACATAAGCTTCTAAATGTTGTGCATAAAATGCCAGGACAGGTCAACCACTCCCCTGCAGATGACCCCATTTTGGAAAGTAGACACACCAAGCTATTTGCTGAGAGGCATGTTGAGTCCATAGAATATTTTATATTTTGACACAAGTTGCGGGAAAAATATATTTATTTATTTTTGCGCAAAGTTGTCACTAAATGATATATTGCTCAAACATGCCATGGGCATATGTGGAATTACACCCCAAAATACATTCTGTTGCTTCTCCTGAGTACAGGGATACCACATGTGTGAGACTTTTTGGGAGCCTACGGGACCCCAAAAACCAATCACCGCCTTCAGGCTTTCTAAGGGTGTACATTTTTTATTACACTCCTCAATACCTATCACAGTTTCGGAGGCTATGGAATGCCCAGATGGCACAAAAAAAAAATGACCCCATTTTGGAAAGTAGACACCCCAAGCTATTTGCTGAGAGGTATGGTGAGTATTTTGCAGATCTCGCTTTTTGTCACAAAGTCTTGAAAAAAAAAACATTTTCAAAAACAAATGAGAGCTATAAAATACTCACTATGCCTCTCAACAAATAGCTTGGGGTGTCTTCTTTCCAACATGGGGTCATTTGGGGGGGTTGTGTGCCATCTTGGCATTTTATGGCCTTCAAAAATGTGATATGTAGTTATAGGTACTGAAGAGTGAAATCAAAAATGTATACCCTTAGAAAGCCTGAAGGCGGTGCTTGGTTTTCGGGACCCTGTATGCGGATAGGCTCCCAAAAAGTCCCACACATGTGGTATCCCTGTACTCAGGAGAAGTAGCAGAACGTATTTTGGGGCAGAAATCCACATATGCCCATGGCATGTGTGAGCAATATATCATTTAGTGACAACTTTGTATAAATAAAAATCAATTTGTCATTTTCCAGCAACTTGTGGCAAAATATAAAATATTCCATGGACTCAACATGCCTCTCAGCAAATAGCTTGGGGTGTCACATTCCAAAATGGGGTCATTTGGGGGGGGGGGTTGTGCTATTTTGACATTTATGGCCTTCGAAACTGTGATAGGTAGTGAGGAGTGAAATAAAAAAAAAATGTATTTTATTTTTTAAAAAGCTAATTTTTTCCTCAGTTTAGGATGATATGTATTTTTATACATTCTTTTGGTAATAAAAATCACAATAAGCGTATATTCATTGGTTTGCGCAAAAGTTGAATTTTTATTATTATATATATTTTTTTACTAGTAATGGCGGTTGTAACGGGCACCACCGTTTACGATTTCCATTCCACCAACCCAAGACAGCTGATCCGACACTCCGACAATCCAGCAGCCTCGACCCTTTCCATTTCCCAGAATAAAGAGACACACAGCTCTGTTTCTGGTTCCAAAATGAATGAATCCTTTAATGGTAAACTCAAGTTGTTATATACACCAAAAAGCATGCTGCAGTAATCAAAGGGACAAATACACACTCCACCCACAACATCACACAATGTGGGTCTTCAATACACATATTAGATAATGACATTCAGATGAGCTAATTACCCAGACGTTCTGACTCCGCATCTACAGGAGTTAATTACTACAGCTGACAAGTCACATTCCACATCTATTATCAAACAGTGTCATTAGCATACACAATGAAAGGTCTTTCAGAAGCCAGACTTAATTAACACCTCACAGTATGTGTCCCCACATGAATGAATACTGCCCTGTTGACCTGTTGGGGTCAAAATAAACCAATATTTCAAGATATACTACACCAGGGGTCCTCAAACTACGGCCCTCCAGCTGTTCAGAAACTACAATTCCCATCATGCTTAGTCATGTCTGTGAATGTCAGAGTTTTGCAATGCCTCATGGGATGTGTAGTTCCACAACAGCTGGAGGGCCGTAGTTTGAGGATCCCTGTACTACACACTACCTCTGTACAGCACTATGGAATATGTCAGCACTATTGAGTCCTGAGTCATTCAGTTGCTAGTCAGTGGTTGAGAGAGCAGGATGCTCTCAAACGAGTCACTCTCGCTCAGCTAGGCAGGATCCTCCTACTGTGCGGCTCCAGGCCTCACAGACAGGCAGGGCTTCCACCTCCCTGTTCATCTGCTGCCACCATCCTCTTGCTCTAATCACCTCTGCCCGCTGACCCAGGCTCCCCCTGGCTCCTTTTCAGGTAAGAGCCTCACTGGGACCATTGGCGGCCGTCCTTATTAGGACAAGCCGCCAAAAACATCTACGCCCCACGGCTCTCCCCTGCTCCTTTCCCCCCTCCTCGGTTGCCCCCTCATCGCCATTATCACCCCCACAACCGGCCCACCACAATCCGCTATCTCGGGGGCTTTTTTTCTGACACCCGCGCCAGCCTCTGGGGAATCGCGGGCGCGGCGGTCTAGGAAAGACCACGGCTTCACTTGCGGCCTAACGCCGTGCCGCTTCCCACACACTGCCAGCACCCCTTAATAGGTCAAGGAACCCCCCATTACCCCAGGTGGATACCTTCTCTCCTCCTGGGTATTGATCCAGCACCCCTCGGCATCCCCGATCCATCCAATCAGCAGCACTTAGGCTGGAACCTGTGATTGGATCAGCAGCCATCTTGCTACACCCAACGGTCATCCCCACTCAACTACCATCTCAACATAACAGAACTTGATCCAGGGTTCACCCGATCGCCTCTCAAAGGGGTCAGGAAGGATTTTTTTTGCCCCTGCCGCAGCATATTGGCACAGCATTGCCAGGGTTTTTTTTGCCTTCCTCTGGACCAAGCCAGGAGAGAGGATTAAGCTAAACTCCTCTCTCCATTGCCCAGGAATCCCACCCCCCCCCCCCCCGGTGATTGGCGACCATGGCGAATCGGCAATATTCTACAGAAACCATTTGGGGTCTGAGGCGATTTGCCGCTATACTACCAGCCAGCACCAAAAAAAAATAAGAACTGAGCGACTATTGAGAGTCGATCGACGATCGACTCTCAAATTTTTTTAGCCGTTTACCCCAGCCTAAGCACATTTTATGTGCTTTGATCAACACGAGATCGGCAGTAAAACACAGACTTGAAATCCGTGATTTCATTCTACAACACAATCTAGATTGCCTCTTCATTACAGAGAGCTGGCTCACAGCCGACTGTAACACCATTTTAAGAGAATTGGTGCCAGAAAACTACCGTATTATAACGGAAAACAGAATAGGACAAAGAGGAGGAGGCCTGGCAGTGATTTGCAAGACTCATCTTGCAATCACCAAACCAGTCCTTCAAAACCCTCTTCCATTCATGGAAACCCTTACTCTGCAACTCCAAGTAAACTCCCAAGAGACCGTCCGGATTCTACTCTGCTATAGGCCACCTGGCCCAAAATCGCAGCTTCTCCCATCATTGACAGACTTTATATCCACCTATACCCTGAACAGCAAACACCTTTTGCTGCTCGGGGACTTCAACCTCTGGGCCAACTCCCCGCAAGATCCCGTTGCCGACACCTGCATCGATTACCTTGAAGGATTAGGGCTACAACAACTAGTATGTGGGCCCACACATGCTTCAGGTCACACACTCGATCTCATTTTCAGACAAAATCTGGAAATGAAAATCTTGGATAATGAACAGATCACCATGCAATTAAATTCATTATTTCTGAACTCCCCCCCTTATCAAAAACATCAAATCCACTGACAACACACTGGACTAGATGTCAGAAGAAGCTCCACTCGGAACTCTTCAAAGCCACGTTAAGTGAAAAAATAAAAACTATTCAGCCGAATCAAACGGCTGAAGAAACACTGGAGGCCATAAACACAGCCCTATTACAGTCAGCTGACTTAATAGCGCCGAAACGAAAAACTTACATCCGGAAAAATAACTCCAGCTGGTTCAACAACCAACTGGCGTTACTGAAGCAAGAGCGTAGAAGGGCGGAATCCGCTTGGAAAATACGTTTTTCAGATGAGAACCTCCTCATCTATAAAGCAATAACTAGAAAATATTACAAAGAAATCTTCAAAGCCAAGAAAAACTATTTTTCTGAGGCTATCAACAGGGCCCTAAACCGTCCCCGCGAACTCTTCAAGCTGGTCACTCAGACCATGAATCCAGCCTGTCTTGAAGCCCCCAATTTGGACACACAAGAATTTTGCAATGAATTATCAGATCACTTCATTAATAAAATAGAGGAAATCCGGCAAAGCATTCAGCAAAACAATCCCCCCCGTAGCCCCCCCCGTAATTAATCACACAACACCTGCAGCAACTCACCACAACCTGGTGAATTCACGCTGGAATTTATCTCTGCCGATGCCATCGGAAATATCATCGGGGCTCTGTGTAACAACACTGCTGCGAATGATATCATCCCCACTAAACTGCTGAAGGAATGCGCCGGCATCCTGGCGCCTCCTATCACGCAGCTTATCAACCAATCTTTCAGGGAGGGCACAGTGCCCTCCCGGTTGAAGGAGGGCATAATTCGACCCATTGTGAAGAAACCCACCCTGGACCCCATGGACCCTCTCCACCGCCGTCCCATAACAGGCCTAAATGTACTCTCAAAAGTAATGGAAAAAATAGTGGTACAACAGCTGCAACAGCATCTAGATACCCACAACCTACTTGATCCATTCCAATCGGGATTCCGGCCCGGACACGGGACGGAAACAGCACTGCTCAAGATATGGGATGACACTCTCGAGGCCGCAGACGAAGGAGAATCTTGTCTTCTGGTTCTGCTGGACCTAAGCGCAGCTTTCGATACAGTAGAACACAAGCTTTTATTGACTCGGCTAGCTGAAGTAGCCAAAGTCGCATAAGGCGATTTATCTTGGTTTTCCTCTTTTTTGGAAAACCGATTGCAAATAGTGAAGTTAGGACGCACACGCATCCTTCAATCATTTCTGGTTCCCACGGGCCATACCGTTACAACGGTGAACTGTGATTTTTATCAGTACTGTGACATTATGGCACATTGGACACCTTTGGCACATTTTTGGGACCATCTGCATTTATACAGCGATTAGTGCTATAAAAATGAACTGATTACAGTGTAAATGTCACTGACAGAAAAGGGGTTAACACTAGGGGGTGATCAAGGGGTTAACTGTGTTACCTAGTGTGTGTTTTAACAGGGATTTTTTTTTTTTTTACACACACGTCCCTGTTCTGCCTCTCGTGCCCGGCGATCATAGCAACCGCCAGTCACGAGCATTGGCACCCCCGCAGTGCAGCGGGCATGTGCGTGTGCTCCCTATCCCGTTAAAGGGACCAACATAAATCTACGACAGTTGGCGGGATCGTGCTGAGCTGCCGCAGTATAATGACAGCGGCAGGTCGGCAAGTGGTTAAAACGTAAGTTATTTTAGCCTTTTCTTCTACTTTAATATTACCTTTCTTGCTGTATGGTGACTAATATTTATATGAAAAGAATCTGACATAAAATAACTGGTTATTATAAGCAGACTTACATCAGACAATTTAAATAAATATTGATGTACATACAGTATGACAAATAACTAATTATCAAGAGCCATTTCCCACCAGCTAGTAATGTGGTATGCCTTATCTCCCAACTGTCCTGGACTCTGTAGGGCCCTCCCAAGATGAAAAGAAATCCTGGCATCCCACTGGGCCAGGCTGGAGAGCAAGTGCCCAGTGTCAGAATACATTTTGGCACTGGGTTCCATTAATGCACCTTGAGGGATGCGCTCTTACCATGCAGCCAGGGCACCTGTCCTGCATTTCCTGTGGAGTGCCCAGGGTCCCTGATGCTGTGATCGCCCGACCTATGTATTCTGACAGGTAGTGACAGGGAAGGGTTCCAGCTGCCATTCGGGTGTCAAAGGAAAATGGCTAAAGGACAACTGGCAGTGCTGCCAATACTAGAAATGGGCACACTGGAGCAAGAATGGCAAATTGGCGCACTCAGGTGTGCAACCGCGCAAACTGCTGAATGCACGTGCGCAATGACACTTAATGACAGCTGACAGCTAGAAAAGACTGCTGCTGTGGTCACCAGATTGCTGTATTGCCTTCCTATGTTCCCGAGCCTCTATGCATATTTCCCTGGATTTTTTGTAATTGCCCGAGCTTGCCCTTGACCTGTCTGATCTCCGCTTCTGGCTTTGCTGCCTGATCACCTGTGTATGATCCTGGTTTGCATTACAGACTTTGCTACTAATTACCTGCTACTTACCTGCCCTCCTGTGTATGATCCTAGCTTGCATTACAGATTTTGCTACTACTTACCTGCTACTTACCTGCCCTCCTGTGTATGACCCTGGCTTGTTCCTGTTCCTGCTACTTGCCTCTGCTGCTAACTGAACAGCCGTGTATGCCCCCTAGCCTGGCTTCTGTTTCCTGTGTGCACTGTTGCCAAGTACTTCTGGAGTTCCTGAGAGACATCTGCCTTACTGTGCATCCGGCCTGTGCCAGTATTCATCAGGTGATCACTAGTGTTGCTCACGAATATTCGCATTGCGAATATTCGCTACGAATATTGCATATTCGAGTATTCGCGAATAACGCGAATATCGCGGCGAATATTCGCTATTTCGAATATTCAAATGTTTTAATTTTTTTTTTAGAACAGATCACATCCTAGAGATCCCCATCGACGTCTAAAAGCATTGCTGGTATGATTAGAGACCTTGGGCCGAGTAGCTGCAGCGCTCATTTTATATTGCCGAAAAATCGCAATGCGATTATTCGGTAATAGCGATATCGCGCGATTATTTTATATTGTAATATATCACGAATATTCTGAGCCAATCAGAGTGCTCCATTCCGCATTTCTCGAAATTTCGCAATTATTTTATATTGTAATATATCACGAATATTCTGAGCCAATCAGAGTGCTCCTTCCGCATTTGCCGAATATTCGCAATTTTTGTGTATTGTAATATATCACGAATATTCTGAGCCAATCAGAGTGCTCCTTCCGCATTTCTCGAATATTCACAATTATTGTGTATTGTAATATATCACGAATATTCTGAGCCAATCAGAGTGCTCCTTCCGCATTTCTCGAATATTCGCAATTATTGTGTATTGTAATATATCACGAATATTCTGAGCCAATCAGAGTGCTCCTTCCGCATTTCTCGAATATTCGCAATTATTTTGTATTGTAATATATCACGAATATTCTGAGCCAATCAGAGTGCTCCATTCCGCATTTCTCGAATATTCGCAATTATTTTATATTGTAATATATCACGAATATTCTGAGCCAATCAGAGTGCTCCATTCCGCATTTCTTGAATATTCGCATTCGCAATTCGCAATTCGCAATTCGCAAAAATTCGCGAAAATTCGCAATCATTTAATTTCCAAAAAATATCACGAATATTCGTATTTAGCGAATATATGTCGAATATTCGACTATATATTCGAGATATATCGCGAATTCGAATATGGCATATTCTGCTCAACACTAGTGATCACCGGTCCAGCTCTTCAGTACACCACTGGCAACCTGTGCCTCTTTGGGTCCTGTACCATTCTCAGGGGTTTACTGCACTCAGCCGCTTGAGGGAGCCCTCTCAACAATTCAGACTCCGACCAGGTATGTGACAAGGATGCTGTGAGGTGTAATTTAACCACTTCCTGCCCCACATATAGCAATATGATGTGTGCAAAGTAGTTTAGTTATCCTGACCAGACGTCATATGACAGGACGGTGCACAGTGCGGCGATCAGTGGTGCGGTGTGTCAGTCTGACACACCGCAACTCCGACTGAGACTCTTTACTGCTGTGTTTAATCATAGCTTATCACAGTGTTAACAGGAAAAGCTGTGTATGCCCACCCAGGACCACCAGGGACACCACCACTTGTAACCACCAGGTATGCCACCCATGGCCACCTGGGATGCCAATCAGTGCCCACAATTGATAATCAATGCCCAAAATTGATTCCAATCAGTGCCCATCACACTAATGCCTGCCAGTGCCTCCTTATCAGTGATGTCCATCAGTGCCATCTATCAGTGTCATCTTCTATCAGTGTCATCTATCTATCAGTGCCCATCCATGCCCATCAGTGTCACCTATCAATGCTTATCAGTGCTGCCTATCAGTCCCCATCAGTGCTGCCTATCAGTGCTGCCTTTCAGTGCCCATCAGTGTCACCTATCAATGCCCATCATTGCTACATATGCATGTCCATTAGTGTCACCTATCAATGCCCATCAGTGCTGCCTATCAGTGCCACCTATTAGTGCCCATCAGCGCCGCATATTAGTGCTCATCAGTGCCACCTCATCAGTGCCTATCAGTGCCGCATTATCAGTGCCCATCAATGCAGCCTCATCAGTGCCCTTTAGTGAAAGAGACAACTTACTTATTTACAAAGTTTTGTAACAGAAACAAAGAAAATCATTTTTTTTTTAGTCTTTATTTGTTTAGCAGCAAATAAAAATCCCAGAGGTGATCACATACCACCAAAAGAAAGCTCAAATTGTGGAAACAAA
Source organism: Rana kukunoris (assembly GCA_029574335.1). Lineage (NCBI taxonomy): Eukaryota > Metazoa > Chordata > Amphibia > Anura > Ranidae > Rana > Rana kukunoris. The sequence goes on from CM056049.1 coordinate 470,248,962, forward strand.
ATGCTAAAACATTTGTTTGGGTACAGTGTAGCATGACTGCGTAATTGTCATTTAAAAAGCGACAGCTGAATGCTGAAAATTGGTTTGGACAGGAAGAGGGAAAGTGCCTGGTATTGAAGTCGTTAAGGGGAGGAGGGAGTATATGTGCTGGGGGCAATTTGGGAGGGGGGCAGTCATGCCGGAGGGGGGGCTTTGCTAAAAGTAAGGGATAGTATTTGCACTTGCCTGACTCCTGCAATAGTGTTACACACCACTGATTCCTTCACTGTTTTTGTTTTGTACTAATGACCCCTACTGTGCATTACAGGCCCTGCATTCTGTGCGTTACATATGCTTGAACTCCTGGACTCAGTGTGTGTCATGTACCGCTAAACCAAGCACGTTATACACTATAATGTACATTGTATACTTCTCATCAAAGTGGTCATTACCTTAACAGTTGCTGCTTGCTATAAATACTTCCTCCCCAACCCCCTTTTGGAAAATAGACATTCCAATGTATTTAGTAGGAAGCATGGTGAGATTTGGAAAGTTGTATTTTTTTGTCAACGTTTTTTTAAATACAATAAAAATTAAATACTGTATACATTTTTTCTCAACGTTGTAATTTTAACAAGCTATTTTGGCACATATCATTGTTAAGGTTCACATACACTTTAATATGTAGAACCGTTGAAGATGATTAAATTCGATGTCATTGACACATGTCATACAACAGCTATTAGGTGCTGGCTGAACAGAAACATTGATCAATACATAACATTTTCCTGGGAAAGCCATTAGTACAATTGGTCATATCCCATTTACTGTGATATTTATTGGTCACGCCTACCGATTTCTGCAGTACTGAATCAGCACAAAGGCTTATGCTTACAGTACAATCTCATTTCTACAAAACTCAGTTCAGAGCAGAACCTGGAGCAAAGGGCTGTATTGAACCTTTATGACCATTTGAAGAAAACTTTCTTAATGCTGCATTATGAACATGATATGTGAAAGCCACCAATAGGAGAGTTTAATGTAAGGACAGATAATGTGTGTGAAGCTTGAAATAAGAATCTTTGTACCACCAGCACAGGTAGACAATCTTTTCCTGTCCCCCTTCACACCACGTTCCCCTATCCTTCTTATTAATTAGTAGTGTTGCTCACGAAAATTCGCATTGCGAATATTCGCTACGAATATTGCATATTTGAGTATTCGCGAATAACTCGAATATCGCGGCGAATATTCGCTATTTCGAATATTCGTATTTTTTCAAATTTCGCAATCAATTTCGCATTCGCACTAGCGAAATTTCGCAATTTTTTTTTTTAATAAAATATAGCGAATATTCGTAAATATCGAATATTCGTGATATTTTATCCCCCCAAAAAAATAGCGAAATTTCGCAATCATTTTCGCTTTCGCATTAGCGAAATTTCGGCATTTTTTTTTTTTTATATAAATGGAGGGAGGGGGGCATGCCAGGACAAGTCTGATCATTGGAGAGCAGGCTGGGTTCTCAACACAGCTAGGTAACTGACCACGCTGAGATAAAAGCAAAGGGACTGGCAAAAACACCTAGGCTGCGATTCACAGAGAGTGGGCGCACATTACGCCGTCGTAGCGCAAATGCCGTACGCCACGCCAACGCAGCATGGAGAGGCAAGCACTGCATTCAGCAAGCTATTGCTCCCAACGCTGCATCAGCATGGCGTATTTTTTGAAGGCACAGGCCGGCGTAGGTGGAAGTGGTCGTGACCCAAATGATGGTCCGAGCATGGTGCAGTGTTTTACGCCTGGCGTATCATGAACTGCGCATGCACCGTGACGTTGCCGTGACGTGGACACATGAAACAGCACCCTTATGCACATGCTCACAACCACGCCGGCACAACTGCCTAAGCTACGCCGGATCACCACATACGCCGTGAACGTAACGTACGCCCAATACGCCGGCCTGTGTTCTCTGGTGCAGACCTGTGCATGTCTGTTGCCGGGTTGCACCTCATCTATGGGGAATAACTTTATGCCGGACGTACAACTTACGCTCACCTCACGTAGAATGCGTCGGGCACACGTACGTTTGTGAATTGCCACATTTCCCTCATTTGCATGTTTAAATGCCTAATCAATGGGAGCAGCAACATGCATCCAGACGAAAAGTGCGCATACGGTACGCCGGTGTATGTAAGCTACGTCGGCGTAGGGTGGCCAGTTTTAGGCGTATGTTGGTTTGTGGGGCTGGCGCACAGATACGCCGGCGCACATTTGCACTTTCCGGCGCAAATTTGCACTTACGTCGGCGTAAGTGCTTTGTGAATCTGGGCCCTAATATTTCACACAAAGAAAGCAATACAAAAAGAACAGATTTGTTTAAACAAGTACATTGTACAGCAGGCATATATCAGAAATATTAGATTTTGGGTTTACATATTCTTTAATTTACAAAATCTAAATAAGAAACATTTGCCTTTTTTATAAAGATTTTTTTCTCCACTCCCACTGGTGTCCATGTGCTTTCTCTCTGATATCTACTCAGTTTGACAAAAGTATGGAACCACCTCCAAATATTCAGATTCCATTGACAAGAACTGCAATTATTGTGACTATTGGAAATACTTTGAGTAGCAATATAATTGCCCTTTTAAGGCACAAAGCCATTTGAAGATCATTTTTGCAATCATATAAAATATAGGGGCTTCTAGCAGATGTTTTTGATTCTTTGTTGCCATTGATTAAAAAAACTGAGTATTTTTATCTCTTTGTGCAAGATGAGTGTTACAACACATTTCCCACTCAACACGGTGGGTGAAATGAGTGCCAAGAATATGTTAATTAACATGCAATGATTACATTGCAACAGCAAGAATAGATATCTGGTGAAAGAAGTGCCATTTTCTTTGGCAAGTTTGAAAAACAAAGCATTGAATACATATATAATACTTATGTGTTTCTGAGATTAGTACAATCCTTGAGTAAAGATTTAGGTCTTAAACATAACTCTGGTATGACTTTTTACAACTATTAGTGCATACATGTGCTTCTGACATTCTCGCGTATTTTAAAAATAAAAATTGCGAAGCAGTTTTTCATCATATGTGACATCTACCAATGGTTCGGAATGGCACAGATTTAACATATCCCCCTCTTTATTAGCAATATTCTCAAACAGGGATAACATGGACAAAAACATCACATACTGTAGGGCTGGTTTAGGAGATCAGATAAACTGCATAATAGAAACCTTTCCACTTCAAAAATAGTTTATAGGTTAGTAATCACTTCTTCTGTAAAAAAAAAAAAAAAATGTTATTTTACAAGAGTTATTTTTTGTAATGAAAGACTTACCATAAACACATATTACAGCATTTGATAAATGTTTTACTTTAATTAATTAATTTGTTAACTTTTTGTTTACTATTGGTAGGCTAATTACGTATGTAGCACTACCCCCGAAGGAGCTGCTGGTTTGTTTTGGGCGGCATGTTACCTCTGTTTCCTCGCCGTCTAGGGTATCAGATGAGAGTTGAGAAAAAGTCCACACTTTAGACTTATTTTTCTTTGCTTTATTTGCCAAACTTGTTAAAAGAATAAAATAAGTAGTTGAAGAGGTGGAAGAGTAATAGGTAATAGGTTCAGGTGTATAACTTCTGTTCGGAAACACTCCTGCTTCTAGCAACACAGCTTTCATCGCCACTCTAGCCAGAGTGGGTAGTGTGCACCTGGATAGGCCTCTCTCACTAACCTAGCAGCCGGGATGTCACACCGAAGCGTGGTAAAGTCTCTGCCACAGACCTTCCCAAAGATGGATTTATACTCGGTCCAAAATCCTCTCAGCACAGGATTAAGCACCGGGATCTCTCACGAATAACTTCTTGCGATCTTAGAACTGACAGGCGACCATCATTAAGCCCTTCAGTAATGGTGCGCCCTTTGATGAATTTCAAGGCCTCTCCTGAGATACAAGCCTCTTGCTCGGTGCTCTCCAAGACAGGTTCTTCATCGAGTGGCTTCCTTCCTTGGGACGGACAGCACAGGACCACTCTGCAAGCGTAGACCCAGTCTGACTACCTGGCCTACTTAGTAGATCACAACCCCGGACCAACGTGGTCCCAGAGCCAGGTACACTTGAACACGCACCCCCGGCTATGAGGGCCACACATGGGGGCTGGTGGAACGACAGACCCAGGATCCCTTAAGTACTCCTCACAAGCATGCACAATGGGACGATCAGCTCGCTCTGATTGGGTGCCGGAGGGGAACACCCAAAACACCTTGACCTGACAGCCGCCACCCTCGGCCTGGGGTGGTAACAGCACCCCAGACAACAATATTGGTCACTCACAGTACAGCCATGGCTGGAACAGAGGCCCACATTTAGTGAAAAATAATACAGTCTGAGTTAACTAACTCTCAGACTACCCTCTAAATTTAAAGCAGCACCAGCTAGAAAGTAGCAGGCTGCTACACCTAAATAGATTCATATGCAAGCTAATTTTTAATCAAATAAATGTCACTCTTTATTGTTAGGCGGCGTACACACGAGGGGATATGTCCGCTGAAAACGGTCCGATGGACCGTTTCAGCAGACATCTCCGCTCGTGTGTATGGGCTAGCGGACAGATTTCTCCACCCGACAGATTTCAAAGCAAGCTTTGAAATCTATCCGGTGGGAATCTGTCCGCCCGACATGTCTGCTGGTTAGTACACTTACCAGCAGACATGTCGGCCCCCACCGCCGCCGCGCCGCTGCCGAATGGATTCGGCGCATGCGCGGAAGTGTTTTACTTCCTGGTGCGGTGACGTGGCGGTGACGCGGCGGCGTCAACGTCACCGCCGCGTCACCGCGCCGTCCGGCGGCGGGGAATTTGATCCGATGGTGTGTACACGCCATCGGATCAAACTCCCGATCGGACATATCCGATGGAAATGGTCCGCGGACCGTTTTCATCGGATATGTCCGATCGTGTGTACGCCGCCTAAGATTTAATAGCTGTCTGATATAAAGACAACTTAGCCCTTATTGCAATTTGAATTTCATACAAAAATAATAATCCTGCAAATATATTGAGAACCAGTTTATATCACCTGCAACATTTAAGGTAAGCCTGTGCCCAGACATTGCATCTTAACTGGTTAAGGACCGCCGCATGTACATTTACGTTGGCAGAATGGCACGTACAGGCACATTGGTGTACCTGTATGTCCCTGCCTAGACGTGGGTCAGGGGTCCGATCAGGACCCCCCGGTACTTGCGGCGGTGCCCGTGGCTGTGCGAGCGATCCGGGATGAGGGGGCGGCTGTTGGTTTTTGTCAGCCCCCTCCAAATCGCTCCCAGCCAATGCGCGTCCTCCCCCGCCCTCTTCCTGCGTAAACACAGGAAGGGGGAAGTAATTTTACCACAAGTGATGCCAAAACTGGTAACACATAAACTCAAATTGTAAGTCCCAATAGTGGATACCATGCTTTAAAGGAGTTGTAAAGGAAAATGTTTTATTTTACCTTAATGCAATCTATGCATTAAGGTGAAAAAAACATCTGATACTGCTGCCCCCCCGAGCCCCCCTTATACTTACCTGACCCCCCGAAAGTCCCGTGCGTGGTCCCGCGATCCTCTTCACTGATCAGCCTGGCCTCTGATCGGCTAGAGCGGATGGATTGAGAGCAGCGCAGCCATTGTCTGGCGCTGCTGTCAATCACATCCAGTGACGCGGCACGCCGAGGGGCGAGGCCCAGTGATACAGTGAGCGGCTATGGCCACTCGCTGTATCACGGGAGCGCGCCCGCAATTAGTGACCACCATGCAAGCTCTCGCATGACTGTGGTGACTAATAGCGGGGAGGACCAGAGACAGCCGCCGAGGGACCCCAGAAGACATGGATCAGGGCCACACTGTGCAAAACGAACTGTAGTAAGGAGGGCATGCATTAATATACATCAATATAGAAATATCTGCACTGTGAAACATGTAAACAATAATAAAGTGTACAAGGAAAAATAACCACTGCTCCAGGTGTATGATGAGAGCCTGAAATGGAGTGTCTCATAGAGTGCCAGCCCCAGCCCCAGCCCGCCTCTCTGGGAAACTTGTAAGAGAAGAAAAGAAAGGGCTACACATCCAGAGATTCCAATTGCCTTTTATTGTTCAAAGTGATGAAATCTTTGGTGTCATCACCGTGAACAAAAAAAAGGCAATCGGAATATCTGGATTTGCAGCCGTTTCTTTTCTTCTTATACAATAATGAAGTGTGTATGGCTGCTTTCACGGAAGGGCTGTATAGAAAGTCCCAAACAATACTGTATATGCATAAAAACCTGTAGCACCATTTAACAGATCCTCATTGCATGACATCTTGTGGTAAATTCCAACTGGTCTGTACTTGGCCACTATATTTCAGTGTGTCAGTGCATGTTTAACGCAATATATTTCAGTGCATTACAGCACATTTAACGCAGTATATTTTAGTGTGTTGGTGCATGCTTAACCCAGTATATTTCAGTTCATTACTGCCCGTTTAACGCAGTATATTTCAGTATGTTACTGCAAGTTTATTGCCGTATATTTTGGTGCGTTACTGTACATTAACGCAGTATATTTTAGTGCACTACTGCATGTTTAACGCAGTATATTTCAGTGTGTTAGTGCACATTTAACGCAGTATATTTTAGTGCTTTACTGCACGTTTACCGCAGTATGGGCCAGATTCTCAGCGGCGATACGACGGAGTATCTCAGATACCCCGTCGTATCGCCGTTTTTTTTGCCTCGTATCTATGCGCGTGATGCTTAGCATCACTTTTGTATAGATACGCTTCAACATCCGACAAGTGTAAAACCATTACACTTGCGGATCTCAGTTGTAATGACAACTCCGGCCACTAGGTGGCCTTTACGTTGTTTTCTCATTTGCATATGCAAATAAAGCTAGTACGCCGATTCCCGATCGCTTTTACGCCGCCCCGTCGTACGCAAGCGAAATTCTATGAGAATCTGGCCCTATATTTCAGTGTGTTAGTGCACGTTTAACACAGTGGGCCAGATTCTCATAGAACTTCGCTTGCGTATCGTAAGCCATTTTCACTACGCCGCCGCATCGTACTAGAGCAGGTGCCGTATTCTCTAACCATTTGCTCCGTCGTTTGCGTTGGCGTAGCGAAAATGGCCCAGCGTAAGCCCGCGTAATTCAAATGAGGCGGCTTGTATTTAAATTAAGCGCGCCCCCGCGTCGAACGAACTGCGCATGCGCCGGCCGGGGAAAGAGCCCAGTGCGCATGCTCCAGCTCACGTCGGAAAGCGTAGTTGAAACCGACGTCAAAACTACGCAATGCCCCTATTCGCGAACGAGTTAGTAAAACGACGTAAGCGACGGAAAAAGCCGACGCTGACCCGACGCCATACTTAACATGGCATCCGACGGCACCCGACGGCATCCGAACGGTACTTCGTAAGGTTACTCCACATAGAAGCTGGGGTGACCTTACGCGGACGAAAACGACGTACGCGACGACGGGGCGGCGTAAAAGCGATCGGGAATCGGCGTACTAGCTTTATTTGCATATGCAAATGAGAAAACAACAAAAAAGGCCACCTAGTGGCCGGAGTTGTCATTACAACTACGATCCGCAAGTGTAATGGTTTTACACTTGTCGGATGTTGAAGCGTATCTATGCAAAAGTGATGCTAAGCATCACGCGCATAGATACGAGGCAAAAAAAACGGCGATACGACAGGGTATCTGAGACACTCTGTCGTATCGCCGCTGAGAATCTGGCCCAGTATATTTCAGTGAGTTGGTGCAGTATATTATAGTGTATCAGTGGAGTGTGTCTGTGTAGTGAGCATTCAAGTTAAAGTGCACCAAACGCTACTTTCTATTGATTAAAGTGCATCCATGTACACATTTCACATCTTTATTACATTTTGTTAGTAAGCGCCCCTTCCATCATACAGTATCTGGGAGGCCAACAAGGGGAGGCAGACGTTTCCATGGCACTGTGAGGGGGCCAGCATCATATATATCCACAGGAAAAGGTGGACGTGGTCCATTCTCAGGCAGGACATAATTTCCTCTGTTTAGTGATGTTGCCCAGGCTATCCAGCCACAGCATGCAGAGCAGGTGGTGGATTGGCTTATTAAACCATCCACATGTTCCTCATTATCTGTCACCCAAAAGAGACTAGTGCGCAGTCCACTGCAGCTGCTAGAGTGGCTAAACCTGCCTCCATGTCCACAGCTACTCCGGTCACAACTCCAGCATCAGGCATGGAGGAGTCAGCTGAGTTATTGGAACACAGCATCAGCCAATTGCTCCATCATAATATCCAGCCATTACTTGATTCAGATCTTGGTTCCGAGGTTGAGGAAGGTAGGAACATGAGCCTGCAGAGAGGGGAGAAGACTGGCAAACAACAAATTGGCAGTCATGTTCCCCCAGCCGCAACATATTGCCAAATTGTCTCCAGTGATAATAAGAATGAAGGAAATTATGATGATGAGGTCACTGATGCAACTTGGGTGCCAGATAGAGCACTGGAGGAAAGTGAGGGTGAGGCACCCCAAAGAGTCAGCCATCATGGAAGATTAGAGAGCAGCCACCCTATTCCTCCAGATTGTGGAGCTGTTATCTCTCGACCCACTACCCGCAGCTCAGATGTTTGGGCTTTTTTAGTACATTTGCAGCCGATCGCACAGTTGCAATTTGCAAACTTTGCCTCAAGCACATCAAGCATGGCAAAAATACAAGCCATTTTGGTAGCACATGCTTTACAGGGTATTTAACATCCCACCACTCAGCCTGTTGGCAAAAGCACCTGAAAGCCACACAAAAGGGATGCAATTCTGCTCCTCCTCACCTTTCCAGTCTAACCCTGCTATACCTTATGACCTTTCAGCAGCCTCCACTGATAGGGATGATGGTATAGCGCAGGGTGTCCCAGATCCTTGAAGCATGTCTTCCAGTAGCACACCGCCAGCTGTAGACCATATCAGGCAAATTTCTCTGCCCTATCCAATGCAGCAGAAAAAAAAATACAGTCACTGCCACCCACATGCCCAGAGTCTTGTCAAAGCTGCTGGCTTTACAACTCCTACCTTTCTGTCTGGTGGATTCTACCCCCTTCTGTGAAATTGTAGAATGTGCTGCACCACAATGTCAGGTTCCCAGTCGCTATTTCTTTTTTTACGTAAGGCCATTCCAGCTCTCTACTATCATGTGGAAAGCAAGGTTGTGGCATTGTTGGGCAGCTGCAAGGTCTGTATTACTGTTTACACAAGGTCTAGTAAGCATGGTCAGGGATGAAATATTTAATTCTCTGGGTAACTCTTCTTGCAACTCAGAAGTAAGCAGGACAGGGTTCACTGCTGCAGCTTGTTGTGCCACCATGTCTCCATACAGCTAGTGGTGATGATGCAAGATATGTCAGCTCTACCCCTTTCTTTATGCTGAATTGTCCTATAAACCACAAGTACCCCCTAAGCCAGAGCTCAAAATTTTGAGTCCTGAGCTACTAGCCAGGCCTCAAGTGTTACTCGCCAGCAGTTGTTCCACCCAGCTCGCCCCGCCCCTAATTTCGCCCCTAAACACGCCCTCATAAATTATCTCACGAAATGACACTTAAATATTTTATGCAGAATTAAGTTATAAAAATATAAACAACTGTATCCGTGCCCACCAATGCAGGCTGCCTATGCCCACCAATGCAACCTTGTGTCCACCAAATGCAGCCTGTGTCCACCAAATGCAGCCCGTGTTTACCATGCAGCCTGTGTCCACCAAATGCAGCCCGTGTCCACCAAATGCCCGTGTCCACCACATGCAGCTCGTGTCCACCACATGCAACTCATGTCCACCATATGCAGCCTGTGTCCACCATTCAGCCTGTGTTTACCAAATGCAGCCCGTGTCCACTATTCAGCCCAGGTGATCAGAGCACAGCGGAGGAAACACAGTGATAACAGTTTTCATTTTAATTGCCGTGTTCCCACCGCTCAATGTCATATTCAGCCCCACCCCCTGGCCGGGGAACTTTGATTGACAGAACATCCATCACCAGGATTGGACAGGTGATCTGTCTATTAAAGTCCTGGATCTGACAGCGAGCGGTGGGGAACATAGCAATTAAAATGAAAACTGTTATCCTGTGTTCCCCACGCTGGGCTCTAAACACCCGGGCGGCTCTCTCTCTCTTCCCCCTCTGCTGTCACTGGGAGAAGGACTCCCATTACACACGAGCCGGTGGTGCTCCCCCCCCCCCAGCTCCCAGGCAGCCCTTCCTCGTCAGCCCTCAAAATCCACTCGCAAAATGCGATCAGGCGAGTGGATTTTTTGAGGGCTGCCCTAAGCTAAAAGGTGCCATGCAGTACTTCAGCTGGTCTGTCTAGGGGAGAGAAGCCACACCGGAGCAGAGATTATTGCAGCTCGGCATGGTCAGGCTCATAGGTGGTTTACGCTATGCCAGCTGGAACCAAGAATGGAGGTGTGCAATAATGGCACTGTTGCAGAACAATTCAGCTGGTTTTACAAAGAATGACATTTGCAATCTTTAAAAGCCACAGAGGAATTTGGCCCCAGGCAGTTTGCATAGCTGTGCTATAAGCTTCAAAGAGTTTTGTGACAATGGGCTGCAATACCTCTCCCATAGAGAAGAGAATGTCTTTGAATTGCAACTATTAGACAGAAGGCATAGGGGGTGGCAATGAGGGAGTTTGAATGAGTAATGAGTGAGGTTTTGTAAAAAGGTTTTTGAGACACAGAGTTCTCTCTATTATCGTCCATGCAAGATTGAGTGAGGAGCTCGGCTGGGGGAAGGCCTCCAGATTGTGTTTGGGCCTAACTGAGGCCCAGACTGGCCTAGGCCTAAGACATGTGGTCAAAGCTGAGGCATTCTCTATGAACAACTGAGCTTAGTCATGAGGAGATAGCTAAAAGGACGTGTTAAGTATCTTTTTTTTATTATCACCAGTATTGTTTAAAGGGGTAGTTCACCCAAAAACCTTTTTTTTAACATTGATTGAGGCTCGTTTTGTCAAGGGGAATCGGGTGTTTTTTTTTTTAGAATCGAAGCAGTACTTACCGTTTTAGAGATGCATCGTCTCCATCGCTTCCGGGTATGGTCTTCTGGTCTGGGCGTTCCTATTTGATTGACAGGCTTCCGACGGTCGCATACATCGCGTCACGAGTAGCCGAAAGAAGCCGAGCGCCGGTGCGGCTCTATACTGCGCCTGCGCACCGTCGTTTGGCTACTTTCGGAAAATCGTGACGCGAGGTATCCGACCGTCGGAAGCCTGTCAATCAAATAGAAACGCCCTTTCCCGAAGACCATACCCAGAAGCGACGGAGACGATGCATCTCTAAAACGGTAAGTACTGCTTCGATTCTAAAAAAAAACCCACCCGATTCCCCTTGACAAAACGAGCCTCAATCAATGTTAAAAAAAAGGTTTTTGGGTGAACTACCCCTTTAATAGGCTATAGATGTTAATTGTTAGAATATGATATTCCTACTTTGAAGGGAATAAATGTAACTGTTTGACTCAAATGTGTCTGTCTTTATAACTAGCATTATAGCCTAATACACTTTGGTCATATATATTAGCAAACAAGCGACTCATGCACATAATACAGATGCAATAGTTATATTGTATAGGTTACAATATAGAGGATATATACATATATAATATTGCATGATTGTTACATCAATTGGCACCCCATATGTCTGTGGGCATAGAATTCATAAACCCTAATGTATTTTTGTATTGAATCCATTAAGCTAAACAGTCCTCAACCCAGAACTGAAAATCGTCTCTAGTGCGGATGAAAGATTGGCGCTGGCTCACGAATCACAAACCTCCTGTCTGCCCTTAGACAGGGAAAGTTGACACATGTGCCATGCCTGGCACATCTTCTGGATTTGGTAGTGCATAATTTCTTAAATAGGTACCCAGGGTTGAAAGATCAGAAGAGTCTGTAGCCATTTCAAGAGGTCATACACAGCCAGTTCTCAATTGGCTGAAATTCAGCAGGAATTCCACCTGCCTGTAAACGTCTGATTTGTGACATGCCCGCCAGGTGAAACTCCACTTTGACAATGCTGCAGTGGTTGCACATGCAGCAGAGGGCCGTCAATGAGAACCTGTGTAAATATGGCACAACGACAGGCTCAAGCCGGCTATGCTTTTTTCCCCAAACAAATGGCTGCTGGTAAAGGATGCATGCACTGTATTGTCACCATTTCATGAGGCCGCGAGGATGGTTAACCGTGACAATGCATGCATCAGTGACACAATCCTTGTTGTGTTTCTGCTGTAACAGACCCTGCGTGGCATTAAAGACACAACACTTGAGGCAGAGCAGCAGGAGGAAGAGGAGAACTTACTTTCCTCTCAAGGCTTGCTTTATGCAGACACCATTCTTGCCACGCCACAGAACACACAAGAGGAGAGGGAGAAGAAGGAGGATTCTGGAAGTTTTGGAGGCATTGAAGCAGACCAAGACATATGACAACACTTAACAGATGTTTTTTCACCCCCAGAACCCTTGGGAGTAGTACGTGGCTGGGAGGAGGCAGTTCCAGATACTGTAATCCTCAGTGATCCAGAGGAGTCTGCTTCTCATGCCTCTGTAAACTTGCAGTGCATGGGCTCCCTCATTCTTCAAAGCCTGAGAAAAGTAAGAATATGTGGCATCAAGGAGAAGGATCACTATTGCTTGGCAGCCCTCCTTGACCACCATTACAGGGGGAAAGTCTCTGAACTCATCTCGTCCCCACAGAGGGAGCAGAGGATGAAATATCAAGGACACCTTAAAGAGGAGTTTATGTAATGACTTTCCAGACTGGTAGGTTACATTCTGGTGGAAAACTTAGTTTTGAGGCTTCTGTTGGTCAAGAGGGGAGCGGTGGAGAAGGGGGCCGCCACAGTGATATATTTCAAAATATTTTCACATGCCCTCATCAACATCTGCATCGTATGGTGGGAGATTATCTAGGGGCAAAAAACAGACATGAAGAGCTTTCCAGTTGACGATCCACTGGGTTACTGGATGATAAAAATAGACCACTGGCCAGAATTTTCCCAGTATGCAATTGAGCTGACGGGCTGCCCTGCATCCATTGTGTTTTGCGAATGGGCATTCAGTGCTGCCAGAGGTTTTGTGACCTATAGCAGAGCGTATCTGTCCATAGACTCAGTGGACTGGCTGACATTTAACAAAATAAATCAGTCCTGGATTAGTAGCAGCTATCAAGCCCCTGATGCTGTCACTGATTACCATATTTTTCGCTCTATAAGACGCACCTGACCATAAGACGCACCTAGGTTTTAGAGGAGAAAAACCAGAAAAAAATATATATTTTGAACCAAATGGTGTACTAAAATATTTACCAGTGCCCATGAAATGCAGCCTAACCATTGCCAATAATGCAGCCTGTGCCATTATTGCGACCTGACCTGTGGCACTACAAGTCCCAGTAGAGCAGGTTGGCATATTTCAGTCCCCACAGAGGCACTACATGTCCCAGCAGAACAGAGGCACTACAAGTCCCAGCAGAGCAGGTTGGCATATTTCAGTCCCCCACAGAGGTACTACAAGTCCCAGCAGAGCAGGTTGCCGTATCCCTCCTACAGAGGCACTACAAGTCCCAGCAGAGCAGGTTGGCATATTTCAGCCCCCCACAGAGGCACTATAACTCCCAGCAGAGCAGGTTGGCATATTTCAGTCCCCACAGAGGCACTACAAGTCCCAGCAGAAAAGAGGCACTACAAGTCCCAGCAGAACAGAGGCACTTTAAGTCCCAGCAGAGCAGGTTGCCATATTTCAGCCCCCACAGCGGCACTATAACTCCCAGCAGAGCATGTTGCCATATCCCCCCACAGAGGCACTACAAGTCCCAGCAGAGCGGGCTGTCACCTGTCCTCCAAACACAGCATTAGGAGACTGCACACACTCACTCCTTGGCTGCCATAAACTCCTGCCCACTCTCCCCTTACAATGGTGTCCTACCTCATGTCGCTCTGCATAGTGGGGCAGTGGGTATGATCTCCCCTCCTCCTCTCAAGACCCGTCCCGGCTCACAGACCCTGGCCACGAGTGTGCACCGAATGGAATACTTAATCCGTGCGGGCGGAAGCCGCGGGAAACCCGGGACTCGGAAGTACAGGTGGGGGGGGGCATCTTCGTGCGGGGGGGGCGGCGGCAGCTTTTTTGCCGGCAGTAACGGGGGCATTGACAGCGGTGGCGGGGAGCGGTGCCTGATTTACATTCGGACTATAAGACGCAGAGACATTTTCATCCATATTTTTTGGGGGAAAAAGTGCGTCTTATAGTCCGAAAAATACGGTAAGTGCTTCCTGGATCTTTAATCTATGAAAGACTGTCAAGGCTGCCTAGCTTTGTGGGTGTTGATTTTATCTGGAAGATTTATTTTGGTGTAGGTTTCATGGGCACAATTAAAGCGGAGTTCCACCCTTAAAATCACTTTGTTTCATTACATCCAGCATACTGGCGTCAGCGCCAGTATGCTGTTTTTTTTTTTTTTTAAATGCACGTACTTGCTTTATATAAAATCATTGAATTTCAGGCGCACCGCGGAATGTCGCCGCTATAAGGCGTCACGCCTTCCGGAAACAGCTTTTCTCGGCGCCTGCGCACAGACCCAGGAGCTGACTGCGCAGGCGCCGTATATAGCTGCGTCACGCCCTCCGAAAAAACCCGAACTAGGAACGGCTATTTTCGGCGCCTGCGCAGTCAGCTCCTGGGTCTGTGCGCAGGCGCCGAGAAAAGCCGAATGCTAATCGGCTGTTTCCGGAAGGCGTGACGCCTTATAGCGGCGACATTCCGCGGTGCGCCTGAAATTCAATGATTTTATATAAAGTAAGTACGTGCATTAAAAAAAAAAAAAACAGCATACTGGCGCTGACGCCAGTATGCTGGATGTAATGAAACAAAGTGATTTTAAGGGTGGAACTCCGCTTTAACACCCAAAGACCAATTTTTACGCACCTAGTTGACAAGTGCATATAATTTATATTTTAGACAGCTAGGCCAATTCTTGCTTTCATTAGGAGTACCCTTATAGGGTTACGGTCTGAAGGCACCACCAACACCCAAAGACGAAGGATGAGCCAAACACCCCTTGGTTCGGTTCGCAGCAGAACATGTGAACAGGCAAAAAATGTGTTCGAACACGCGAACACTGTTAAAGTCTATTGGACATGAACATGAAAACTCAAAAGTGCTAATTTTAAAGGCTAATATGCAAGGTATTGCCAAAAAAAGTGTTTGTGGACCTGGTCCTGCCCCAAGGGACATGTATCAATGCAAAAAGAAGTTTTAAAAACAGCAGTTTTTTCGGGAGCAGTGATTTTAATAATGCTTAAAGTGAAACAATAAAAGTCCGGGGGGTGTCTATAGTATGCCTGTAAAGTAGCGCATGTTTCCCATGTTTATAACAGTCCCCGCACAAAATGAAATTTCTAAAGGAAAAAAGTAATTTAAAACTACTCGAGGCTGTAATGAATTTTCTAATCCCGGCAATACAGATAAAAGTTATTGAAAAAAAAACACATGGGTTCCCCCCAGTCCATTACCAGGCCCTTTGGGTCTGGTATGAATATTTAGGGGAACCCCAAACCAAAAAAAATGCATGAGGGTCCCCCCAAATTCCATTAGCAGGCCCTTCAGGTCTGGTATGGATATTAAGGGGAACCCTGCGCCATAAAAAAAAATGGCGTGGGGTACCCTTATCTGAGCATGCAACCTGGCAGGCCGCAGGAAAAGAGGGGGGATGAGAGAGCGCCCCCCTCCTGAACCGTACCAGGCCACATGCCCTCAACATGGGGAGAATGCTTTGGGGTCTAACACTTTTTATGACAATACTATGCATATAAGCCTTTAAAATGAGCACTTTTGATTTTTCATGTTAGTGTCCAATAGACTTTAATGGGGTTCCGCAGCTTTTGAATTTTCCACAAACTCCGCATATTGTTCAGTGTTCGCCAGAACACCCGGACAACCAAAGTTCGGTCCGAACTTATCTGAGCATGCAACCTGGCAGGCTGCAGGAAATGAGGGGGGAACAAGAGAGCGCCCCCCCTCTTGAACCGTACCAGGACACGTGCCCTTAACATGGGGAGGATGTCTCCATGTTGATGGGGACAAGGGCCTCATCCCCACAACCTTTGCCCGGTGGTTGTGGGGGTCTGCGGGCGGGGGACTTATTGGAATCTGGAAGCCCCCTTTAACCACTTAAGGACTGGACCAATATGCTGCTAAAAGACCCCAGGTGTTTTTACAATTTGGCACTGCGCTGATTTAACTGGTAATTGCCCGTAAATTTTGAAAAAAAAAAAAAAAAATTCTTATAACAAAAAATAAAAAATATCGAATAAACTAAATTTTAGTCAAACATTTAGGCCAAAATGTATTCAGCCACATGTCTTTAGTAAAAAAAATCGCAATAAGCGTATATTTATTGGTTTTCGCAAAAGTTATAGCGTCTACAAACTAGGGTACATTTTCTGGAATTTACACAGCTTTTATTTTATGACTGCCTGTCTCATTTCTTGAGGTGCTAAAATGGCAGGGCAGTACAGAACACCCCCAAATTACCCCATTTCGGAAAGTAGACACCCCAAGGAAACTGCTGAGAGGCATGTTGAGTCCATTGAATTTTTTATTGTTTTTTGTCCCAAGTGATTGAATAATGATTTTTTTTTACAAACAATTGTCACTAAATTATATATTGCTCACACATGCCATGGTTATATATGGAATTGCACCCCCAAAATACATTCTGCTGCTTCTCCTGAGTACGGTGATACCACATGTGTGAGACTTTTTGGAAGCTTAGCCGCGTACAGGGCCCCGAAAACCAAGCACCGTCTTCAGCATTTCTAAGGGCGCAAATTTTTGATTTCACTCCTCACTAACTATCACATTTTCGAAGGCCATAAAATGCCAAAATAGCACTAAACCCGCCCAAATTACCCCATTTTGGAAAGTAGACACCCCAAGCTATTTGCTGAGAGGCATGTCGAGTCCATGGAATATTTTATATTTTGACACAAGTTGCGGTGACAAAGGGGCATGTTGAGTCCATGGAATATTGAATTTTTTTGCCCTAAGTCATTGAATAATGACCAAAAAAATAAAAATTACAAAACGTTGTCACTAAATCATATATTTCTCACACATACCATGGGCATATGTGGAATTACACCCCAAAATACATTCTGCTACTTCTCCTGAGTACGGGGATACCACATGTTTGGGACTTTTTGGGAGCCTAACCGCGTATGGGGCCCCAAAAACCAAGCACCGCCTTCAGCATTTCTAAGGTCGCAAATTTTTGATTTCACTCCTCACTACCTATCAGGCCTCGTACACACGAGGCAATAGATTTGTTCAAAACGGTCTGTCTGACCGATTTGAACAAATCTGTCTGTTTGGATTTTGGTTTGCTCGCGTGTACACACGCAAAATAACTAACTGGCTAACCTGCGTCACCAGTGACACTTATACAGTGATCACTGGTGAAAGGGTTAACTCCAGGGGCAATCAGGGGTTAAAAACTTTATTTATGGGGGTACCTAACGCTATAGAACCAGGCGGCGAACTTAAAAAAAATACACTAATACAGCGATCAACCATTATTAGGGGGGGTAGGGGGCTACCCTGGAACTAAAGGGGCCTACAGCTAACTGCCCTAACACTTTTTTTTGTCACACTGACACTAAATGCAGTAATCAGAAAATAAATGATCACTGCATTCAGTGACACATAGTGACAGGGGACTGGGGGGGGGGGGGTGATCGGCGTTGACTGGGGGGGGTTAAGTGTGCCTATGTGTACCTGTGTCAGTGTACTGTTACGTGCAACTTACTGTGTGATGTCTTCTCTCCTCAGTGGTGGTTGAAAAGACCGCCACGAGGAGAGATCACATCACTTCCCCTCTTCCTGCGTTTACACTTAACACAGGAAGAGGCGGGGGAGTTTGCGCATTGGCTGGGAGTGATCGTGAGGAGGTGGCTGGAAGCGAATAGCCGCCCCCTCATCCCGGATCGCTCCTAAAGCCTACGGAACCGCCGCATGTACCGGGGGGGGTCCGAACGGATCCCCGACCCACGTCTAGGCAGGGACGTACAGGTACGCCAATGTGCCTGTACGTGCCATTCTGCCGACGTATATGTACATGCAGCGGTCCTTAAGTGGTTAACAAAGTGGACTTCCAGATCCCGGCCCCCCTATGTGAATTGGTAACGGGGTACATCGTACCCCTACCATTTCACCCCAAAAAAGTGAGAAAAAAGGTAAAAACACACACATAGCTTGGGACAAGTTCATTAACAAAAAGAAAGAATTCCAGCACCGTAAATCTTCTACGAGTCCGACCCACCGCTACGAATGATACCGCCTCCATAGGAGGTTCCCGGCCGAATAACACCTGACCCTTCTGACAGCTTTTTTATAACCGAGGGCGGGGCCACCGGTGACGTGAACGGGTGACCCTGCCAACTCTGAAGCAATGGTCTATAACCAACCAAAAACCAAATACCTTTAAAAAAAATCTTTTACCCTTAAAAATCTCGATAGGCGACGTTTAAAAAATTCTACAGGTTGCATTTTTTGAGTTACAGAGGAGGTCTAGAGCTAGAATTATTGCTCTCGCTCTAACAATCGCGGCGATACCTCACTTGTGTGGTTTGAACACCCTTTTCATATGTGGGCACTACTCGCGTATGCGTTCGCTTCTGCGCGCAAGCTCGTCGGGACAAGGCGCTTTAAAACATTTTTTTTTTGTTTTCGTATTTATTTTTATTTATTTTAAAAATTTTAACACTGAAATAAAAAAAAATGATCACTTTTATTCCTATTACAAGGAATGTAAACATCCCTTGTAATAAAAAAAAGCATGACAGGTCCTCTTAAATATGAGATCTGGGGTCAAAAAGACCTCACATCTCATATTTAGGCTTAAATGCAAAAAATAAAAATTGAAACTGTAATTTTTTTTAAATGACAAAAAAAAATGTTTCTTTAAGATGCTGGGCGGGACTGACGTTTTGACGTCACTTCCCCCCAGCAGAGCTATGGGGACGGGTGGGTGCCATGTTGGCCTCACTCGCATCCCCACACAGCAGCCGAGCAGACCCGATCGCCTCCGCCGCTACCGACGGCTACGGTAAGCGGTAAGGGGGGCCCCTCTCCCGCCACCGATAACGGCAATCTCGTGGCGAATCCGCCACAGAGACCGCCGTTATCGTGTACAGGACCGCCCACTGAAGAGATGGATATCTCGGTTGTGGCAGCAGCTGCTGCCGTTACCGAGATATTCATCTTTAATGTGCCAACGTATAACGACGGTGGGCGGACGGTAATGGGTAACATATGCTTTCTACAGTCAATGACTTGTCTGTGGTTCTAGAAGAGGGTCAGAGAAGAGACAATGGTGGGTCTGACTTGGGTGTATTTAGGAAATTGCAAGACCACAGAGTGTGGGTCTTATTAAACATGAAATTAATTGTCTGTTAATTAAACATTGTCTTTAGAAACAAGCCAACTTGTGTGTTATAAGATACTAATTCATAACCCTCCAAAATTATAAATTGCAATCTTTGTAGAATGTTTTCACTTTTGTAAACCTAAACATAGCAGAGTGTCCAATCTTCACGTAATGTGTATAATTGGTGTTACTATGTAAACATGCTAAAAATATTTAGCAAAGAAAGTAAAAAAAAACGTACAATTATTGCAGCATGCATGGCCAACGCTACAATCTGCTTTACGCTAATTAAAACTTTCAAGTGTATCCAATTGATGTTATAGAGAATTTAATCCAATTGTTATTAGCACGTTAAGTCCTATGTGAACATATCCACATTTTAAACTGCTGTACAATTTTAATCAAATTTCCATTATTTGTTCAGTCCCTTCATGTGCCATCATCTGTAAACTGGTTGTTATCTAGACTCACAGGCATTGGGTGCTGGGGATGTTAAGGCATGTAAACATTTTGCACTTATTTATTTGTTAATAATATATAACTGAGATTTTGACCTTTGCTTGTCTGTTGTAACTTTGCCATAACAACCAATAGACTGGTCAAAGAATGCCCTAGATAAAATAGAAACTGTATATAATGGTATATATAACACCAGCTATGTGCAGGAGGAGGTAATGTTTAACAAACAGGTTTCATCTTTGCAAATTATCTTTGCTCTGTGCTGCTTTGTTGCTTATCTTTAGAGTTGAGCGGACACCTGGATGTTCGTGTTCGACAGGTTCGGCCGGACCTTGAAAAAAAGTCAGAGTTCGGGACCAGAACTTTTGAGTAATAAAATGTCTCTAAAAAAGTAATGGGAAGGGATAGAGGGATGCAAATGGCAGCAACATGTTGGTAAGAGCATGGTAAGTACTCTGCAAACAAATGCGGATAGGGAAATAACTTAAAATACATAAAAATAAAAAAATAATAATCTTGACCTAGGAGGACGAGGTCCATATGGAGTAGGAGGTTGGGGTGGCGGTGGATGTGGTGGTGGAGGTGAAAGCGGTGGTGGAGGAGGACGAGGTAGCCAACACAGGTTTTTGTTTTTAATTTTTTTTTTTTTTTAAATAGGGTACACCCCAAAAGAGTGAGAAAGGCCCGACCAAATACCGCTGCAGGCTCTGTCGCCTACTCGCACCTGAGGAAGGTGTTTCACTTGTGCATGTAGCTGGCACAGATCGACCACGTCCACTCCCTGCAACAGGAGCTCCACCAGCAGCACCACGACCGCGGCCACGTCCCTTATTTGACGTTCTCCTCATATTTCTCAAATGTAGGATCTTGCCCTAAATGGGTGTTTTTTGAATAACACAATAGAAGAACAGTATCTAACGTGTTTATCTCACTCGTACAGATATGGAGCAAACACTGCAAAATATATTTTTTTGCCCTAAATGGGTGTTTTTTTAATAGCACAATGGAAGAATAGTATCTAAAGTGTGTATCTCACACGTACAGATATGGAGCAAACAGTGTTGCAAGTAACGGAGTTACAATAAACGCAGTTACCTAACGCAGCCCGTTTTGAGGGTAACGAGTAATCTACCTGATTACTCTTCCCCTCACGGTAACGCAGTTCCCATTACTTGGGCGGCATTACCGCAATTACATCTACCGCCACTAGATGGCAGCAGAGTAATTGCTTCTGCTGACGCTGTGAACATCAATATGGGTGGAACTCCGCTTTAGAATCATGTGACCGCTGTGATGGCCTGTCACAGCGGTCTGAAAACTCCCAATCGCAAAGAGCCCTGGATACAATGAGCCCCACCCGCCTCACACTGACCTATCACCAGGGAACAACTCACATCGATCACACACACTGTGTGCGCAACCTGATCAATGAAATGGGGAACACATGGCCGGAACAAAAATGTTCCACAGAACAAACGTTCCCTATACAACACAGTGTACACAGCGAAATTTAGTGGTCAACATGGTAAGTGCAGGACACCTATGCAGACCAATGATCAGCAGGTTATTTTTGGTCAGTGATTTCATCTCTTCATCAGACAACAAAGAAAAATCTGACATCCCCATTCCAGATCCCTTGCATCCAATAAAGCTTATACAAGATAAATAAAATAATAAACAATAAACTATAGAAAATTCTAATAAAGCCTAATATAAGATTTTAAATTACAGACTCTGTAAACGTCAAGGGAATGTATATTATAAACATACATTTTAATCCAGTTTATAATTTGGATGCAATATGTAGCAGATGAATAAGGGTTTTAAGTCCTATTAGCTGCACATACATGGTGGGACAGATGCACCTAGGCTGGGATATACACGAGATCACCATTTGTTTCCGGCTTTCTTCTCTCAAGGATCTGCCATTTTTTGTCTTGGAGTATTAACTTACTGTTCCCTGGCAAGCGCCCGTCACCTGCATTCTAGAAAGGAAATCATCTCAACAAAGCATTGTAGAATTTTTTTTTAAAAAGTCAGTTACTTTGCTGAGTAACTAATTACTTTTTGAATGTAGTAACTGAGTCACTAACGCAATTACTTTTTCGGAGAAGTAATTTGTAACTGTAACTAATTACTTTTTTAAAGTAAGATGAGCAACACTGGGAGCAAACACTGCAAAATATATTTTTTTGCCCTAAATAGGTGTTTTTTGAATAGCACAATAGAAGAACAGTATCTAAAGTGTGTATCTCACACATACGGATATGGAGCAAACACTGCAAAATATTTGTTTTGCCCTAAATGGGTGTTTTTTGAATAGCACAATAGAAGAACAGTATCTAAGGGGCCAGATACAAGGTAGAGTTATGCCGGCGTATTAGTCATACGCCGGCATAACTTTGAATCTGCGCCGGCGTATCTTGTTTTCTGTATTCAGAAAACAAGATACGCCGGGTTGCAGCTAAGATCCTGCTGGCGTAATTGTATCCGCCGTCGGATCTTAACTGCAATTTTAGAATGGCCGCTAGGGGAGTTCCCGCTGATTTACGCAGAGAATATGTAAATCAGCGAGATACGCCAATTCACGAACGTACGCCCGCCCGACGCAGTGACTTTACGGTTTTCACGGCGTAAAGATAAAGCACCAAAAAGCAGGCGCATCCTATGTTAAGTATGGACGTCGTGACCGCGCCGAATTTGAATTTTTTTACGTCGTTTGCATAACTCCTCCGTGATTGGGGATTGACGTCATTTACATTCACGTCGAAAACACGCTCATAATTTGGAGCATGGGATACATTGTCAGCCGGCACATGCGCAGTACGTTCGGCGCGGGATAGCGCCTATTTTAAATACTACACTCCCTCTACCCGCCGCATTTGAATTTCGCCAGCCCATTTACACTACGCCGCTGCAACTTTACACGCAAGTGCTTTGTGAATACAGCACTTGCGAGTAAAGTTGCGGCGGCGGAACGTAAATGAGGTTACGCCGCCTTAAAGAACCGCTCGCCATCCTGAATCTGGCCCAAAGTGTTTATCTCACACGTACAGATATAGTTACATAGTTACATAGTTACATAGTTAGTCAGGTTGAAAAAAGACACAAGTCCATCCAGTTCAACCAAAAAAAATAAAAAATAAACAAACAAAATAAAACACAGTACAATCCCATACACCCAACTCCATACCCACAGTTGATCCAGAGGAAGGCAAAAAACCCCAGCAGAGCATGATCCAATTTTCTACAGGAGGGGAAAAAATTCCTTTCTGATCCCCCGAGAGGCAATCGGATTTACCCCGGATTACCTACAAAACTTAGTACTCACTTATATTATGTGCATTTAGGAAAGAATCCAGGCCCTTCTTAAAGCAATCTACTGAGCTGGCCAGAACCACCTCCGGAGGGAGTCTGTTCCACATTTTCACAGCTCTTACTGTGAAGAAACCTTTCCGTATTTGGAGGTGAAATCTCTTTTCCTCCAGACGCAAAGAGTGCCCCCTTGTCCTCAGTGTTGACCTTAAAGTGAATAACTCAACACCAAGTTCACTATATGGACCTCTTATATATTTGTACATGTTGATCATATCCCCCCTTTATTCTCCTCTTCCCAAGAGTGAATAAATTCAGTTTTTCTAATTTTTCCTCATAGCTGAGCTCCTCCATGCCTCTTATCAGTTTAGTTGCCCTTCTCTGCACTTTCTCCAGTTCTCCGATATCCTTTTTGAGAACTGGTGCCCAAAACTGGACTGCATATTCCAGATGAGGTCTTACTAATGATTTGTACAGGGGCAAAATGATATCTATCTCTCTGGAGTCCATACCTCTCTTAATACAAGAAAGGACTTTGCTCGCTTTGTAAACCGCAGCTTGGCATTGCATGCCATTATTGAGCTTATGATCAACTAAAACCCCCAGGTCCTTCTCCACTACAGATATGAAGGAAACACTGCAAAAAAGTATTTTTTGCCCTAAATGGGTGTTTTTTGAATAGCACAATAGAAGAACAGTATCTAAAGTGTTTATCTCACATGTACAGATATGGAGGAAACACTGCAAAATATATTTTTTTGCCCTAAATGGGTGTTTTTTGAATAGCACAATAGAAGAACAGTATCCAAAGGGTGTATCTCACACGTACACATATGGTGGAAAACATTTTTTTTTGCCCTAAATGGATGTTTTTTGAATAGCACAATAGAAGAAAAGTATCTAAAGGGTGTATCTCACAGTAACATATGCAGTGCTGGTGTAATTTGATTTCCGAAGCAGGACTGACTCCTATCTATTTCTCTCCCTAAAATCAACACCAGGAACCTTTCCCTAAAGTATCTAAAGCAGAGTGACTTGCTGTGCTATGTAGATCGCTGAGTAATTTGATTTCTGAAGCAGGACTGACTGACTCCTATCTAATTCTCTCCCTAAAACCAACAGCAGCAACCTTTCCCTAAAGTATCTAAAGCAGAGTGACTTGCTGTGCTATGTAGATTGCTGAGTAATTTAATTTCTAAAGCAGGACTGAGTCTGACTCCTATCTAATTCTCTCCCTCAGAGCAGCAGCAGTGCCAGCCTTTCCCTACCCTATCTAAAGCAGAGTGACATGCTGTGCTATGGGCCTCTAGCTTATATAGAGGCTGGATCACATGCTGCCCTGGGAAATCACAGCCATTCCATTAGTAGGCATGGCTGTGCTGGCTTCTAGGTCACACAAGTAAAACAAATGTTGATTGGCTGCGCTGCAGCGCACCATTACATTACTGAACACCGAACTTGAACCCGAACTTACAGTAAATTTACAGTTCGGGTTCGCTCAACCCTGCTTATCTTTATCCAGATAGGATTACACCCTCATTCACCATTTTGAATTACCTACAGGGGAAAATCTAAAAATTATAATATGGTGCAAAAGTTATTTATTTCACTAATGCAAGTTAAAAGGTGAAACGAATATATGAGAGAGACTCATTACATGCAAAGCAAGATAGTTCAAGTCGTGATTTGTCATAATTGTGATGATCATTGCTTACAGCTCATGAATACCCTAAGGTCCCTTTCACACTTGTACGACTTGTACGACACGATTTTACCACGATTCGCGGCTGCGATTTCAATGACTGCCTGTGTAAGTGGCATCAAAATCGGACCAAAGTAGTGCAGGGACTACTTTGAAGTCGGCACTACTTAAAGTTGTGCCAGTATGAATGGTAGTCATTGAAAATCATGGAGAATGACTTGTCATACGATTTTGCAGTACAAAATCGTGAGACAAGTCGTAGAAATGTGAAAGGGGCCTAAATCCACAATCTCAGAAAATTAGAATATTACATGCAATCAATAAAACAAGGATTGTCCATAGAACAACATCAGACCTCTGAAAAGTATAAGCATGCATATGTACTCAGTACTTGGTTTGGGCCCCTTTTGCAGCAATTACTGTCTCAATGTGGCGTGGCATGGAAGCTATCAGCCTGTGGCACTGCAGAGGTGTTATGGAAGACAAGCCTGATCAATAGAGGCCTTTAGCTCTTCTGAATTGTTCGCTCTCATGTCTCTCATCTTTCTCTTGGCAATGCCTCATAAATTCTCTATGGGGTTGAGGTCAGGCGAGTTTGCTGGCCAATCAAGCACAGTAATCCCATGGTCATTGAACCAGGTTTTGGTGCTTTTGGCAATGTGGGCAGGTGCCAAGTCCTGCTGGAAAATTAAGTCAGCATCCCCATAGAGCTCATCTCTGGAAGGAAGCATGAAGTGCTCCAAAATCTCCTGGTAGATGGCTGTGTTGACCCTAAACTTAATGAAGCACAGTTTTAATATGAGATATTTTGAGATATTGTGAAAAGTCAACTTTTTTTTCACCACACTGCACCCCCATTCCAAGCCACTAATATTAAAGAAAATATACACAGACAGAAGTCAAGCACATGTTCCCAACCGTTTCCACTCCATCTTTCTGCCAGTTTTATTTTAAACCCATATTTAGGGTGTGACATAAAACATGGCTTAAGCTCAGGGCCGTCTTTAACGCAGGGGAAAGGGGCCCTGTCATTGTTGTGGGGCACAAAGCAGCTGCCTCATACTTGCCAACTATCCCAGTTTAAATTCCTTTGTCCCTTGAAGTTTTAGTCCTGTGATGTGTCCTGATATCTCAGTGTGAAGTGCTGCTACCAATGCTGCCCAGCCCTGCCCTATTGTTGTGTACAGATGATTCACCTGTAGAGTTAAGCGGACACCTGGATGTTCGGGTTCAGTGGGTTCGGCCGAACTTCGGAAAAAAGTCCGGGTTCGGGACCCGATTGAAGTCAACGGGGACCCAAATGTTTGACTACTAAAATGTCTCTAAAAAACTAAGGGAAAGGGCTAGAGGGCTGCAAATGGCAGCAACATGTTGGTAAGAGCATGGCAAGTACTCTGCAATCAAATGTGGATAGGAAAATAACTTAAAATAACATAAAATTAATTTAAAAAAATCTTGACAAGCAGGAACATTCCCCAATGATGGGACACTATTCCTCCCACTGATACCAATGATGGAGCACTATTTTTCCCAATGACACCAATGATGGGACACTGTTCCTCCCAATGATACCAATAAAGGGGCACTATTTCTCCCACTGACACAAATGATGGGACACTATTCATCCCAATGATACCAATGATGGTAGACTATTCCTCCCACTGATACCAATGATGCGGCACTATTTCTCCCACTGACACAAATGATGGGACACTATTCCTCCCAATGATACCAATGATGCTGCACTATTTCTCCCACTGACACAAATGATGGAACACTATTCCTCCCAATGATACCAATGACGGGCACTATTTCTCCCACTGACACAACTGATGTGGCACTATTCCTCCCAATGATACCAATGATGGGGCACTATTTCTCCCACTGACACAAATGACAGGACACTATTCCTCCCAATGACACCAATGATGGGGCACTATTTTCCCCACTGACACAAATGATGGGACACTATTCCTCCCACTGATACCAATGATGGGACACTATTCCTCCCACTGATACCAATGATGGGACACTATTTCTCCCACTGACACAAATGATGGGACACTATTCCTGCCAATGATACCAATGATGGGACACTATTCTGGTGCAATTAGATTTGTGAAGTAGGACTGACTCCTAACTAATTCTCTCCCTATAAGCACAATCAGGAACCTTTCCCTACAGTAGCTAATGCAGAATATGTTACAGAAACATATGCAATGCTGGTGCAATATGCAGAGTATCTGACAGGAACATATTCAATGCTAGTGCAATATGCAGAGTATCTGACAAGAACATATGCAATGCTGGTGCAATATGCAGAGTATCTGACAGGAACATATGCAATGCTGGTTCAATATGCAGAGTATGTCACAGGAACATATGCAATGCTGGTGCAATATGCAGAGTATGTCACAGGAACATATGCAATGCTGTTGCAATATGCAGAGTATCTGACAGGAACATATGCAATGCAGCTGCAATTAGGTTTGTGAAGTAGGACTGACTCCTATATATTTCTCTCCCTATAAGCACAATCAGGAACCTTCACCCTAAATTATATAATGTAGAGTACCTGACAAGAACATATGCAATGCAGCTGCAGTTAGGTTTGTGAAGTAGGACTGACTCCTATATATTTCTCTGCCTATAAGCACAAT
Organism: Rana kukunoris; assembly: GCA_029574335.1. Classification (NCBI taxonomy): domain Eukaryota; kingdom Metazoa; phylum Chordata; class Amphibia; order Anura; family Ranidae; genus Rana; species Rana kukunoris. The sequence continues at coordinate 470,276,582 of CM056049.1, forward strand.
CAGGAACCTTCACCCCAAATTATCTAATGCAGAGTATCTGACAGGAAAATAGGCAGTGCAGCTGCAATTAGATTTGTGAAGTAGGACAGACTCCTATCTAATTCTCTCCCTGTAAGAACATCAGGAACCTTTCCCTACAGTACCTAATGCTATGTAGAGTATTGTAATTCGATTTCTGAAGCAGCACAATCCTATCTAAATCTGTCCCTGAGAGCAGCAGCAGCCTTTCCCTCTATGCCTCTAGCTTATATAGAGGCTGGGTCACATGCTCGGTCACATGCTGCACTGGCCAATCACAGCCATGCCATTAGTAGGCATGGCTGTGATGGCTTCTAGGTCACACAAGTAAAACAAACAGCGATTGGCTGCCGTGCAGTGCGCCATTACATAGCCAAACTCTGAACCCGAACCCGAACTTTCAGCAAATTATTTGGGTTCAGGTAAAAAAAAAAACTGAAGTTGGGTACGAACCCGAACTTTACAGCTCAGGGTCGCTCGACCCGACTCACCTGCAGACCTTTTGTTTACATGTAAATAACCGTCAATTATATGTAAATAGCGGGAGCATTCATATGTAAATAGTGGCACCATTTATATGTAAATAGCTTAGGCTGGCAGCATTCATATGTAAATAAAGGGGGTATTCAGGGGCATTCATTAGTATATCATGCCCCTCTGCAGTGAAGAGATGATGTGATGTAACCTCTAGCAATCAATCAGTGAACAGTATTACTGTATAGTAACCTCTAGCAACCAATCAACAAGAAGAAATCATGTGCTGTAACCTCTAGCAACTAATCAGTGAGCCATATTATGTGCTGTAGCCTCTAGCAACCCGTCAGTACGTGGTAATGATATGCTGTAACCTCTGGCAACCAATCGCAATCACTGCCTGATCGAATACAGTAAACTGATTTAAGTCTAGCTGATATTTATTGTATGTCTCAGAGCAGGTGTACCCCTACTTATCTTTAAAGTAGTGTACTTCTCCCTGCTGTATTCTATTTTCTTTGGGCAAATTCAACACAGCTCTGCATGGCTCTATCATGTCATCCATTCACAAAGATCTGTGAATGAAGTGACTAGTCATTGACTAGCCAGCACAGCAGAGGAACAGCATAAATCTCAAAAGGAAAATATGTGCAGTGACTTCACCACACAAAGGCCATTGGTTACTTCCTCAAGCAGAGCCGGCGCTAGCGCAAGGCAACATGGACACTTGCCTTACGGCACCAGGGAACAGGGCGTAAAATTGATCGGTCCGTGACAGTCGCCCGATCATCGAGATTGTGTGTGGTGTGGGCTGCCGCTGCGGGTATCGTCTGAAGGACGAGTCCCCGCAGCGGCGCTGACCTGTGCAGTCGCTCTGTCTCAGTGTGTGAAAGTCTCACTGTCTCGTCCATGGCTACGTGGCCTACGCGGCGCCTACATCCTACGTCAGTGAGTGTCATAAGTGGCCCCGCCCCTGGTTCTCCTGGCTGCTCAGCCGCATGATGTGAAGGAGCGAGGGCTGCAGGAGGCAGAGCAACGGACGGACTGGACCCGCACCAGCAGGCAGTGTAGCCTGCGGCGTCATCCTGGAAAGACTTGGGACGGGAGCTGCCCGGGGGACAGATTGGTGTTCAGAAACAGGTAAGGTGGACCGACCTGTGTTAAAGTTTCCTGTTTAAAAAAAAATGCACTTTAGAAAACCACAAATAGTTTGCTATCTTTCTCTGTAAAAGATAAATAAGTTAAATCACTTTAAGCATCATTACCATTAAATCTTAATAGAGCACATATATAATGTATGGTGTGTGTGTGTGTGCGTTTGTGCGCGTGTCAGGGGGGGGGGGGGGGCGCAAAATGCACCTTCGCCTGAGTTGGCAAAAATCCTTGCACCGACTGTCAGGCTGTGTACTCACCGAAGCCGAGATGCTGAGGGTGGCCCACCATTGCGACCCGGCGCCGACCGTCCCCTGGAGTTGGGACAGGGGAGGCGAGCCCCGGGACACACCAGCGCCAGTGAGGTCCGGGTTGGTAGCCGGGATTCCGGTGAAGACTGGAACTGAAGCTCCTTCTGGTGGCGGTGAGCAGAGCAGGCAGCCGAGGAGCCACAAGACAGGTGCAGGGTAGGTAACGGAAGATGTACTGACGAACTGTGGAGCAGGTAACTTGAGGGTACCGGGCAGGTGCAAGCGGGTCAGACAGAGAACAGGTCCGGAGAGCAAGCCGAGGTTCAGGGGTTGGAGAGGTCAACAAGTCCAAAGCCAAGCCAGAGGTCAGGGATTATAGAAGACAGCGTATCCAGGAGCAAGAGCCAAGGTCAACTTCAGGGCGAGAGGAGAGTCGTATGAAAATCCGGGTCAAAGGTTCAGGTAATCGGCAGAGAGTCCAAGCACAAGCTGAAGACAAACCAGCAACCTGCCATAAGACAGGGGCTGGTTTAAATAGCCTGGTCAGGCCTCTGATTGGTTCCCGGAAGGTGCGCCCGTGTGCGCGCCTTTCCCGCATGGGTACACGCCGGAGCGCCGCTCTATTGCGCATGTGCGGGGATCGGAAGACAGGCCTGGATCCCTGACACAGGCATTGTCCTCAAGTCCCTTAACCATTGTTGTGCGCAGCCTATTGCATTAGGGTGTGCATCCCAAAGCTCAAACACACACGCCTTTGTCTGCAGCCTCAGATGCACTGGACAGTGAATGAATGGGATAGTGCCTGTGCTATGTGGCTTCCTGTTCATTCAGGGAAGCCACATATGAACATGTGTTCATTACTATGCTTTAATTCTGAATTAACACAGTGAGTGAGTGTGTGTTTACTGTGTTCATTTAGAAAAGGAAGGGTCGGTAAATTACATATTTACTAGCCCCTTCTTTCACTCTACATTCTGAAACACTGGGGCACAACACCAGGGGGGGGAGCAGGCAATAGGGGGACTCTGCACCATACTTGGTGTTTAGGGTGTTTCCAGGGACACCTGGCACACCCCCTGGGCACTTCTATGCCCTTAACTCAGTGGTTCTCAAACTTCTAGTGCCGTGACCCCTTGATAAAATTTCCCAAGTTGTGGGGTCCCCTACCAGTAAAAGTATTTTCATAGCATGAGTTGAAAGCACCCAAGGCAAGACAAATAATTTGCGCCCCTTACCCGCGGACATTTAGCCCTCCCTGAGTGCCTTCCACTCGTACTTATGGTACATTTTAGGATGTACCACCCTTCTTCTTTGCTCTCTTTCCCTTTCATCTCTCTCTATCCTAATTCCTTGTTTTTTTTCCCCATCTTTCCCTCTAACTGTCTTTCTTGCTCTCTATTTTTTTCCTTTCTCTCCTTTTTCTTTGTTCCTCCCCCTCTTATCATCTCCCTTCCTGGGAGAATAGTGTGGGCTTCAGGAACAGCCCAGGATCTGGTGCCCCTGGCAAATCATCATTTGACCTCCAGGTTGAGAACCACTGCCTTAACTTAAGGTTCATACCTCAGTATGAACATGGAGATGGGGATGGGGGAAGAGTTTGCAGTAGCCTCAGCATTGTACCGGTGATCCACTATTTGTAAAGCTCTGCAGGCTCCAGTGCAAAAACGTAAAATAAATGTATTATTTTTATTAATGCAGGTGCATTTTTAAAATTTCTACAAAAAGGTGGAATTTTCTTTAATCAAGTCTAATAAATACAGCAGTGGATGTTCAAATTGAAAACAAAAGACGCAGAGATTTTAGTATTTACTTATATAGGTCAAGCTTTAAAATATAAGAAGGGACATTTTTCTACATCCTGAGTTAGAACCATAGATCAAGTAATTTTCTGTGCAATTTGGTGAAGTACTCATCATCCTGCCACAATTATAAGTGCAGTCCCACTGAAGAGCTTCTTAATGTCTTAATGAAGCTTTTTGTTTCATAAACTACTGAGGAAAGCATGTGATGGCAGAACATTGTAAAATAACATAATCATGTACGAGATTTCCTTCACCATTTCTGGCCATTATAGCTGAGCAAAAATTTGTTTCAAGTTTAACCACTTGGTGCCCCCAGGCCGTCATATGAGGTCCTTGAATTTGTGGGGGTATATCTGAATGATGGGTGCAGCTACAGGCATCATTCAGATATCAGCATTTTTAGGCATCCATTCCCTACACCATAAGAATGATCATAGAGGCTGTTCCACCGCTTGATCGTTCTTACGGGCAGCGAAAGGGGACCTCCCCTCTTGCCACCCTCCGATACTTCTACCGACTCACCGTTGCGATCTTTGAGTCAGAGAATGGATCTGCCACCCCAAATGCAGATCATAGAGATTTCCGGCGTACTAGGTGGTGGCCGGAGTCTCTATGATCGCCGGAGGCCGGGCGCAATGTTATGACATCATGCCCGCCCTCTGCATTCAAAAAAACTGTGCCGCCTCAACTGGGAAGCCGTGATCGTTTTTTTTTTTTTCTTCTGTATTTTCTTCTGTTTAAGCCATTCTGTTGTTGATTTACTTCTATGCTTTGGGTCATTGTCCTGTTGCAACACCCATCTTCTGTTGAGCTTCAGCTGGTGGACAGATGGCCTTAAGTTCTCCTGCAAAATGTCTTGATAAACTTGGGAATAAATTTTTCCTTTGATGATAGCAATCTGTCCAGGCCCTGATGCAGCAAAGCAGCCCCAAATCATGATTCCCCCACCACCATAATTCACAGTTGGGATAAGGTTTTGATGTTGGTGTGCTGTGCCTCTTTTTCTCCACACATGGGGGCTGATTAACTATTGTCTATGCGCCGCGCCGGTTCATGGCTTTATTAGTGTGTTGGGTGAATCCTTAATTAGGCGCATGAACGGCGTAGCAGCGGGCGCAATACATGTAATATGTAAAGCCGCCGCCAAACTCCCTGTAGAAGTCTATGGGAGATATCAAAAGTGTTCATTTTAAAGTCTAATATGCAATTTTGTCCCAGGGGACATGTATCAATGTTTTTTTTATTTTTTAAAACGGACGTTTTTTCGGGAGCAATAAATTTAAGTCAGCATTTCAAAAAGCGCATGTTTCCCATACTTAGAACTGTCCCTGCACAGAATGACATTCTGAAGGAAAAAAAGGCATTTAAAACTGACTCGCGGGTATAATGAATTATCGGCTCCCGGCAATTTAGAGAGAATTCATTCATAAAAAAAATAAAAAAAAGTGTGGTTTGGGGCCTAAGATCTTGACCGGCGTATTCTTCCATCCTCTTCTCCTTCTGCCGGCTGTAGAGAGGCTGTAGACCACTGCATTAAAAAGGAAACAATACTTACCGTTACTTTCCTGGTGATTAAACATGGCAGCAAACATTTCATGCATACACACCAGGAAAGAAGCTTAGAGACAAATCACACCTGATTTGTTAGGCCAAAACTATTTCAGCTGCAGCTGTCAAAATCTGTAGCATGAAAAAGTAAGAAAAAACAAACTTCAAAATTTGAAAGTAATTTTATTGGTCAACAAAACAAGGAAAGCAAAAAAAAAACACACACACACAAAAACAAAAATAAATGTAACAGATAAAAATATACATAGGTTCATTTCAGACAGTAAACAGCATATGGTTTATGCTTTGGAAATAACAGGATAGACCCACAGACAGGATTGAAACATTAGTTACAACATCTTGAGAAATATTTTGCAAAATAATGCAGCAGAGACAAATACATCAAAGTGAACATCATTAAAAAAAAATACATTGGCAAAAAAAACCTTGCTCAAAAACACATATCTGTTTAGCAACGACATTCTTGCCAGCCTGCCCTCTCTCAGGGCAGCTGACAAATGCTCTATACACGCTTTATATAACATGTGTGCTGACAAACTGATTGGCCCTGCATTGCAGCCTCTCTGCACCCTGATTGCTGGTCTGCTGGTGGGGTGCTGTGTGGCCGCCTGGACGCTTCCCCCGGACTGCCCCTCCCCGCCCTGGAAAAACCATCTGCTGTTGTCACTGCTGCTAGCCACGCCCCCTTGTAAGCCACGCCCCTCCAACGAGGGCCTTTTCAGTCATGGCGCCGCCGCGTCAGTGATCTATCCTGCTGGAGGAAAAATCTGCTGTCCCGGACTCTGTTGCTGACAAACTGATTGGCCCTGCATTGCAGCCTCTCTGCACCCTGATTGCTGGTCTGCTGGTGGGGTGCTGTGTGGCCGCCTGGACGCTTCCCCCGGGCCGCCCCTCCCCCCCCTGGAAAAACCATCTGCTGCTGTCACCGCTGCTAGCCACGCCCCCTTGTAAGCCACGCCCCATCCAACGAGGGCCTCTTCAGTCATGGCGCAGCCACGTCACACGGCGGACGCGCAGCAGGCGCGCTGTTGGCGCACCGGAGGCGCACCAGAGGGAAGCCCCTCTGTGCCCCTCCATGCCCATATGGACCAGGAGGGCCAGACTACTCCAAGAGAATATACGCAACATAGAAACTCAGGTAAGCTTATTTATTCTAATACATACCTGAAAAGCATAAACAACTATAACATAGGGCAATTACCTGATACAGCTAAAATCATATGTGCCCAATACGGACTTGAAAAACCACAATATTCATATGAAAAACTGTTAAGACAGCTAGTCTCCCAAGCTGTTCCACCCCCTCAGGACTTAATGGGCACTTTGTACAAGAGCCCCCCCCCCCCCCACTGCTATTTACATCATCCCAAATAAGAAAGCAACATCCCTTGCTGAAAAACCCTTGAACCTGAGCTATGTAAATGCCAGGTCCGCTGTGAAGCATGCCCTGGACATATATGATATGATTATGTCCGAGCACCCCCATTTATTCTCCATGACCGAGACATGGTTCAGTTCAGGCTCTGAAACAATTTAGTTAGTTCTCCCTTCCCCAAAAACCTTTGAGAGTCTTATCATTAAATGCTCAGTCAATCCCTGCTCATCATTTATCCTGGCCACTATATATAGACCTCCAGAATATAACGGACATTTTCTTAAAGAATTCACTAAATACATCATGCAACTAACTGCTATTCAGGACAAACTAATAATTCAAGGTGACTTCAAAGTTTGGTTAGAGCAGATTGAAGAACCACACGCCAAGGACCTCCTAGGGAACTGGAGGGTATGGGGTTCGAGCAGAAAGTTCAGGGGCCAACTCATATCCATGGTCATCAGCTTGATGCTGTACTCTCTAATGATCTCCGAGTATCAAACCTATCCACAATAGTGACAGGATGGACGGACAACTATGTGTTAAAATACACCCTGCCAGACCTAGCCCCTAGAAAAAGCTTTTCTGGACCCCCGATGGAAAGATCAAAACCTTTCCGAAAACTTTCAAAAATTAGCGAGGAAATTTTCCACTCAGCCTATATTAACAGTCACGGGAACTTAGAACAGAATTCAATTGATACAGAAAATGGTTTGGAAAAATTAGAACAGACTTTGGACGCTTTTGAACAAAAACTAATAAACACCCTGGACAAGGTAGCGCCCATCACTATGTCATACAATAGGCCCAGGAAATCGAGATCATGCCCCTGGTATTCATCCTCACTGGGAGAGTTAAAATCCAAAAGACGTCAGCTTGAAAGCAAATGGATCAGAACCAATCACCCGCAGGACAAAATGGCCTATAGGAGCCAGTGCAGAGTGTACAGCAAGCTTGTGAAAATCCAAAAAAGAAGCTATTATACTGTAACTCCCGAAATAGCCCAAGCAACTAACAAAGAAGCTGAATTATTTAAAATCACATCCAGCCTCTTTAACAACAAAAAATATTCCCCTGCTATACCATCCTCAGATAAAATGTGCTCCAGTCTCCTTAGGTAATTTGAAGCTAAGATACAGAAAATCCGGACATCTACCAACCAGGCGGTGCGACCTCTAGACCAACCCACAATATTGGGTCCTCATTTAGGCCTTAAGCAATTTTCAGATACTACGCCCGAGGAGATACTGAAGATTATGAGAGACTTAAAAGCATCATCATATTTAGATGATATCTGTCCCGGGTGGCTTATGAAGGCCAACTCCAAAACACTGGCTCCAGACATCTGCAAAGTTATTAATCTTTCGCTGCAACTAGGCATCGTCCCAGGAAAGATGAAGCATGCCATACTAACACCCCTTCTGAAAAAAGTGGGCCTTAATATAACTGATCCGCTTAACTTCAGGCCCATTTCCGCCATCCCCTTCTTGTCAAAAATTCAAGAGCAAGTTGTCTTTAGGCAGCTACAAATCTATTTTGAGGGAGGAAACTTCTTTCATTATACCCAGTCAGGGTTTCGCCCGGGAAGAGGAACAGAGATATCTGTGCTGGCCATGTGAGAAAGACTACTATCAATCCGTGATGCAGGGGGGTCGGCAGCTTTGATTCTGCTAGACCTCTCCGCAGCATTCGACACTGTCGACTATGAGATTCTGTTGGACATACTGAAAAATCTTTTTGGTCTTGACGGAGTGGTTCTGAGCTGGATAAGCTCCTTTCTCCATGAGAGAACTCATTATGTTAAGAAGAGAACACATTGGTCCACCACAAGACCTCTTACTTGTGGTGTCCCACAGGGGAGTGCTCTATCACCGCTCCTCTTTAATTGCTATGTCCGTCCTCTTGCTGATATCATCCAGAACAACAACTTGGAGTGTCAGCTTTATGCTGATGACACTCAAATTCTGGTTGATTCAGCAAGAGGACCTCAGCAGCCAGCTCAGCTGGCGAAATGCCTGGTAGAAATACAGGATTGGATGGCGGGTAATAGGCTTGGATTGAACTCAGCCAAAACCGAAGTTCTACTAATTGGTCTTGATGGCGCAGCACTGCTGGCGGCATGGCCTCCATCTCTCGGGCCCACACCCATTCCAGCTAATCAGGTAAAAAACCTAGGGGTCCTCATTGACGACACCCTCTCGTTCGTGCCCCACTTCAGAAACATCCTGCGGAATGCCAATCATCATCTGAGGCTCCTCAGAAAAGTGAAACACCTATTCACGCAAAGTAACAGATCTATACTTGCCCAAGCTTTTATCCACTCCAGATTGGATGGGGCTAACATATTTCTACTGGGTGCCCCGCAGAAATGGGTCCACAAGCTCCAGGTGGTGCAGAACCATGCTGCTCGCTTTGTTTTGGGTCTAGCGAGACGAGATCATATTAGCCTGGCTAGGAGATCACTCCATTGGCTCGCTATTGAGCAAAGATTGATCTTTAAAACGCTCTGTATCTTTTTCCGAGCATACTGGGGACTGGGCCCCAAATATTTACACAATCTAGCGATGCACTATGTACCTACGCGGCCTGGAATGGCCCTGACTACTCAGACACCAATGATGTCATGTACTCTTTCTATAGATTTCCTTGTTTCTTTTTCCTTATCATATTCTTTAAAGCTCCTTGGCCTTTTTCTTTTGTTTACCTAAGAACCGAATCCTTTTTTTTTTAGTCTCTGTCATCTTCTTTTCTTTTTCTTTTTTTTTTTTTTTTTTTTTATTACTGTGGATTGATTCTAGGTAACACCTAACAAGCGGCGCTTAGACGCTCACCCCCCAGTGGGTATTTGGCGCCTAACCAAGCTTAAAATCAAATCAAATCAAATGATGCAATTGAAAACACATGGACAAAGTTCAGTCTCTAGTTTGGGTGAACTTGTAACTTGTTACACCTGTTAAGGATGTCCTTAAATTACTAGCCCAAAAAACACGCTCTATGAGCATGCTCAGAGACATCCAATTGATTTTCACCCACAAAAAGCAACATCAAATTCAAATTCTAAATGCCTGGGCATGCTTAGTTAAACCGAAATGCAGAAACATAAACAAAGCTGCAATGGCCGCTGAAAGCATGAGATCTGTTTTTTTTTTTCCCCTGAACTCATGCTTTCCAACCTGAAGGGGAGGTCTTATCGAATTATTACGTAACAAAAATATATAATAATAATTAAAACGCCCCTGTCCCTAGTAGCTCGCATTTAGAAGAGAACACGCATGTAAGTCCCGCCCACATATGTAAACACCGTTCAAACCACACATGTGAGGTATTGACACGTGCGTTAGAGCGAGAGCAATACTTTTCGCACTAGACCTCCTCTGTAACTCTAAACTGGTAACCTGTAAAAAAAAAAACAAGCGTCGCCTAAGTCCTGAAGTTTGGCGCCATTCCATGAGTGTGTGCAATATTAAAGCATGACAAGTTAGGTATCTATTTACTCGGTGTAACATCATCTTTCACATTATCACAAAAAATTGGGCTAACTTTACTGTTTTGTTATTTTTTAACCACTTGCCTACTGTGCACCTACACCCCCTTCCTGCCCAGACAAAATTTTAGCTTCCGGCACTGCGTCGCTTTAACTGACAATTGCGCGGTCGTGCGATGTGGCTCCCAAACAAAATTTACATCCTTTTTTTCCCCATTTCTTTTGGTGGTATTTGATCGCCCGTGCGGTTTTTATTTTTTGCGCTATAAACAAAAAAAGAGCGACAATTTTGAAAAAAGATTTTGCTATAATAAATATCCCATTAAAAAAATAAAAATAAATATCTCAGTTTAGGCTGATATGTATTCTTCTACATATTTTTGGTAGAAAAAAATTAAAAATAAAATCGCAATAACCGTATAGTGACTGGTTTGCGCAAAAGTTATATTGCCTACAAAATAGGGGACATAATTATGATTTTATTTTTTATTTTATTTTTACTAGGAATGGCGGCGATCTTCGATTTTTTTTTGGGACTGGGACATTATAGCAGGCACATCGGACACTTTTGACACATTTTTGGGACCATTTACATATATACAGTGAACAATGCTCTAAATATGCATTGATAACTGTATAAATGTAACTGTCTCAATTGTCGGCAATCGCGTGTGCCCGGCGGCCATCGCAGCCACCGGGCACACGCACGGTGTTCTAAGTGACGCGCCCCTAGCAGCTTTAAATGACAGGACTACATATGACGTCCTGTCAGGACACTAGAGTAAGTATCCTGCCCGCCGTCATGTGACGGTGGGCGGATATCAAGTGGTTAACCACTTGAGCCCCGGACCATATTGCTGGTCAATGACCAGGCCAGTTTTTGCGATTCGGCACTGCAACGTTTTAACTGACAATTGCGCGGTCGTGCGACGTGGTGCCCAAACAAAATTGACGACCTTTTTTTTACCACAAATAGAGCTTTTTTTGGTGGTATTTGATCACCTCTGATTAAACCTACGCCTACCCAGAAAAACAGTGTGGGGTTCCCCCCAGATCCAGACCAAACCCTTATGTAAGCACGCAGTCTGGATAGACAGGAATGGGGGTGTTGAGGGCATGTACCAGACTGCATGCCCTCAACATGGGGGAGTGTGTGCTTTGGGGAAGGGGGGCACTGCCCCCCACCCCAAAGCACTCTTGTCCCCATGTCGATGGGGACAAGGGCCTTTTCCTGACAACCCTGGCCATTGGTTGTCGGGGTATGCGGGCGGAGGGCTTTTCAGAACCTGGGAGCCCCCTTTAATAAGGTGGCCCCCACATTTCAGCCCCCCACCCTATGTGAATGAGTATGGGGTACATCGTACCCCTACCCATGCACCTGGGGAAAAATGTAAAGTTAAAAAAAACACACAACACAGATTAATAAAATAATGTATTTGTCAGCTGGGGGGGGTCTTCTGCCGGGCCCCCCACTCCTTTAAGCTCTTTTACATTCGGGGGGGCCACAGGCTTCAATGTTTTCTGCCAGGGGGGGCCACCCCCACTGCCTTCTCTGGCATCTTCCGCCAGTGCCCCCCACCCCTTTAAGCTCTATTACATTCGGTAGGGGCCGTGGGCTTTGACGTTTTCTGCCGGGGGGCCACCCCCTAGTCTTTTCCGGTGTCTTCCGCCGGGGGCCCCCCACCCCTTTAAGCTCTTTTACATTCGGGGGGGGCCCGCAGGCTTCAACATTTTCTACCGGGGGGGCCAACCCCCGCTCTTCTCCGGTGTCTTCCGCCGGGGGCCCTCACCCCTTTAAGCTCTTTTACATTCGGGGGGCGCAGGCTTTGTATTCTTCTGCCGGGGGGTGCGCCACCCCCGGTCTTCTTCGGTGTCTTCCGTCGGGGGCCGCAGGCTTCGAAGTTTTTCTGCCGGGGGTGCGCCACTCCCCTGGTCTTTTCTCCGCTGTCTTGTCTGTTGCCTCTTCTGCCTGGCTCCTCCGCGGGGGCCAGGGCTTCTCTCCGCTGTCTTCTTCCTTCTCTTCCATTTGATGTTGACATGACGAGGTCTCCCGCTGTAATGCCGTCTGAGCGGTGGGCATCGACTTGTATAGGCATAGGGCCTGGTCACCGGGTGATGCCACCATGTGACCTCAACCTTTGTGACATCACATTCCTGGGGCATGATGGGAATGTGATGTCACAAAGGTTGAGGTCACACCCGGTGACCACGCCCTATGCCTATATAAGTTGATGTGCATCGTCCAGACGGCACTACAGCGTAAGACCTCGTCGTGTCAACATCGAATGGAAGAGAAGAAGGAAGAAGATAGCGGAGAGAATCCCTGGCCCCTGCGGAGGTGCCAGGCAGAAGAGGCAATGACAAGACAGTGGAGAAAAGACCGCGGGAGTGGCGCACCCCCCGGCAGAAAACGAGGAAACCCCATTGCCCCGGCGGAAGACACCGGAGAAGACCGGGGGGGACGCACCCCCCGGCAGAAGACTATGAAGCCTGCGTCCCCCCCAATGTAAAAGGGGTTGGGGGCCCCGGTGGAAGGCAACGGAGAAGAATGGGGTGGGTGCCGCCCCCTTCGGCAGAAAACACGAAGCCCAGGGCCCCGGCAGAAGAGAGAAGATCGGCCTACACCCCCCTTGTAAAAGAGCTTAAAGAAAAAAGGGGGGGCCCCGGCAGAAGACCCCCGGAGCTGACTAATAAATTATTTTAATAATCTGTGTGGTGTGTTTTTTTACTTTACACTTTTCCCCCAGGTTAATGGGTAGGGGTACGATGTACCCCATACTCATTCACATATGGTGGGGGGCCGGAATCTGGGGGCCACCTTATTAAAGAGGGCTCCCAGATTCCGATTAGCCCCCGCCCGCAAACCCGACAACCAACGGCCATGGTTGTCGGGAAGAGGCTCTTATCGACATGGGGACAAGAGTGCTTTGGGGTGGGGGGGCAGTGCCTCCCTCCCCCAAACCACACACTCCCCCCTGTTGAGGGCATGCGGTCTGGTATGGCTCAGGAGGGGGGGCGCTCGCTCGTCCTCACCCCCATTCCTGTCCAGCCAGACTGCGTGCTGGAATAAGGGCTTGGTCTGGATCTGGGGGAACCCCACGGTGTTTTTTCGGCGTAGGTTTAACCCCTTACGTTCCAGACCAAGCCTAAGAGCCTGGTATGCACCTGGAGGGGAACCCGTGCCGTTTTTTGTTTGAAATTTGGCATGGAGTTCCCCTTCATGGTCAGCGCAAGCTGAAAACAGGTCGGGGATTCACGTGCGCTGCATCACGCCGCACAATTATGGGTACGCTGCTTGGTATTTACCAAGATTTTCCCTGTGTACTGACAAGGCATACGTGAATCTCCGAAAATGCTGTGTACGCATGCCCAGTATGCAAATGAACCTCCCGTGGTTCAGGCGTACTGTGCAGCCGTACGGCACTGTTTTCCCAAAAATGACTTTCACTTTCAATTCGGCCCATAAATGTTAAACAAACACATGTCACTACACTTCTCCACATCACCCCACATTCCCCCTAATAAACTCCCTGCCAAAACCCCTCTATTTACATTTCTAAATGCCGTGCACCAGGTCTATAGAGGCGCAGCATGCGTCCTCTCCTGGGAGCACTAGGCATTGTAGTAAATAAAGAAATACACTGCACTGCCAGCATATTTCTTTAGTAAATGTAAAAATGGCTGTTACTCCTGCCTGTGCACCATGAATCATGGCGCAGAGGCTTGGTAAATCAGCCCCATAGTGTTGTGTGTTTCTTCCAAACAACTCAACTTTGGTTTCATCTGTCCACAGAATATTTTGCCAGTACTGCTGTGGAACATCAAGGTGCTCTTGTGCAAACTGTAAACGTGCAGCAATGTTTTGTTTTTTTTGGACAGCAGTGGCTTCCTCTGTGGTATCCTCCCATAAAATACATTCTTGTTTAGTGTTTTACGTATCGTAGATTTGCTAACAGGGATGTTAACATATGCCAGAGACTTTTGTAAGTCTTTAGATGACACTCTAGGATTCTTCTTCACCTCATTGAGCAGTCTGTGCTGTGCTCTTTACAGGACGGCTACTCCTAGGGAGAGTAGCAGCAGAGCTGAACTTTCTCCATTTATAGACTGATGAACAGCAAGGCTTTTATAACCCTTTCCAATTCTTAATCGTAGGTCTTCTGAGAGCTCTTTTGTGCGTGGCATCATTCACAGCAGGCAATGCTTCTAAACTACAGTCAGTCAGTGTTAGAGCTTGAGAGAGCAGGACGCTCTCAAACGAGTCGGCTCTCTCCCATGGATAGCACAGATTAGGCTGCTAGGCAGGCAGGCTCCTGCAAACCCCTTGCTGCATGATACAATCTGCAGCCCCTAGGACCAGCTCCTTCCTCCCCTTGGACTCCCTCTTCTCCAGGTAGGACCCTGTCTTTTTAGGGCACTCTACCTCTACCTCCACTGCAACTGTTGGCGGCCGTCCTTGTCAGGACAAGCCGCTACATCTTACGGCTCTCCCCCTCTCCTCTACCCCTCATCCCCACCCACACTCAAGGCACCCCCCCCCCCCCGCCGCCTCTCTGGCTCAGTTCTGCAGCTTCTCCCCGATCCTGCTGGCATCCGCGCCGGCTTGCTCACATATGCGGCCGCCGCGGCTTAGGAAAGACCGCGGCTCCAGCCGCGGCCTAGCGGCGCGCCGCTCCTACGCCCAGGAAATAACCTGGAAACGGCCCAAAACACCCCCCCTACCGCTGGAGGATCCCATCCACCCCCCAGTTCACCATAGCCATCCATCCACCCAGCTGACAGCCCCCCAGCATATGCCCTGTGTCTTGGTCGGTGGCCATCTTGGTACACCCCAGAAACAGAGACACCTCTCACCCCCCCTTTTCCTCCTTCACAACCAATACTGCTTGATCCAGGGTTCTTGTCCGATTGCCTCCCAGGGATCAGGAATGAATTTTTTTTCCCTGGCCTCCGCTCATTGGCTCAGCACGGCCAGGTTTTTTTTTGCCTTCCTCTGGACCAAACCCGGAGAGAGGATTTAATGAATCCCTCTCCATCGCCATTTAAACATCATAGCCCCCCCCCCCCCGACAACTGCAACTATGGCTCTTTTGCAATATTCTGCAGAAACCATTTGGGGTCTGAGGCGATTCGCCACAGTCTTACCAACCGTCAACAAAAAGGCCTTAAAATTAGAGCAACTATTGAGAACCGATCAACGATCGACTATCAAGAGTTTCAGCCATTTAACCCAGCTTAAGCACATATCGTGTGCTCTGATCAACGCAAGATCGGCAGTAAAACACCGATCAGAAATCCATGATTTCATTCTACAATATGATTTAGACTGCCTTTTTATTACAGAAAGCTGGCTCACAGCCGACTGTAACACCATTCTAGGAGAACTGGTGCCAGAAAACTACCGCATTATAACGGAAAACAGAATAGGGCAAAGAGGTGGAGGCCTGGCGGTGATCCACAGGATTCATCTTGTGATCACCAAACCAGTCCTTCAAAATCCTCTTCCATTTATGGAAACCCTTACCCTGCAACTGCAAGCAAACCCCCAGGAGACCGTCCACATTCTTCTCTGCTATAGGCCACCTGGACCAAAATCGCAGCTACTCACATCATTGACGGAGTTTATCTCCACTTATACCCTTAACAGCAAACACCTTTTGCTGCTCGGGGACTTCAATCTCTGGGCGAACTCCTCTCAGGATCCTGTTGCCGACGCCTGTATTGACCACCTGGAAGGATTAGGGCTACAGCAACTAGTATGTGGGCCCACACATCTTTCTGGTCACACACTTGACTTAATTTTCGGACAAAATCTGAAAATAAGCATTATGGAAAATGAACCATTGCCATGGACAGATCACCATGCAATTAAATTCATAATTCCCAAAATCCCCCCATTGAGAAAAACACCCAAGCCGGTGACAATACACTGGACTAGATCTCATAAGAAGCTCCATTCGGAACTCTTCAAATCTACCTTGGGAAATAAAATAAAAATAATCCAACCACTTCTAACAGCCTCAGAAACACTGGATGCCATAAATGCAGCCCTACTACAGTCAGCCGACTTAGTAGCACCGAAACGCAAAACCCGCATCCAGAAAAACAAGTCCGGCTGGTTCAACAACCAACTGTCACTACTGAAGCAAGAGCGCAGAAGGGCGGAAGCCGCCTGGAAAAGAAGCGCTTCAGAGGAGAACCTCATCATCTACAAGGAATTAACAAGAAAATACCATAAAGAAATCTTTAAAGCCAAGAAACATCATTTTTCTGTGGCTATCAATAGCGCTTTAAATCGCCCCCGCGAACTCTTCAAGTTGGTCACTCAGACCATGAACCCAGGTTGCCTGGAAGCCCCCAATTTAGATACCCAAGAATTTTGCGATGAACTATCGGATTTCTTCATTAATAAAATTGAGGGAATCCGGGAAAGCATTTGGCAAATCAATACCCCTCTCAACCCCCATCCCAACCAACCACATAACATCCATAGAAACCATCGACAATCAACGATGTTCACTCTGGAACCCATCTCCATCGATGCCACTAAAAATATCATCGGTACTTTGCGAAACAGCACAGCGCCAAATGATATTATCCCCACTAAACTGCTGAAGGAATGTGCCGACATCTTGGCACCACCTATCACGCAGCTTATAAACCAGTCATTTAAGGAAGGCATAGTGCCCTCCCTGCTGAAAGAGGGCACAATCAAGCCCATCTTGAAAAAGCCTACCCTGGATCCCAAGGACCCAGCTCACCGCCGTCCCATAACAGGCCTTAACGTTCTCTCCAAGGTAATGGAAAAAGTAGTGGTAAAACAGCTACAACAGCATCTGGATACCCACAACCTACTTGATCCATTTCAATCAGGCTTCCGTCCCGGACACGGAACGGAAACAGCATTACTCAAAATATGGGATGACGCCCTTGAGGCCGCAGACGAAGGAGAATCCTCTCTCCTGGTTCTGCTGGACCTAAGCGCAGCCTTTGACACGGTGGACCACAAACTTTTATTGACTCGGCTGGCTGAGGTAGCCAGAGTCGCAGAAGGTGATCTACCATGGTTTTCCTCCTTTTTGGAAAACCGATCACAAACAGTGAATTTGGGACCGTTCACCTCTGAAAAACGCACGTTGTCATGTGAAGTGCCTCAAGGATCCCCTTTGTCACCGGTGCTCTTCAACATCTATCTTCGCCCTCTCTTCGAAATTATCAGTAGCCAAGATCTACTTTATCACTCATATGCAGACGACACGCAACTGTATTTTCGCATCTGCAACAAAAAGGATCATCATCTCAGTTTAGAGAAATGTCTCTCTTTGATAGAAAACTGGATGACTAAGAGTTATCTTAAACTCAACAGTTCCAAAACAGAACCTCTTCTGTTTCACGCCAGTCGCAAGAGTCAACTGGCAACTACTTGGAAACCCCCGCCCATTTTGGGCCAGATCATCACCCCTAGCTCCAAAGTCAAAAGTCTCGGTGTCATCTTCGACACCTACATGACTATGGACACACAAATAGGGTCAGTAGTCAGCGGATCTCATCATCTGCTGCGCCTACTACGCAGACTTACTCCATTTATTCCCAAAGAAGACATAGCAGTCGTGGTAGGAACAATTGTAAACTCCAGATTAGACTATGCAAATGCCCTTTACCTCGGACTCCCAAAGTACCAAATCGCTCGTCTGCAAGTCGTTCAAAATACGGCCGCCAGACTTGTGACTGGGAAAAAACCCTGGGAATCCATCTCACCTTCACTGAGATCCCTTCATTGGTTGCCAGTAAAGGACAGAATTGCTTTCAAAGCACTCTGTCTGACACATAAGTGCATCCATGGGAAGGCCCCGCAATATCTATGCGAAAAGATAGAAGCCCACAATTCCAATCGCGTTCTGCGATCCACCCACCAAAATCTGGTCAAGGTACCCAAAGCCAGATACAAGTCCAAAGGAGAAAGAAGGTTTGCTTTCCAAGGTCCCAGACTATGGAACGCTTTACCAACCAGCATTCAGTTGGAGGAGAACCACCTGACCTTCAGAGGCAGATTAAAACTCTGCTCTTCTGATGTCAAGAGAGACAGAAACAACAAGCGCCCAGAGGCGATTTGGTTCGCATGTGCCGCGCTAGTATGTGGGCCCACACATCTTTCTGGTCACACGCTTGACTTAATTCTCAGACAAAATCTGAAAATAAGCATTATGGAAAATGAACCATTGCCATGGACAGATCACCATGCAATTAAATTCATAATTCCCAAAATCCCCCCATTGAGAAAACACCCAAGCCGGTGACAATACACTGGACTAGATCTCATAAAAAGCTCCATTCGGAACTCTTCAAATCTACCTTGGGAAAGAAAATAAAAATAATCCAACCACTTCTAACAGCCTCAGAAACACTGGATGCCATAAATGCAGCCCTACTACAGTCAGCCGACTTAGTAGCACCGAAACGCAAAACCCGCATCCAGAAAAAACAAGTCCGGCTGGTTCAACAACCAACTGTCACTACTGAAGCAAGAGCGCAGAAGGGCGGAAGCCGCCTGGAAAAGAAGCGCTTCAGAGGAGAACCTCATCATCTACAAGGAATTAACAAGAAAATACCATAAAGAAATCTTTAAAGCCAAGAAACATCATTTTTCTGTGGCTATCAATAGCGCTTTAAATCGCCCCTGCGAACTCTTCAAGTTGGTCACTCAGACCATGAACCCAGGTTGCCTGGAAGCCCCCAATTTAGATACCCAAGAATTTTGCGATGAACTATCGGATTTCTTCATTAATAAAATTGAGGGAATCCGGGAAAGCATTCGGCAAATCAATACCCCTCTCAACCCCCATCCCAACCAACCACATAACATCCATAGAAACCATCGACAATCAACGATGTTCACTCTGGAACCCATCTCCATCGATGCCACTAAAAATATCATCGGTACTTTGCGAAACAGCACAGCGCCTAATGATATTATCCCCACTAAACTGCTGAAGGAATGTGCCGACATCTTGGCACCACCTATCACGCAGCTTATAAACCAGTCATTTAAGGAAGGCATAGTGCCCTCCCTGCTGAAAGAGGGCACAATCAAGCCCATCTTGAAAAAGCCTACCCTGGATCCCAAGGACCCAGCTCACCGCCGTCCCATAACAGGCCTTAACGTTCTCTCCAAGGTAATGGAAAAAGTAGTGGTAAAACAGCTACAACAGCATCTGGATACCCACAACCTACTTGATCCATTTCAATCAGGCTTCCGTCCCGGACACGGAACGGAAACAGCATTACTCAAAATATGGGATGACGCCCTCGAGGCCGCAGACAAAGAAGAATCCTCTCTCCTGGTTCTGCTGGACCTAAGCGCAGCCTTTGACACGGTGGACCACAAACTTTTATTGACTCGGCTGGCTGAGGTAGCCAGAGTCGCAGAAGGTGATCTACCATGGTTTTCCTCCTTTTTGGAAAACCGATCACAAACAGTGAAATTGGGACCGTTCACCTCTGAAAAACGCACGTTGTCATGTGGAGTGCCTCAAGGATCCCCTTTGTCACCGGTGCTCTTCAACATCTATCTTCGCCCTCTCTTTGAAATTATCAGTAGCCAAGATCTACTTTATCACTCATATGCAGACGACACGCAACTGTATTTTCGCATCTGCAACAAAAAGGATCATCATCTCAGTTTAGAGAAATGTCTCTCTTTGATAGAAAACTGGATGACTAAGAGTTATCTTAAACTCAACAGTTCCAAAACAGAACCTCTTCTGTTTCACGCCAGTCGCAAGAGTCAACTGGCAACTACTTGGAAACCCCCGCCCATTTTGGGCCAGATCATCACCCCTAGCTCCAAAGTCAAAAGTCTCGGTGTCATCTTCGACACCTACATGACTATGGACACACAAATAGGGTCAGTAGTCAGCGGATCTCACCATCTGCTGCGCCTACTACGCAGACTTACTCCATTTATTCCCAAAGAAGACATAGCAGTCGTGGTAGGAACAATTGTAAACTCCAGATTAGACTATGCAAATGCCCTTTACCTCGGACTCCCAAAGTACCAAATCGCTCGTCTGCAAGTCGTTCAAAATACGGCCGCCAGACTTGTGACTGGGAAAAAACCCTGGGAATCCATCTCACCTTCACTGAGATCCCTTCATTGGTTGCCAGTAAAGGACAGAATTGCTTTCAAAGCACTCTGTCTGACACATAAGTGCATCCATGGGAAGGCCCCGCAATATCTATGCGAAAAGATAGAAGCCCACAATTCCAATCGCGTTCTGCGATCCACCCACCAAAATCTGGTCAAGGTACCCAAAGCCAGATACAAGTCCAAAGGAGAAAGAAGGTTTGCTTTCCAAGGTTTGCTTTTACCAACCAGCATTCGGTTGGAGGAGAACCACCTGACCTTCAGAGGACAGATTAAAACTCTGCTCTTCTGATGTCAAGAGAGACAGAAACAACAAGCGCTCAGAGGCGATTTGGTTCGCATGTGCCGCGCTATATACGTTTTTCATTCATTCATTCATGAAAAGCAAACCCAGAACTGGTGTGTGTTTTTTATAGGGCAGGGCAGCTGTAACCAACACCTTAAATCTCATCTCATTGATTGAACTCCAGTTGGCTGACACCTCACTCCAATTAGCTCTTGGAGTCATTAGTCTAGGGGTTCACATACTATTTCCACCTGCACTGTGAATGTTTACATGGTGTGTTTAATAAAAACATGGTAACATTTAATTCTTTGTGTGTTATTAGTTTAAGCAGACTGAGATTGTCTATTGTTGTGACTTAGATGAAGATCAGATCACATTTTATGACCAATTTGTGCAGAAATCCATATCATTCCAAAAGGGTTCACATACTTTTTCTTGAAACTGTATTACAAAAAATATATAAAATAACGAATTTAGTCATCAGTGTAGGCCAATATATACCATATTCTTCTACATATTTGTGGTAAAAATAGGCGTATATTAATTGGTTAGCACAAATAAGTTATCCCATCTACAAACTGGGATAGATTTAGGGACTTTTTATTGTTTTTACTTTAAAATTGTGCACACTCGTGTAATGGCAACAAACTATGATGCCTAAAAATCTCCACTAGAATTATTGCTCTTACTCTAACGTTATCAGCAATACATCACATGTCTGGTGTGAACACATGAGCTCAGAGGGTTGGGGCGCTTTAAAAAATGTTTTTTATTTTTACACTGTCCCTTTATTTTTTGTAATCACTTATATTCCTGTTACAATAGGGTGACCAGACGTCCCTGGTTTTCCGGGGACAATCCCTGGATTGAGGACACTGTCCCTGGACCAAGTCTGTCCCCAGTTTTGTCCTCGGATTGGATTTGAACATGGGCTAGGGCAATTTCAAAGACAGTCAGTGCAGAATAAAAAAAAAAAATGTGAATGTATTTTTTTCATTATCTGTGCCCCTTTCTGATGATCATGTGCTGGTCGGAGTGGAGGGAATATTTCTTCAGTTTCGGGTGCATGCCCATTCAACTCCGCTGTTCTGCTTTGGCTCAAGTCCCAGCTAGCTTCCTGCCTGTTTATCTCCTTGCCACTCCACTTCCTGGTGGAGTGATCTTCCTCCGCTCCCCACCCAGTAGTAGCCAGATGCGGTGCTGTGTAATGTAAAAGGGGTCCAGAGGTGCGGTGCTGTGTAATGTAAAAGGGGTCCAGATGGGCGGTGCTAATTTTTAAGTCGATCATTTTGTACGGCCCCCCAATGATGTTACAAAAATCCAAATTGCCCTTGGCAGAAAAAAGGTTCCCCACCCCTGCTCTACGCCCACAATGAATAGAATCACTATAGCACACTATAATGCTGCGTACACACGGTCGTTTTTTGTCTTGAAAAACGTTGTTTTTTCTCATGAAAAAAAAACGAAGTTTTTCAAACTTCATTTTAAAAAACTACGTTGCCTACACACCATCATTTTCTGAAAATGCTCTTGCAAAGTGCGGTTACGTACACCACGTTCGACGGCACTCTGTTCCATTGAAGCTCCCGTCTCATAACTTGCTTCTGAGCATGCGCGGGTTTAAAAACTTTGTTTTAAACATTGTTTTGCCCACACACGATCATTTTTTATGACACAAAAAATGACATTCAGAAAAACAACATAAAAAATTCAAGCATGTTCGAATTATTTTTTGTCCGTTTTTTTGAAGACATAAAACAACGTTTTGTCCACACACGGTCATTTTAAATGACGTTTTTTAAAACGTTGTTTTTTATCATCACCAAAAGTTTTTTGGCGGGAAAAATGCAAAACGCTGAAAACGCTAATAAACACTCAAAAACGCAGCTCACCAGTGGTTTTTAGCGTTTTTTTATCCATTGGAAAAAGAAAAGAAAAACTAATAAACGCTACACTGAAAAACGCTATTGTAAAAACGCAAAAAAAAAGCCTAATGC
The DNA here is from genome assembly GCA_029574335.1 of Rana kukunoris. Lineage (NCBI taxonomy): Eukaryota > Metazoa > Chordata > Amphibia > Anura > Ranidae > Rana > Rana kukunoris. The sequence continues at coordinate 470,299,134 of CM056049.1, forward strand.
CGCGTACACACGATCATTTTTCGTCATTTAAAATGATCGTGTGTGGGCTTCACATCGTTTTTCATCTTCTGAAAAACGACAAAAAAAAATTGAGCATGCTGCATTTTTTAACGTCATTTTAAAAAATTTAGTTTTTTGGGTTGTGGGCTAAAACGACGTTAAAAACTACGTTTTAAACTCAGAAGCAAGTTATGAGACGGGAGCTTGAATGGATTTTCCCCTTTAGAGTGCTGTCTTACGTGTTGTACGTCACCGTGCTTTGCTCATCATTTTCTAATGTTCGATGTGAGCTTGTTGTTGGAAAATCCGACTATGTGTATGCTCCATCGGACATTTGCTGTCGGAATTTCAGACAAAGAATGTTTGAGAGCTGGTTCTCAATTTTTCCGACAACAAAAGTTATTGTCGGAAATTTCAATCTTTTGTAGCACAAAAATCCTACACATGCTCGGAATCAATTTGACGCATGCTCAGAATCATTGAACCTAATTTTTCTCGGCTTGACGTAGTGTTGTACGTGAGCGTTCTTGATGTTCGGAATTTCCCACAACATTTGTGTGACCGTGTGTATGCAAGATAAGTTAGAGAGAACAATCCGTAAAAAAAATTCCACGGTTTTGATGTCGGAATGTCCGATCGTGTGTACGTGGCATTATAGCGTGGGGTGTGTCTATGAGCAATGAGCCATGATTGAGCACAAGCTCCAGCACTGAACCCTGTCCTGCATCCTTCCCAGCTGCTAGCAGAGTTACCAAGTGCACCGTGAAGGTAATATAACGTCCCTGACAAGGCTTGCTGGACCATGAGTCAACAGTAACGTGAACCTTGCTGCTGACCGCCCTGACCAACAAGGCCAAAACCTGCCACTGTGGTACAGCACATTCTGCTAATTCACGAAAGTGGGCAGAGTCTACCAGATGAAAAAGCAGCAGTTGTAGTGCTAGCAATTTGGCCAGGCTAGCATTTAGATGCTGAGCATGAAGATGGCTGGGACAGTATTATTTTTTTTATGGCTAGCAAAATTTTCCTGGTGAAATCAACAAGTGATGTACTGCTAGCAGATTGGGTGTAAGTATCTGTGGCACCCATTAATATACCATCATTACTCTCAGTGGGGGGTTTTGAGAGGACTTGAGGTATAATAGGGGTAGAGATCCCAGATGAAGAGCAAGGAGAAGTCTGCATTTTTTTTATAATGTGGGTCTTTCAGGTGCTGTTGCCAACGGACTGCATGGCAGGTCATCATATGTCTTGTCAAGCATGTGGTGCTCAAGCAGCTAGTGTTCTGGCCACACTTGATCCTCTTCAGACAGAGATTGCAAACAGCAATGCTGTGGTCTGCTGCACATGTGCTGAAAAGATCACACCCCAATGAATTTTAGAAAGTCAGCAGGGTGTCAGCAGCGTCCTGCACCTGTGGAGCTCTGTGGCATGATGCAATAGGGTGGCTGCCATTAACTGGCCCCTGGAGGACATCCTGCCTTGTTGAACTTGTGCCTCCTTCTCCTCCTCCACTTTTCTCCTCTGTTCTCTCAGGCACCCAAATACAGTCAGTGACCTCATCATCCCCTCCCTCCTCATCACTGGAGCAAACTTGGCAGTAAGCTGCAGCTTGGGGAACATGACAGCTAGTTTTTTGTCCCTTCGTGGCACCCCCTCTCGAGGCTCACGTTACTCCCTTGCTTGAATTGTTAACCAACATCAGAGCATTCAAATTGTATTCAAAATCTTCCTGCGGCATGTAACCGACAATATATTCAATGAATTCAGTTGACTCCTCCATGCATGAGGGTGGGGCTATGGAAGGAGTAGCTATGGACAAGAAGTCGGTGGAATGTTTCGCTTTGGCAGCTGAGGTGGAAGGCAAACTAGTATAAGCCTGGGTGACAGAGGATGAGGAGGATGAGGACAACTTAGTTATTCACTCCATCAACTCTTCTGCATGTTGTGGCTCAAAAACATGGAAAGCAGCGGAAAAAAAGGATGTGCGTGCTCTGCCTGCAGAGGATGCACTATGTCTGCAACCACCACTTTTCACTGTAGACAACTGTAGAAAAAAACAAACAGTGGTGACACAGAAGGAAGACCACCTTCGATTGTAAGTGTGCAGCAATTGTGGAGAATATTTTTTCACTGATGCAAAAAAAAAAAAATTAAGAAAGGCCAGCTTCTGCTGGAGAAAAAATTAAAAAGGCCCCCAAAAAAGGGAACCACTGCTGATGCAGAATGAGAAACAGAAGGGGGAACAGCAATTATGCCCTAAATATTTTAAGTGCTGCTGCTGCGCCGTAGAAAAAAAAAAGTATAACACTGCTGTGTTGTGTGTTGACGTAGAAGAAATAATACCTGGGACACAGAAGGAGAAGTACTAATAATGCAGAAACAGAACCTGATACTGCACCACAACACTGTGTTATTCACACTGGACTACACTGTATTATATAATCTACGCTGCACTATATACTCTGCACTGCACTATATTATATACATATATATTATATACTCTGCACTGCACTATATGCCTTTCACTGTATTATAGACACTTCACTGCCTGCACTGTATTATATATTATACACTGACTGCACTGTATTATATATTCTAATCTACACTGAATCCATTAACTAACCTGCCTAATCTCTCTTCACTGTAACACTGTAACACACTACATACGGCCACCGTTGATAGCAGCCTTATATAGCGTATACGTAGCCCCTGAGCCATGATTGACCAAAGGCACCATGCCTTTGGCCAATCATAGCTCTCACAGCACATTGTTCTCTTTAATGATGCACCAAGGATTTAAACCTGTCTCATCCTGGTTCAGGATGTCTCACCTGTCCTCCAGTAAGGCTGATCAATTTCTGCTCTAGCCATACAGTCTGTGGAAAGTGAAAGGGGAACCCTGGAGTCATGGTTTTACATGTTGCTTCTGGGTCAGCAATAAGAAGGGGAAAAGAGTAGACATGTGCAATTTTTTTCGTTACGAATACGTTTTCCGTCATTATTCGTTATTTTCGTTGATTCGTTAACCTACGAATAAACGAATGGTTTAGCGCAAATAATAACGAATAACGATATTTCCAAAAATAACGAATATGGAAAACTACGAAGATATAAACTACTAAATGTAAAAGAACAACACAACGAAAGAAAAAATAAATGAAAACATAGAAATAACGAAAATACGGAACACAAAAAAAAAATCATAATTACGAAAAATAAACGAAAATGCAAACTTACTAATATAGAAGAACGGAAAGAAAACAACTGAAATGCCGAACAAAGAATAATAAACGAAAAGCAAAACTAAACGAAAAATAAATTACAAATCTTCGGAAAACGGAAATGAAATAACGTAAATTCACTTTCATTAGTACTGCCCCAATGAGCTTCTTTCCTATTACCTAGTGGCTCCTTGACCTTGTGTCTTTATCTGTGTTAGACTGCAGTGCATTCCATCCAGAGTCCAGGGTGTGTTTGGGTAGGTTGCACCGGTTTTGTGGATCTGTCAAGTCAATCGCAGTAAATTACGATGTTTTACAAAATTACGACGAATAGTGTGTCGAATAAACGTAAAATGTATTTTAACAGAATTACGAATGCAAAAAATCTACAAAAGAACGTTGTTACAATCAAATGAAATTAGACACGAAAATACGAATGATCATAAAGCAACGAAAATTAATTTCTTACGAAAATACAAACGCGGCATGATGGAAAATATAATGTAAATATGAATATCAAAACAACGAAAAATAAACCAACGTAAAAACGAATGAACGAATAAATTCATTGTAAAAATACGAACGAGGCAGAATACAACATTCAACGAAAATACTAATCTCGAATCAACAAAATATAAACTAACATAAAAAAACGGAAACGGAAAAGAAAGTGTTACAAAAATACTAAAGAGTACGAATACGATAACTAACGTCTTACGAAATCACGACTCGTTACGAATCACGATAAACGAACAGAAACGAAACAGAAATAAACGAAAATTTTTGTTGTGCACATGTCTAGAAAAGAGCAGGCAGATATCCACTCTGCTTCCTTCCTGTAGCCAGCAGCATCTGGCATGCTGATCCCAGATGCACTGATGGTCCCACAAAGAAACGGATACATGGAGGAGATGGACACAAGGTCCCTCCAAAGGTCAGCTGTCAGGTGGAAGCAATTCTGTGGCCACCATCCCCCCCCCCCCCCGGTGGTGGCCACAGAATTGCTTCCACCTTGTCAAATACACACACACTCCCAATGGCTGCATCTGACCCCTACTGTCATTTCCATATGACGTATGTTGATGGCAGTGAGGGTGTTAAGAGAAAGTAGGAAGTTTGTGTGAGTGATAAGGATGGTGACTTGTTAACATTCTGCCTGCACTGCTGAGACACAATATTGTCATTGAGTGACATTGCTAATTAATTGCACTGTATTTATGAAGATCTAAAAAGATATTACTTTCAAAACAATTCCATTGAATAAGTTTTACAAACATATTTTTTGAGCTAACTGACATATAATTTAGAGCACTACCTAACCTGGTTACACACAATTAAAAAAATATATACATATTTTTTTTACAACATAGGACTCTTGTTATAATGGAGTCCTTCAGGATTCATAATGTTCAAATGGCAGTGGGCAAAATCTGAAATGACCAGATATGATACTGATAAATGCTTTCCTGTACCCTGACCTGCCTTTCACAGCAAAAATGGCACAATGTCATTGGAATAAATAATTTGTCATCTTCCCCAGCAATGGCTGTCCATCTTACATTGAACAAAAAAAAAAAAAAAAAGTAATAACCCAGATTCAATGCACTGTCAAGATGTTTGAAGCCTACATAAAATACAGCAACGTCATAAGGGTTATCTATCCTTCCATTACATGGCTATCACACATTAAATTATATGTTTCCTTCTCTAGAAGAAAGAAAGAAAGCTGATTCCAGAAACATTGTCAAGTGCTTAAAATGTACCTATACAAACATGACATTCTATGCACAAGCAAAGAAAATAAACTCAATCTTGTCACCTTCCTCCCATGAGAAATGTTCAGATGTCCTTATTTATTGTATATAGAGTAAGTTTAGACCCACCAGTGAAAATATAGGCCCAGATTTAGAAAGCAATTACGCCTGTCTAACTGGTGTTAGACAGGAGTAATTTCAAATTTTGCGCGCCGTATCACTAGTTTGAATCCTCAAACCATGATACGGCGGCTTCGGGCTTCGATCCGAGAGGCTTACGTCTTCGTAAGCCTTCGGATCTACGCTGCGATATATTTGCGGCCGCTGGGAGGAGTTCGCGTCGTTTTCATGCGTCGGGATATGCAAATGTGTTTTTACGGCGATCCACGAAGATACGAGTGGTCTTCGCAATCGCTTTCGTCTATTTTTTTTTACGTACTGTTAGACCAGCTTTTTGCTGGTCTAACGGTACGTAGCCCATGTTAAGTATGGCCGTCGTTCACGCGTCGATTTTTTTTATTTTTTTTATTTTTTACGTAACTCGTTCGGGACGAGGATTGTGCGTAAACGACGCTACTCAAACAACGAATGACGTAACAACGTGTTTTCGCGCAATGCACGGCGGGAAATTTGCGAACGGAGCATGCGCAGTTCGATCGCCGCGGGAACGCGCCTATTTTAAATGATTCACGCCCCCTGCTCGCGTAGATGGATTGCGACGGGAGAAATACACTACGCCGCCATCGTTTACTGGACAAAATCGACCTGGATTCCACGTAGAGCCAGGTAAAATACGGCAGCGTAGTGTATTTCTGATACTCTACGAGAATCTAATTCTCTGTGAATCTGGGCCATAAAGTCTATTCTTTTGAACTAAAATAGCTCGATTTCTACATAACAGAAAGTGAAAAGTTGTATTTCAACCTACAGCATCATCTAACAAGAGAAGTCGGGCATTTATAGATGTTTTGTTTTTTTTAACAAGAAAAATCAAATACATTGTAGATGTCTAAACGTTAGCAGAAAAAGTTGCAGATATGATATTTTTAGACATGTGCAGAACTGAAAAATGTGTTTCATTTTGTTTTGCATATACAGTGCTGTCAAAAAGTAATTTCCCCCTCCCATGCTGAATCATGAATGAACTGTGAATAACCACAATTATTTTGGAAAGCTGAGTTAAATTTCACTTACCACACCCAGGCTTGATTAATGCCAGACCTGTTGAATCAAGAAATCACATAAATAGAAGCTGTCTGACGCACATTACACACACGCACGCCACACATCATGCAACAATCTAAACAAATTCAAGAACAGATTAGAAACAAAGTAATGTACATTTATCAGTCTAGAAAAGGTTTCAAAGCTATTACTAACTTCTAGCTTTGGAACTCCAATGAACCACGTGGAGACATATTAATGGTAGTGAACCTCCCCAGCCTACTCTAATGCCGCGTACACACGATAATTTTTCAGCATGAAAAAAAAAAAACGTTGTTTTTCAGCATGTCCAAAAAACAAAGTTTTAACAAATTCAACATTAAAAACGATGTTGCCCACACACCATCGTTTTTAAAAAATGATCTAGCAAAGCGCGGTAACGTACAACATGTATGACGGCACTATAAAGGGGAAGTTCCATTCGCCTTTGGGCTGCTTTAGTGTTTAGTAAAAGACGATTCACGCTTTTCTGTCTGTTACAGCGTGATGAAAGTGCTTACTCCATAATGAACGGTTGTTTTACCAGAACGAGTGCTCCCGACTCATAACTTGCTTCTGAGCATGCGCGGCTTTTTTACGTCGTTTTAGCCCACACATGATCATTTTTTACAACCCGAAAAACGACATAGCTTAAAACGACGTTAAAAAATGCAGCATGTTCAAATTTTTTTTTTTTCGTTTAGTTTTTCAGAACCTGAAAAATGATGTGTAGCCCACACACAATCATTTAAATGACGTTTTTGAAAAACTACGTTTTTTTTTAAGCTGAAAAATGATCGTGTGTATAAGAGTATGACGACAACTCATCCAGGAAGTCATAACCTGGACGACCCAGAACAACATCTAAATAACTGCAGGCCTCACTTACCTCAGGTAAGATCAGTGTTCATGTGTCAACAATAAGAAAGAGACTGGACAAAAATGGCATCCATGGGAGTGTTCCAAGGTCAAAGCCACTGCTGACCAAAAAGAACACAAAAGCTCATCTCACGTTTACCAAAAAACATCTTGATTATCCCCAAGACTTTTAAGCAAATATTTTGTGGACTCATGAGACAAAAATGTAACTTTTTCGAAGTCCCATTACATCTGGCATAAAACTAATACAACATTTCATAACAAGAACTCCATGCCAACAGTCAGACATGGTGGTGTATAGCGTGATGGTCTGGGGTTTCTTTGCAGCTTCAGGACCTGGAGGACTTACCATAATTGATGGAACCATGAATTTGAGCTCTGCCAGAAAATCCTAATGCCGCGTACACACGATAATTTTTTGTGATGAAAAAAAACAAAGTTTTCTGTGAAGTAAAAAACGACGTTTTTGAAACGTCACTTTTCAAAGACGATGTTGCATACACACCATCGTTTTTTTCACAAAAAGCGAGGTTACGTTCACCACTCTTTTCCATTGAAGCTCACTTCATAACTAGCTTCTGGGCATGCGCGGGTTGAAAAACGTCGTTTTAAACAACGTTTTTGCTACACACGGTGACTTTTTGTGAAACAAAAAACGACGTTTTGAAAAACGACACAAAAAATTCAAGCATGTTGGAATTTTTTTTTGGTCGTTTTTTTGAAGACAAAAAACGACGTTTTGCCCACACACGATCAATTTAAATGACGTTTTAAAAAACAACATTTTTTTTCATCGCAAAAAACGACCGTGTGTACGCGGCATTAGAATGTCTGCCCATCAGTTTGTGACCTCAAGCTCAAGTGCACTTGGGTTATGCAGCAGGACAATGATCCGAAACACAACAGCAAGTCCACCTCCAAATGGTTGAAACAAAGCAAAATTTAGGTTTTGGAGTGGCCTAGTCAAAGCCTGGACTCAAATCCAATTGAGATGCTGTATCATGACCTTACACAGGCTGTTCATGCATGAAATGTGGTTGAAGTAAAACAATTCTGTAAAGACGAGGGTGGCACAACCAGTTATTAGGTTTAGGGGGCAATTACTTTTTCACAAAAAGCCAAACAGGTTTGGATAGCTTTTTTTGCCCTAATAAATGAAACCATATTTTAAAAACTGCATTTTGTATTTACTCAGGTTATCTTTGTGTAATAATACAATTTTTGATGATCTGGATCATTGAAGTGTGACAAATATGCAAAAAATAAAAAATCTGAAAGGGGAAAATACTTTTTCATAGCATTGTATATCCATTATGTTACTAATTTTGTTTTGTTTCGGAATTCGTTTAGTGTGGTTTTGGAATTCGTTAAATTTCATTTTGTTTTCATCAAATTTGTATATTCATTTTGTAATTAATTTAATTTTTTTTGAACAATTCAAATTTTATTTGGTAGAAAAATTACAGATTAGATGTCTGTGTAAAGAATAGCTGGTTGTTAAGCTGGAAGACGGCCGAATAGCGGCCGAATAGCGGCCGAATAGTGGCGCAATATTGGCAGTAAAGTGCCGCTAACAAAATCACTGTTAAGAATCGCAACCCTCTTCCCCTGGTGCCCAAACTACTTCAAAGACTGGATGCTGCTACTTTTTTCACCAAACTTGATCTCCGAGGGGCCTACAACTTGGTCTGCATCACAGAAAGAAATGAGGGCAATTAATTCTTGAACCCAATAATCTAGTGTGGTTGTCCATGACAAACCTAAGGTTGGCATGCACTTCAAAAAAGCTGGGTCCTCAGTTCGTGGGTCTGTTCTCGGTCAAGAGGAAAATTAACGAGGTGGCCTATGAGCTGGAACTACCAGACTCAGTTAGGATTCACCCTGCTTTCATGTGACATAACTGAAACCCTCTGCTCCCAACTATTTTCCAGAACGGAATTTGGATCCTCCAGACCCGGTAATATTGGACAGAGAGGAGGAATTCAAAGTGGAAGCAATTTTGGATTGCAGGAAGAGAAATAACCAAATCCAATTATTGATTAAATGGAAGGGGGTACGGACCTGAAGAGAACTCATGAAAGCCTGAAGGTAACATCCATGCTTAGAGACTGATCCAGTCTTTCAAGAAATCTCACCATGAAAAATTGGCCTGGTTGGGCATTTAGAGGCTGTCCCTTGGGGGGGCAATGTCAGGAAGAGCCTGCCAGAAACAGAATATCTGGACAAGCTGGTGTGCGATTTCCAGTGCCAATGTGCATGCGCGAGCGCCCACGTAGGCGGCCCCTGATGCCAGGTGGGCTATTTAAACCAGACTGACACACAGGCCTCGTACACACGAGCAGATAGATTTGCGCAAATGTGTCGGCCCGACCGTTTCCAGCAGACGCGGCAAATCTGTCTGTTGGTCTGCTGTGCGTACACACGATCGAATAGAAATCTCCCCGGACCAGAACGCATGCACGTAAACCACGTACGACGTCACTATAAAGGGGAAGACCAAAGCTTACGGCGCCGCCCTCTGTTCCTATTTTGCTAGTAACGTGTTAGCAAAGGTTTGGTTAGAGCCGATTCGCGCTTTTTCGGTCTCCGCGCTTTACAGGTCGTATTCTCGGGTTCAGTGTGTGCTTGTGGGTGCGTATTTGGCAGTCAGTGCTGGCTGTCAGGTCGTTTCTGCTTTGCAGTGGCGTCCTGTCCGCGGGTATCTGTTTGTCGAGCGTACTTTGCAGGTATTGCTGGATTTGGGGGTGCTTTCTGTTTGAGTGTGTTCTTGACTGACCAGCTGGCCGGTTTGAAGCCATTATGGAGCAGCAGCGTAACTTTGCTAGAGTTCGTGCTGGATATGGGCTTGCTTCTGGATGTTATTGGCCAGGAACAGGGGGAGGAGGAGTTCCTGGGCCAAGAATTGGTTGCGCCAGCGTGACCAATTCTCTCATATGCCTCTGCTTAGGGAAATCCAGGAGAATAATCCTGATGACTTCAGGAACTTTCTCCGTATGACGGACCCCATTTTCAACCGTCTGCTGGATCTTCTGTCCCCCTATATCACGAGGCAGGACACTGTGATGCGCCAAGCGATCACGGCCGAGCAGAGGCTTATTGCCACGTTGCGGTACCTGGCGACTGGGAGGAGCCTGCAGGACCTCAAGTTCTCAACAGGCATCTCTCCCCAGGTGCTTGGAATCATCATACCGGAGACGTGTTCTGCTGTCATACAAGTCATGCAGGAGGAGTATCTGAAGGTAAGTTTCCTCTTTTATGAAGCTCACAATCTCACAATCTCTGTCTTTATAAATTGTAGCATTTGTTCCCTAATGACCATGATTTTTCGATGCTGTGTGTTGAATGTTCCCTTTTCTCCCCATGCATGCATGGCGATAAGCTTTCCATGTTCTTTTTGTTGGTCCACCTACATATTTTTTCCCTGCATCACTATTAACCTGTCCAGCATGCTATCCTAGGGACAAACACACCTAGCCTTTTTGTTTTTTTGTGTGTGTGGCATATTTTTCTTTGCTGCATTGTAGTTCAACCCCAACCCCCCCTAAAATCTTGCCCCATCAGAGGGGTGGGGAGTGTGATAATAAGTGGGATATTTTTGTGGCCACAACTCCACCACAATAATAATATAAAATTGTTAATACTGTGATGTTGCACAAGGATGGTTTTTGTATTGTGTTTGCAATGTTTATGTGCCTAAGTACTAATTTTTTTGTCCCCACAGTTTCCCTCCACGCCACAGGAATGGCAGACTGTGGCTTCCCAATTTGCCCTTCGTTGTGATTTTCCGAACTGCGGAGGAGCAATAGATGGGAAACATGTCCGCATAGTGCCACCACCCCGTTCGGGGTCCTACTATTTTAACTACAAAGGTTTTCATAGTATCGTGTTGATGGCGGTGGTGTCGGCACACTACGAATTTTTGTATGTGGACGTGGGAAAGAACGGCCGGCTGTCTGATGGGGGAGTGTTCGCGCGGACTGAATTTTACACCCGTCTACAAACTGGTGGTCTTGAACTGCCACCGGATGAAGACAATGTGGAAGGACTTCCGTTTGTTTTTTTAGCGGACGAAGCTTTCGGGCTTGGACCTCACCTCATGCGGCCTTTTCCCCAGAGGACCCTTACCCCGGAGAGGAGGGTGTTCAATTTTAGGCTAGCCAGGCCCGGAGGGTAGTCGAGAATGCCTTTGGGATACTCGCCAGCCGGTTCCGCCTGTTTCAGACAGCGATACACCTGGCGGAATATAAATTGAACCATGTTGTTTTTGCCTGTTGCATATTGCACAATTTTTTACGCAGGCATTCCCAGACGTACCTACCCAACATCGGTGCTGAGGCAGGACTACCCTCAGATACCCTTCCTGGGCTGGACACTGGTCGCGCTGGCTCGGCCACCCAATCTGCTCGTGAGGTACGCGACAAATATGTTGAGTACTTCATGGGTCGGGGGGCCATAGCTATGCCAGATCATATTTCTTTCTAATTCGGCCCCCAAAAGAAAGAAATATTACAAAATATAATAAATAATTTGACCATTGGACTCTATATACAGTTGTTTGTCATTATTGCTTTTTCTATTTTTCTCTGTCTTCTTGGTTCTCAAACTAGTGCACTTCTAGTGCCAAATGTAGTTGTCATGTTTTAGTAAATAACCACAATTGTACATTACAGGCATACCCGACTTTTAAGTACACAATAGAAGGGTCACTTCTGCACACAAACCAATGAGCTTTCAGGATTTCTAACCTGGCTTAACTGAACAAGCTGGTGTTCGAAGAATATTGGTTTTTATGCAGAAGTGAGCCTGATATTGCGATTTGCAGCGGTAATAAATAAACCCTAGTGTGTACTTAAAAGCGGGTTATGCCTGTAGTTACAAGTCACTCATCTACAAACTGTGTATTGAGCATATATAAAGAACAAGCCACTAATTTTAGCGTTTAAATATTTTACTATAAACTTTTTGGGTTTGCCAAAATTTTACATTTTTACAGTAAAAAAACTTTTTTTTTTTTATAAAAACTATTATGGATTATCCAAAACTTTTTTTTACAAAAATATAGAAAAAATAGTAAAAAAAAAAAAATTACAAAGTACAACATTGTAATTACAGTAGGTGACTGGGATATTGTGTCAATCTCGCTCCCTTTCTCGGCGAGATTGACCACCTACGAGCCCCATCGCGGGAGCCAGCGCCGAGCTGGCTTGCCGCAATGGAGACAAAGCCGTCATAGAAGCGACGGGGATCCGACTTGGATTCCCGCCAATTCTACACGTGGGCGGAGTTTGTTATGAATCCTGAAGGAGAAATCCCCGCCGGATTTTTAAAGAAAAATCCGGCATGGGTTCCCCCCTCAGGAGCATAACGGGCCCTTAGGTCTGTTATGGGTTGTAAGGAGACCCCCTACGCCGAAAAAACGGCGTGGGGGTCCCCCCACAATCCATAACAGACCCGTATCCAAAGCACGCCGGCCGGCCGGTCAGGAAGGGAGTGGGGGCGAGCGAGCGCCCCCCCCCCCCTCCTGAGCCGTACCGGGCAGCATGCCCTCAACATGGGGGGGTTAGGTGCTCTGGGGCAGGGGGCGCACTGTGGCCCCCCACCCCAGAGCACCCTGTCCCCATGTTGATGAGGACAGGGCCCCTTCCCGACAACCCTGGCCGTTGGTTGTCGGGGTATGCGGGCGGGAGGCTTATCGGAATCTGGAAGCCCCCTTTAATAAGGGGGGCCCCCAGATACCGGCCCCCCACCCTAAGTGAATGAGTATGGGGTACATTGTACCCCTACCCATTCACCTGCAAATAAAAAGTGTAAACACAAATAAACCACACAGGGTATTGAAATATTTTATTAGTTGGCCGCCGGGGGGGGGGTGTGTATGATCGCTTTTATAAAAGCGCCCCCCTCCGGCGGGCTTCTGTGGGGGGTGGGTGCCGCCGTCTGGTTCTCTTCCGCCGCCGGGGGGGGCGCTTTGATAAAAGCACCCACCACCCGGCGGGCTTCTTTCGACGTCTTCGGCGGCTGGGGGGTCTTCTCCCACTCTCCGGGGTCTTCTCCTGCTCTCCGGGGGTCTTCTCCGCTCTCCGGGGGTCTTCTCCGCTCTCCGGGGGTCTTCTTCTTCTTCAGGACTCGCCGCCGCTAACTTTGTGTGTTAGCTCAATTACTAGCGGCGGCGAGCCCCCTCCTCTGTGACGTCTTCTTCTTCTTCTCCAGATGTTGACGCGACGCTTCCTTCCGCTGTTATGCCGGGCGCGCGGCTCGCAGCGAGTTATATAGGCCTGTCTTGTGACGTCGCAGTCCCATCATGCTCCGGTAGGTACCACGTGCTACCTACCGGAGCATGATGGGACATTTCTTTAAAAATCCGGCGGGGATTTCTCCTTCAGGATTCATAACAAACTCCGCCCACGTGTAGAATTGGCGGGAATCCAAGTCGGATCCCCATCGCTTCTATGACGCACTCGCTGGAATGTGCTTTTACTATTCCAGCAAGTGCGAGATATCGGCAGCCTGTCGCCGAGATTCAGCGCGATGCTGGCGTGTTAAAAACACATTCTCGGCGGCAGGCACTGTACTACTACAACAGTCTCCCAATGTCACCCCGGAACACGCCAAATTTGGAAGATGCACACATTCTGTGTGTGAGTGAGAGGGCCCAAATGGGGATTATATCCTGACCTCCCATGACAAATGTCCACATGTGCTATCTGGCATCATGGGTGATCAATGTATGTGGTTTGTGGGTGCAAACCCTTCCCTCTCACCTGCTTGAGAAGGGAGGAAGGGGGTGTACCCACAAAGCAAAGACAATCGATAACCTGTGATGGCAGATAGCACATGTAGACACACTGTGTGTGCATCTTCATCTTATTTTTTTTTTTAAATTTTTGGCTTTTCAAGACGGATGGGTGATTGGGGGGGGGGGGGGCGGGGCAGGGGGATTTAGTCTTTGATACGGCCCATCATATCTATAATATTTTAAAAATTTTGCTCAATTACAACCATTCTTTGCCTCATATTATCCATCTCTGTGCTACACTCCATAATTTGTTGTATGACAATTTGTGCACTTGCACGTGAAAAAAGTGGACTACTGGATGTGCTCGCAGCATCTTCATCCCCTATAAAAAAAATTAAAAAAAAATTTGTAATGTGCAGGCCTATCTACATCTCTTTATCCCTGTGAAGCTGCAGTGACACTGACCTGTTGTGCTACTAATCTCCACCTCCCCATCATCCACAACTTCGCCTTCTTCCACAATAAATCCTTCTTCTACAACTCCTCCTTCTTCAATAACTCCTTCTTCAACAACTCCTCCTTCTTCAACAACTCCTCCTTCTTCAACAACTCCTCCTTCTTCAATAACTCCTCCTTCTTCAACAACTCCTCCTTCTTCAACAACTCCTCCTTCTTAAATAACTCCTCCTTCTTAAATAACTCCTCCTTCTTCAACAACTCCTCCTTCTTCAACAACTCCTTCTTCTTCTTCACCAACTCCTTCTTCACCAACTCCTTCTTCTTCACCAACTCCTTCTTCTTCACCAACTCCTTCACCAACTCCTTCTTCTTCACCAACTCCTTCTTCTTCACCAACTCCTTCTTCTTCACCAACTCCTTCTTCTTCACCAACTCCTTCTTCTTCCCCAACTCCTTCTTCTTCAACAACTCCTTCTTCTTCCATAACTCCTTCTTCTTCCATAACTCCTTCTTCTTCCATAACTCCTTCTTCTTCACTAAATACTCATCCACATTTTCGTCTTCCTCATCTCTCCCTTCCACCACTCCTTCTTCTAGTTTGGGCCTCCTTGCCTCCTCAAATTGCTGTCCTGTTCTTTCCCCTATAAATATCAGGAAACAAAAGGTATACTTATCAGCACACAGATATTGGAGGAGGGCATTAATAAATCATAATCATTGCGTCAAAGTGTGTTATAAACTTTTGATTATTGGCTTCAGCCACCAAACCTTACCTTTGTTTTTTATAATGACTTCTCCCAAGCTGTGATAATGACCCTTTTTAGGGAAGGGACACACATGGAAGCAGCGTGGCAGTATAGAGGCGGGGCAGCTAAAATCACAGTAGTTTCACATCAAAAGCATGTAGGCTTTGGACATATCAGGGACAGTTGAGAAAAATAATCTGATTTTTACATACTGTCCCTGGTTTTAATGAGCCTGGCATCTCTGATGGGGCCCCCTAGGGGCATGGGGCCCTCGGGCAGTGCCCGAGTTCCTCAGTGGTCAGTCTGCCCCTGCATGGATGTCCCTCCCTAAAAATTATGTGTCAGAGACTGTTAAAAATGAATCTCATTATGGGGAGACACAGGTGCTCTTGAGTCCAGATGTGAATCCAGCTGCTTAATATCACTGTGTGAATGAATCCTGTTTGTCTTTTCACATTCTAATAAGTTAGGAAATCTACATTATTTTATCCACAATGTGTAATAACTTTTCTATAAAAGCCAAATAGCCATGTCCTGGTGTGCTGTTCCTAGGACATAGTATTTGTGTGAAACGAGGTGATGGAACGATGTTTCTAAAGACCGATCGTGCAAAACTTCATATTTTTTGCTTTTACAGGAAATATAAAAAAAAAGGTGTTCCAAAGTACAACCAGTCCAACAAGGCACATGCAGAAATATACATAGCAAACAATGAGATCACACAATTGCAAACCACCCCCCCCCAGAAAAACACCTACTTTTATCCAGGATTTTCTTTATCTTCCGAAACTGGTGTGGCTCACGCAACTTCAAATCGGACCAGCGCTTGCGTAGCTGCTCTTTGGACCTGCTCACCCCAAAGATCTCAGTAAGCCTCTTCGCCACCTTGTCCATAATTTTGGCCTTACGGCGGTTCGGGGTGCTGTATGGGCCATAATCCCCATCATAATCCTTCCTGCGCAGGATGTGTACCATCTCCACCATCTCCTCAAAACTCATATTCGTGGCCTTGTACCGTTTGCTCCTTGAGCGGGACGTTCCTGGCTGTGTCCCTTCCTGATCCTCATGAGAGGATGATGCTCGCTCGTCGTGTGACATCGCCATCTTTTCGTTTCACAGTGATAAGGGGCGTGGAAAAGAGGAAAAGTTCCGTCATGGGGGTGGACGAAGGCGGCGTTTCACGCATGCGCGGATGAATACGTCGTGTTTACGCGGAGCTTACTCGCGTGGTAAAACGATGACATACACATATGCCGGTAACTTGCAATATGAGGCCCTGGATGTTGAAACATGTAATTGGGGAATTAAAAGCGGGCGGAGACATTGCGAACGAAGAGGGCGGCGGTATATGTTTGCGCGGCCTATATAAGGATATCGACGTGATTACGTTGGTTACGCGGAGATTACTCGAGCGTACGCGAGGAGCTACAGAGACGAAGGTAAATGACAACATGGGATCAGCAGAGGCCTCTAAACTTTGAAGCCCCATGGGGGGGTGGGGGTTTGGGATGTTGTTAGGACCGTTTGCGCTATTTAGGTAGCTTGGGGCCCCCAATGCGAGTTTTGGCCAAAACTGCTTGGACACATCACTACATATATATATGACAATGCTCTACCGCTTTATTTTTGTCTTGTGTATTCACATCATGCATGTATTGTTCTGTATTGGTTGGACAGAGGTAATTAGGTAGTGTATTAGCTCATCAATGCTGTGTGAGGGGCATGATATCTACACATGAAATAGTGCCTTGATGATTGGTAACATAAAAAAATTGTGGATGATTAGAGATGGCATGTATTTATTTTCATGTTACCAAAGGGTCTGCATGTTCCAAAAATGATTTGCACAACAATGGAGCGGAGCTGGCCAGCATTGTAGAAGCAGGACACATTGGGGGTTATTTACTAAAGGGAAATCCACTTTGCAGTGCAAGTGCAATGCAAGTGCAATGCAAGTGCACTTGGAAGGGCATTCTCCATAGATCTGAGGGGAAGATCTGAAATGAAGGGAAGCTCTGCTTATTTTATCATCCAATCAGGTGGAGGCTAAAAGTGAAATATTTTGTTTTCCTTGCATGTCCCCTTCGGGTCTACAGCGATTGCATTTCCAAGTGCACTTTCAGGCAGTGTACTTTCAAGTGCTTTTGCAGTGCTAAAGTGATTTTTTCTGTAGTAAATAACCCCCAATGTGTTTGTATACTAGCTCCACAATGATTGTACACATACATATTCAGACAATGACAAAGCTGAGCCATTTTTGATGTGGGTTTTTAGATATTTATTTTTGTATATTCTAGACCATTAATCTCGACATAAACAAGGCAAGATGGACCAGTTGGCGATCCAAGAGAACACCTTGAGATTAATTGAAATGTATCGGGAAAAACAAAACCTTTGGGATAGCAGGCACCCAGGCTACCCAAATAAGCCCCTGAGAGCGCAAACAATAGATAGCAACCTACATGCAGACGTGGGTTCCAGCCTGCACAGCGACCATGGTGAAGGATAAAATGAGCAATCTCAGGACCACCTATCGAAAAGTATATAAAGAGCTTAAAAGCCAAAGATCTGGATCAGCAGCACATGCGCAAAAGGAGCCCAGGCTCTGGTACTTCCGCGAGCTTGCATTTTTGAATGATGAACTGGAGGGCCGGCCATCACTTTCCAATCTTCCTCCCAGCCTTCCTCCCACGCTTCCTTGCAGCGGAACTTCCCAGGATCCCCACGCCCCTGCAGAGCCAGCGGAGGGCCTGGCTGACATGGACCCAGATCTGCTGGTCTTCAGTGAAGAGGTATAGTAGTTTCCTAAATATTTCTTAGCTGCTCATTTGGGTTTGATTCTTGAGTTACTATTGTAAAAATTATAAAGTTTGGACCAACAAAAAAAGGCGTGTGCATAAAACAGTCAGTTCTATTTTAATGAAGAAAACCAAAAGAGTCTAGAGGCAAAAAATGTGTGTGTGTGCTTGATTTTGCTAAATATTACAACATGTCCCTTTTTTTGACACAGGAAGAGCCCAGCCAGGAGGTGGCAGCTCCTGAGGACCATGTCAGCCAGGCGGAAGGGGTGAGTGGCAGCCAGGAGGAGGCTGGGCCGAGTGGAAGTCAGCATGTCCCCAGGCTCAGCACCATAAGCCAGGTTCCTCCCCTCCAGATGAGGCGACCAGGCCAAAGGAGGCGCATGAGGCAGATGGAGGAGGAGAGCCTCCAAATGATGAGGGAGGCTGCGGAAATAATGAGGGCCCCCCTCAACCCCACTGAAGCCTTCAGTGCCTCCGTGGCGCATGAACTGAGCCGAGCGGAGGAGGAGCAAAGGGACCTGGCAAAGGACTTGATCAACAAGGTAATTTTCTGGATGCACAGGGGCATGCTGACCAGGGACACAGACCTGAGTGACCCAGCCCAGCCTGCTCCCCATCTTCTGCCTCCTGCTGCCACATCATCCGCACCTGCAAGGGGCCATGGATGGGCCCGTGGACGTTCCGCTGCAAGGCAGCCAGGAAGGAAGGCTGGAAGTAAGAAGAGAAGGTGATTACCTGCCTTCCAGTTCATTATCCAAAAATGTGAGGTTGTTGGAGTACCACAGCTTGTGTTTGTTTGCTCATGTGCTGCTGATTCAGATTTTTTTTGTTTCGTGTCTCCTGAGGTTGTTCATTTTATCCTTCATTATGTTGTGGAATGCACAAGTCTGCATGTAGGTTGCTATCTGATCAAGTGGTGCAAATCAGGTTTTTTATAATTTGGTTTAGTGCCTAAATAAATGGCTTTTTGTATTTACGTTCAAACCTTGCCTATTGTGTTTTCTACTGTGGTGATTAGGCCCCAAACATTCTACAAATACAAGGTGGAATTTTGTAAGGACACAAACTCCTGGGTGGGGGGGTAGGTTTGGAGTGACAACTTGGTAAACCATGGAAACCCCAAAAGACAAAAAGTTTACATCATTTGCAAAGCCAAAAAATAAAAAAATGCATTGTAAAAAAAGGTGCAAAAAAATAAACATGCTTTTTTTTTAAAAAGGTGCAAAAAAAATGCATTGTAAAAAAAAAGGTGCAAAAAAAATAAACATGCTTTTTTAAAAAAAGGTGCAAAAAAATAAAAAAATGCATTGTAAAAAAAAGGTGCAAAAAAATACAAAAATGCATTGTAAAAAAAAGGTGCAAAAAAATAAAAAAATGCATTGTAAAAAAAAGGTGCAAAAAAATAAAATGCATTGTAAAAAAAAGGTGCAAAAAAATAAACATGCTTTTTTTTGCAAAAAAAAAAAATGCATTGTAAAAAAAAGGTGCAAAAAAATAAAAAAATGCATTGTAAAAAAAAGGTGCAAAAAAATAAAAAAATGCATTGTAAAAAAAAGGTGCAAAAAAATAAAAAAATGCATTGTAAAAAAAAAAAAAAATAAAAAAATGGTGCAAAAAACTAAAAAAAATGCACTGTAAAAAAAAAGGTGCAAAAAACTAAAAAAAATGCATTGTAAAAAAAAAATGCAAAAAACTAAAAAAATGCATTGTAAAAAAAAGGTGCAAAACAATAAAAAAATGCATTGTAAAAAAAGGTGCAAAAAAATAAAAATAAAAAGCTTTGAAAACAAACAAAAATAAATAATGCAAGCACAAAATAAACAGCAGATGACAACGTAAAAATAAATTAGAACAACATTAAGTAAAAAAATATAAATCTATTCATGTGGAGGAAAGCTCAAAAAATTAGGACTTCCGGCAACAAAATAATTACAAAAAGACAACGCCAAATCCTACAATCAAACTTTGCTATATTGGGACAACTCAGTCTAAATAGCATCAGCAATAGAACGGCTTGATTCTAGCAAGAGAACGAAGAAAAAAAAGGCAATAAACGATACACTATAGATAGTTAAAATGACAAATGTGCCAACTCACAAACAAACACGAGGTTTACCTGAACGAGCGCTCCTGTCCCCTCCTTTTGTCTGAGCATGCGCGCGATTTTGGTCCGATGGTTTTGTGTACTAACCATCGAACATGTCAGACAGACGGGTTTGCAGCAGACAGATTTCAAAGCATGCTTTGAAATCTGTCGGGTGGACAAATCTGTCTGCTCGCCCGTACACAAGATTAAATCTGTCTGCTGAAACGGCCCGGCAGACGGGTTTCAGCAGACAGATTTGATCGTGTGTACGAGGCCACAGAATCATTGCTGTCTGATCTATAGCGTTCCTCATGTTTTATCTGCTATCTGAATCTGTTCCTGTGTATTACCCGGCTGCCTTTGACTATTCCTGCTGTCTGCCTGTAACTGACCCCAGCCTGTCTTGACATTGCATCTGCCTGCTCCTCTAGTCCTGCTACCTCCTGCTTAATACCTCCTGCTTGTTCCAGTGACCCTGCTCCTGCCTCTACCTTGTCTCCAATATACCCGTCTGTGTATGACCCGGCTTGTCTAACCCTTCTGAGTTCTAATCCTGTGGGACTCTCCTCCCAGTCTGCTCCAGCCTCAAGTCTGCTGCTCCGGTCTGCTTTTCTAGTCTGCTGACCACCCTGCAAAGTGCTACCTGGAATTCCGGACTGACCTCCTTGCTTTTGATCCTGCCAGGCAGTCATGCTACTCTACACTGCTGCGCCTCCTGTTTACTCTATCAGGGGCCTTGAGTCAAAGGCATAAGAGAGGTCTCCTTGTGCAGTTTGGGCTCATCTACTAGGTACATGACAAGTAGGCAGTCCACGGGAAGCGTTCGATGAGGTCCGATGTTTTTTGTTTTATTTTTTCGACATGGGGACAAGGTTCTTTGGGGTGGGGGGGGCAGAGCAAAAACATCCACCCCCCCTGTTGAGGGCATGTGGCCTGGTATGGTTCAGGAGGACGGTGCTCGCTCTTCCCCCCACTTTCCTGACCTGCTGGGCTGCATGCTCGAATAAGGGTCTGGTATGGATTTTGGGGGGACCTCACGCCGTTATTTTTTCAAATGGCTTTTTGAATTGTTTTAAAAAAAAATACTTGGCATGAGGTTCCTGTCATGGTTATGCAGTAATGTTTGTCTGTCAGCTTACCTCTCCATGTGCTCAGATTAAGAGGCCAGCCACTCTCACCTGGTTTCTTAAGTAATCTCTCCTCTAAGCATGACTTCACCCAGACCCTATCAGGAAACTCTATGGCCGCGTACACACAATCGAATTTGTCCGCTCAAACTGGTCCGACGGACCAGTTCAGCAGACAAATCCGATCGTGTGTATGGGCTAGCGGACATGTCTGACCGGCAGACAAATTTTAAAACCTGCTTTAAAATTTGTCTGCCGGAGACATGTCCGTCGGATATGTCCGCTGATTAGTACACTAACCAGCGGACATATCTGCCCGCACAAGCGTCGGAAGGATGCGACGCATGCGTGGAAGTTTTTTACTTCCTGGTGCGGTGGAGGTGTCAACGTCACCGCGCTGTCTGCCGGCGGGGATTTTGATCCAATGGTGTATACACGCCATCGGACCAAAATCCGGAGGAGACATGTCTGCTGGAAACGGTCCATCGGACCGTTTCAGCGGACATGTCCCTCCGTATGTACGCGGCCTATAGTAACCTGTGCACTGCAAGCCAGCCGTGCTGATCAACATTGTGTGTTAGCTTTCGAGTGAGACTTCTACGTCTGATTCCAGTTACCGATCTTGGCTTGTTCTCGACTATCCCTGCCTACTTGTGACCCTGACCTTTGGCGTGTTCTATGTTTATTCTTGTCTGCTAGTGGCCCCAACCTTTGGCTTATCCCCTTACTATCTCTTGTTATCCTGGGCTGCTGCTTCCTCTCTATCTTCTTATAGCCTACTGTTAGCGTGAGCTGGGAGACTCTGGGGGCTGTTGCAGCACAGTCCATCCAACCACTAGAGGCTCTGGTGAACACCTGCTAGACTCCGAGCCCTGGGGAATCTTATGCTCTTGCTCCCTGTGGGATCTGTGTTGGTGCTTCAGTGGACCTGCCTTCCTTAACCACTTCCATACCAGGCACTTACGCACCTTCCCGCCCAAGCCAATTTTCAGCTTTCAGCACTGTCGCAATTTGAATGACAATTGCGCGGTCATGCTACACTGCACCCAAACAAAATTGGCGTCCTTTTTTCCCCACAAATAGAGCTTTCTTTTGGTGGTATTTGATCACCTCTGCGATTTTTTTTTTTGCGCAACAACTAAAAATAGAGCGAAGATTTTGAAAAAAATATAAAGTTTTTATTTTTTTCTGTTAATTTTTTTGTAAATGAGTATGTTTTCTCTTTCAATTACAGGCACTGATATGGTGGCACTGATGGGCACCGATGAGGTGGCACTGATGGGCACCGATGAGGTAGTTCTGATGGGCGCCAATTAGGTAGCACTGATGGGCACTGATAGGCGGCGCTGGTATGGGGCACTGATGGGCACTCATGGGCGGCACTGATGGGCACTCATGGGCGGCACTGATGGGCACTCATAGGCGGCACTGGGCACTCATAGGCGGCACAGATGGGCACTCATAGGCGGCAGAGGCCCATGTGGAAGAAAAATATATTTTAAATATATTTAAAAAAAACATTCCTAATATATTTTTCCCAAATATATTGCAATATATTTGAAATGCTACAATTTTGGCCAGATTCAATATATTTCAAAAATATATTTCAATATATTTGTGAATATATTATTGAATATATTGGGAAATGCATTGTGAAATATGTTGCAAATATACATAAATAAATATATGTTAAATGTACTTCTGAATGCATTTAGCAATATATTTATGCAGCCATAAATATATTGCAACATGCATTTTGGAATGCATTGTGAATATATTCAGACATATATTGCTAAATGCATTCAGAAGTACATTTAACATATATTTCTGAATACATTCACAATGCATTCCAAAATGCACTTTGCAATATATTTATGGCTGCAAAAATATATTGCTAAATGCATTTAGAAGTGCATTTAACATATATTTATGAATATATTTGCAACATATTTCACAATGCATTACCCAATATATTCACAAATATATTGAAATATATTTTTGAAATATATTGAATCTGGCCAAAATTGTAGCATTTCAAATATATGGCAATATATTTGGGAAAAAATATATTAAGAATGTTTTTTAAAATATATTTTAAATATAAATGTACTGAATGTAAAATAAAAAAAAATACATTCCTATTACATTTTGAAAGGCTGTGCATTTATATATTGTATTTTATATATTGTAGGCCTATAAAACCAGCAAATATTTGGAAATAAAAACAATAACACAGTACAATACACACAACTTTATTAGCATGTAAATATACAAAAACTACAACACAGAGAATAGAAAGTGGTGTTAACTGTGGAAAATTACATTAATGACATAAAAGTTTATTTGTGGTATTCTGATGGTTCCCGATGTTTCCCTTCAGGTGATATTTCAACACCGGAATTGTTCTCGTAAGAGCGTCACTGATCACACCATTTGAAGTCCCAGGAAACTTTGCCAAAGTGGCAGCTTTAAAAAGTAAATGGAAAATATTAGACTTATTAGATTTTCCCTGTGAATCAAAAGCCATATAAGACCCTTTTCACACTGTAGCGCTGCTAAAGCTCCGGCGGTTTTTGCAACACTTTTTAGGCGTTTTTTTTTTAAAGGGAAAAAGTACAGTTTTAATGCGCTTTTAAAGTGCTTTGGAAGCGCTGCCCATTAATTTCAATAGGCAGGTGCGTTTTAGGAGCGCTATTTATAGCGCTCCCAACCTGTCCCAGATGCTGCTTGCAGGACTCTTTCTAATGTTCCGCAAGCGCATCGCCCCAGTGTGAAAGTACTCATTGCACTGAAAGGGATGCAGTTTCATGAGCTTTTTAGAGGCTATTTCTAGTGCTAAAACGCCTGAAAACTGCCTCAGTGTGAAAGGGGTCTAATAGATGCAGCTGAGTAAATAAAACTAACCAAATTAAGCATGTATAAAAACATCAAAATATTGTAGACTTTTCAAAAATCTGTATAATAATCAACATCTTGCCTACAACTTGTCTTATTAGTTCAGACTACTACCAGACTGAGCAAGATATCTTATTTTGAAACAAAAGTCAAATTGGCTTACAGTCTACATGTCAAAGCTGATGTTTACATAGGGTCTAACTGTACCCGCTTCTCTCCATCTGTCAGCCGCTTGGAGGCACCGCCTTGAAAGTTACTTTTTATTGAAGTGGTTGAAAAGGTACAAAGGTTTTTACCTTCATGTATTTTATGCATTAAGGTAAAAAAAAAAAACTTCTGTGTGCAGCAGCCCCCCTATACTTACATGAGCCCCCTCTCGATCCAGCGATGACCACGAGTGCCTTGTCTCTCCAGGGACTTGCACTGCTGATTGGCTTTCTGTAGTGGTGGGAGCTATTGGCTCCCGATGCCATCAATCACAGTCAGTGAGCTAATTAGGAGATGGGGCCAAGGATCTGGGCTGCTCTGTACAAAAACCCTTACACAGAGCAGGTAAAATATGTCATATTTGATATTTACAAAAAAGACAACGTTTTAATGTTTTCGGTACCAAAAGAAATCCTACCTGTTTAGGCCTTGAGTACAACACTTGACAAGGAGATGAGCTCAAGTCTTTAGATGGGACAGAAGGTGATGCACACGATACACCCACACAGGATGAACTTCCACCATCATTCTTCAGTGCTATTAGCTGCGCTCTTGTTGTTTTCAAAGTATCCATTACGCCAGGTAACTCTATGGAAATGCATAAAAACATTTTAAGTAACATAATGGCCTATTTTCTCACCATATCCATTAATTTCATTTGTTAGAAATTGATGACTTGTGGAAAAATGTACTTTTACATGATTAGAGGGTTTCCTCCAGTCTGCTGCTGACCCATCCCCTCCACCAGATCAAAAATATACCAGGAGGGTTTCTCCCAAGGTATAAGTAAAGATGTTCCACAAAACAAAAATCTTACTTGTGCATATATTATGTAGTTACCTCAGTGCACTCACTGATACTATAATGAATGTAGTACAGTAAGCTCCCAGTTACTGTTATTTCTGGTTGCTTGAGATCTAATAGTAACTCTCAAGCATCCACCTCCCATGGCACCCTGACCCCCTCCCACTTAACAGCTAAAGGGGGTAGGGATTGGGGGCATTGTTTTACCACCCCCAAATTCACATGCGATGAGCCTAAAAAGTGCTATTGCCAAATGCAACTAAGGGCTCATTCATAATGCGTTATGCAATGCTCCAATGGGCCTCTGAGAAATTATACAGTACAAGGTGGTCAGGAGGCAAAATGTTAACACCAATAATTGCAGTGAAAGGCACAGGAATTGCAGTGCGGTAGTATGGCAATTATAGGTTTTAGTCAGGTGTGATGAGGCAACATTGGAGGACACTTTGCCCTGTGATTAGGGTTGTCCCGATACCGATACTAGTATCGGTATCGGGACCGATGCCGAGTATTTGCGGGAGTACTTGTACTCCCGCAAATACCCCCGATACCAAAATAGAATAATTCATATTGCAGCCATGTCCTGTCCCTCATACCTGTAGCTATGATATGTCCCCCACGTATGCCGCCGCCGCCGCATACCGCCGTTAATCCCCCTGCATTATAGCGTAGCGTGCATTACAAGCTTTTGTTTTGAATACTTGTAAATGCCCGCGCCGCCATGTATAGACACTCCCCTTCTCGGGGATCCGTCCAATACCGAGCAAGGGGGAGTTGGTGATGTTACGGGCGTGGGACACTCCCCCTTGCTCGGTATTGGACAGATCCCCGAGAAGGGGGGTGTCTATACATGGCGGCGCGGGCATTTACAAGTATTCAAAACAAAAGCTTGTAATGCACGCTACGCTATAATGCAGGGGGATTAACGGCGGTATGCGGCGGCGGCATCATAGCTACGGGTATGGGGGACATACATGGCTTGCAATATGGGGGACATACATGGCTTGCAATATGTGGGGGACATACGTGGCTTGCAATATGTGGGGGACATACATGGCTGCAATATGTGGGGGACAGGACATGGCTGCAATATGTGGGGGACAGGACATGGCTGCAATATGTGGGGGACATACATGGCTGCAATATGTGGGGGACATGGCTGCATTTGGGGACATATTTAAAAAAAGTATCGGTATTCGGTATCGACGACTACTTGAAAAAACATATCGGTACTTGTACTCGGTCCTAAAAAAGTGGTATCGGGACAACCCTACCTGTGATCTTTGACTTCTCCCATGTTGTTCGGGTAGATCTCCACCTCTCGAAGGTTGCCTACCTCTGCCCTAAAACACTGTAGAATGAAAAGGCAAATGATTGGTCAAACAGAAAATAAAGATAAAAATAACAAAAGCAGCAGAACTGGTGGAATAATAGACAATAAATAGATAAAAAATGAAAAGACTGCACCAATATAAAACATTCTATGAAAATTAAAATTGAAAATTTCACCAATACCAATTCACATTGAAAGACTGGCATCCAGGGGCTGATATGCCAAAAACGGTGCACAATAATTAACTAATACAAAAAAATCAGAGTGCAAGGAAAAATTTGTATATAAATTCACAAAATTAATGTCAAATTATATGTATAAACAATGAGAGGTTAATACGTCAAATCGGTGATCCCAAAAATTGTATGCCAACAGCACACAATTGGCAAACCAAACCTCTAAAATTCTTAATGATATCACCACAAAACTCAAACACTGATGACCAAATGAATAATGAAGGATGATGCAAATATGATGATCAGATACAGTGCCAGTTGAATGTGGCGATATAAAAAAAAGGGAAGGTGCCCACCACCATAATTAAGTTGTCCGCTTACCAAAGGCAAGTTGTCTCAGTTGTTGGTTTTCTTCTTCCAAGTGCTTATTCCGGTTTTATATTCACCAGTTGTCAGTCAGTCTTGGTCAGGTGCTTTGACAGCGGCTGGCGCCCCATCTGTCAGAATCCGCCAAAAATAAATAAAAAAATTAGCTTTCCATCTCCACACAACACACACACACACACCCCAGACACCGCTAACCTCCTTCTGCACAATTCATTTGATGGCAGCTGAATGTAAACAGCAGGGAGTGGGGGAACCATAGCCAGACTGCCATTGGCTGTTTCAATTTTAAAATTAGGCTGACTATTGCGCCCCCTTCCCACTCCCTGCTGTCAATCAGCAGAGGAAGACCTGAAGAAGAATGTTCTCCTTCAAATCCTCTCCTTTGCTGATTGACAACAGGCAGTGGGCGGGTGCAATAGCCCACTATTGGCTACTGCAAATTAAAATAGTCAATAGCAACCTAGCTATTGATTCCCCTGCTATCTGCTCTTTTTTCCTGTATTTTGACAGTGGCCAGTGACTGTAAGAATACAAAAAAAAGGCCTAGGTGTCAACTGATATCAGGCTACTTCTGGGGCAGCTGGATGTAATATTAGTACCTCATATTGTTATCGGCCTGAAAGGTGGCCCATAATTGGTATCTGTATGGAAAAATCCATATCTAATGGCACCTAGTAGCAGGGCAGATAATAATATGCAAAAGGGGAGGGAGACATAAAACATTGGTAGCACCGTGCCCTGACATTATGGGGTATATTTACTAAAGGCAAATCCACTTTGCAGTACAAGTGCACTTGGAAGTGCAGTCACTATAGATCAAAAAAAAAACAAAAAAAACATTTTTTCCTGTACATGATTGGATGATAAAATCAGCAGAGCTTCCCCTCATTTCAGATCTCTCTCTCAGATCTACAGTGACTGCATGTCCAAGTGCACTTGTAGTGCAAAATAGATTTTCCTTTAGTAAATCAACCCCTATGCTGCATGGTGAGTGGATATAGAATGGAAGCCGTATATTATATGCAGCAATGTGCACTGAAGTATGCTACACAGTTACTGGATATAACATGGAAGCCATACATATTATATGCAGCAATGTGCACTGAAGTATGCTACACAGTTACTGGATATAACATGGAAGCCATACATATTATATGCAGCAATGTGCACTGAAGTATGCTACACAGTTACTGGATATAACATGGAAGACATACATATTATATGCAGCAGGGTGACATGCTGTGACAGAGGAGCTCTATAATATTACATTACTGTGCACATGCTGTATGGTAACTGGGAAGGTAAATGCACACAGAATGAGAACTTTTCAGCAGGAAATAGACAAATACAACTTTAACTCATACACCAAACTTTCACAATTCTAATATTATTTGATAGAAGGCTCACCTTTCATCCAGGAGAATACATCCAGCAGAATACATCCAGGACATTACAGAGAACTTCTCCACCATGCCATGCTTTCCTTTTCAGAGGCCTTACCAGGAACAGGAAGTGAGAGGTGAAAGTTCACCCCTCTGGTTCCCACAGCTCACTTCCTGTAACAGACCTCCTGTATTATGATTGCAGTCTCTCTGTTTAAAGAGTTTTCCCCAGGGCTGGATTTACATATTAGAAGATCGAAGGCACAGAAATCAGACCCATATCCCAATAAAAAAGAATGAGATAAAAGAAATTAGAAAAATATTTATACATGTAAGTAAGTTATGGAAGATGCATTCTATATATATATTTTGTATCTTCATTCTGGTATATATGTGTGTGTGTATATATCAGATATACTCTATATGTATATATATATATATATGTATATATATATATATATATATATATATATATATATATATACACACAGTATACACACACACATATATATACTGTATATACACACACACACAAGAATGTAGCTCTCATCACTTACATATTTATCTTCCAGCCCAGCCTAGTATTGGCACATGACAACAGTGCAGCTTGGGCAAGGATATGACATTTAACCACTTCCTTACGGGGCATGTATACCCCCTTCCTGACCAGGTGAAATTTCAGCTTGCGGCACTGCGTCGCTTTAACTGACAATTGCGCGGTCGTGCGACGTGGCTCCCAAACAAAATTGGCGTCCTTTTTTCCCCACAAATAGAGCTTTCTTTTGGTGGTATTTGGTCACCTCTGCGGTTTTTATTTTTTGCGCTATAAACAAAAAAGGACGACAATTTTGAAAAAAAAAATACAATATTTTTTACTTGTTGCTATAAAAAATAGCCCAATTTAAAAAAAAAAAATTCAGTTTAGGCTGATACGTATTCTTCTACATATTTTTGGTAAAAAAAAAATCGCAAAAGTTATAGCGCCTACAAAATAAGGGACAGAATTATTATTTTTTATTATTTATTTTTTACTAGTAATGGCGGCGATCTGCGATTTTTATTGCGACTGCGACATCATGGCGGATACATCGGACACTTTTGACACATTTTTGGCGCCATTCACATTTATACAGCGATCAGTGCTATAAATATGCACTAATTACTGTATAAATGTGACTGGCAGGGAAGGGGTTAACACTAGGGGGTGAGGAAGGGGTTAAATGTATTCCCTGCATAGTGTTCTAACTGTGGGGGGAGGGGGGGTGACTGGGGGGTGACTGATCTGTGTCTCTATGTACAAGGGACACAGATCGATCTCCTCCTCTCCAGAGACAGGACGCTGTCTCTGTGTAAAACGGCAATGAGAGATGATCTCATATGTTTACATATGAGATCATCTCTCATTCGCCCACAGATCGCATCGCAAACGGCCACTCTGATTGGCCGTGTCCAAGGGACACAGCCAGTACACAAGTTCCCCGCTGCACGCTCTGGAGCGCGCGCTGGGAACAAAGAAAGGGGCTGCCGTGAAAACGCGGCAGCCCGGAGAATTAGAACCACCCTGCGGCCGCATATAGTCGTACGGCCGTAGGGAAGTGGTTAAAGCGGAGTTCCACCCAAAAGTGGAAGCTCCACGTATTTGCCTCTCCCCCCTTCCCCTACTTTGCCACATTTGCCACCTTTCGGGGGAGGGGAGCAGGTTCCTGTTTTTGACAGGTACCCTTCCCCCCTTCCGAGAGATCTCGCTGCCGCGGATGCGTTCCTGATGATTTTCTGCATGCTGTGTTTTTTGATGCATTCCAGGGCATGTTTGGTGTGTTTTTAAAGCATTCCAGTGCATTTTCCTCTCTTTTTTCCTCAACCTTAAATAAGGACATGTGTGTTGCAGTGCGTTCAGGTGCATTCTATTGCGTTTTTGATGTGCTTTACAGTGTTCCATTACAGTCCAGTGCAGGAAAAATGCAGCATGCTCTACTTTTTATCTGGAACTGCAAGCACTGGTGTGAATTATGCCATTGAAAACCATATAACTTACTTTCCATGCAAAAAAAAATAAACGCACTGGACTGCATGTGGTGTGAATTGGCCCCTATAGGCAATGGAGGCAGCAGCACCCGAGAGCCAATGGAAACATTGGCTGGGATACCAACATCGCCGGATTCCAGGACAGGTAAGTGTCCTAATATTAAAAGTCAGTAGCTGCAGTATGTGTACAGTATAGGGGGTTATTTACTAAAGGCAAATCCACTTTGCACTACAAGCGCAAACTACAAGTGCAAAGTACACTTGAAATTGCACTGAAAGTGCACTTGTAAGTGCAGTCGCTGTAAATCTGAGGGGTAGATCTGAAATGAGGGGAAACTCTGCTGATTTTATCATCCAATCATGTGCAAGCTAAAATGCTTTTTTTTTTATTTTCCTTGCCCCCTCAGATCTACAGACTGCACTTCCAAGTGCACTTTCCTTGCAATTTCAAGTGCACTTTGCATTTGTAGTTTGCACTTGTAGTGCAACGTGGATTTGCCTTTAGTAAATAACCCCCTTTGTGTAGCTGCTGAGTTTTAATTTTGTGCTGGGGAGAACTGTAATATGCCAATTCCTTTTAATTGGCTGCTGGAATTACCCTTCGGCAGGTACTAAGTCCAAACAATGGACTGGACTTAGTATAAAAAGAATATACAGTATATATACAATATATATTATATTGCCAAAAGTTTTGGGACGCCTGCCTTTACACGCACATGAGTTTTAATAGCATGCCAGTCTATAACAGCTTCAATTCCTCTGAGAAGGCTGTCCTATGGGAATGTTTGACCATTCTTCCAGAAGCACATTTGTCAGTTCAGGCACTGATGTTGGATGAGAAGACCTGGCTCACAGTCTCCACACAAATTCATCCCAAAGGTGTTCTATCAGGTTGAGGTCAGGACTCTGTGCAGGCCAGTCAAGTTTCTCCACCCCAACCCACTCATCCATGTCTTTATGGACCTTGCTTTGTGCACTGGTCCAAATCATTTGGTGGATTGGTGTGTGTGGGGGGGGGGGGGATTATGGTGTGGGGTTGTTTTTCAGGGGTTGGGTTTGGCTCCTTAGTTCCAGTGAAGGGAATTCTTAAGGCCTCAGCATACCAAGACATTTTGGGGAAAATGTCATGCCCCCAACTTTGTGCGAACAGTTTGGGGACGGCCCCTTCCTGTTCCAACATGACTGATCATCAGTGCACAAAGCAAGGATCATAAAGACACTGATGAGCGAGTTTGGTAATAATAGTGCAACTACTGATTCATGGATTAAACAGAACATTGAATATTTATATCCAGAGTTTCTCTTGGTACCGTGTAAGCAGACAAGACCCTTGGACTGTGGAGGTGGATGTCTGTGAATGTTCTCATTCATTCAGGTCAATCAATATAACTGGACTTGCTGTATCTTAAGACGTTTTGCTGGTCCGCCGACAAGCGTTCTCAATTCAGAATGACTTGTACAAAAATTCTTTGGGAATGGAAAGTGGATGCGAGAGGTTTATCTGCTTTGTATTAAATGGATTATGTGCTTAAAATCTTATTAAAAAAAATTATATTTTATTTAAATCTTTTGGTTTTTATTTTATTTTTTTTATTTTAAAAGAGTAAAATACAAAACAAAATGGGAGTGGGTCTCTTATAAATGTATTCAGAATGTTATCTATGACATAGTTACAAAAATATCAGACAAAATATATGTTGAAATGTCTTTATTAGACATTAAATATTTTCAGAAAAACATATTTTAAAAATATATTTTCTAATATATATCTTTGTAAAATACATTTAAATTATATTTTTGGAATGCATTTACAAGTATATTTAAAGATATATGTTTAAATGCATTTTTTTTATATGTTCAAAAATATCTGGACAATATATTTACAAACATATATTTTCACATATATGCCTTTGGAAAATATATTAAAATTATATTTTTGGAACGCATTTACAAATATATGTACAAATATATGTTGAAAAAAATCTGAAGAATATATTTAAAAAATATATTTTCCAATATATGTCTTTGGAAAATGCATTTAAATTATATTTTGGAATGCCTTTACAAGTATATTTAAAAATATATTTTTAAATGCATTTTTTTAGATGCTCAAAAATATCTGTCAAATATATTGAAAAAAATATATTTTAAAATATATGCCTTTGGAAAATATATTTGAATTTACATTTTTGGAATAGATGTAAAAATATATTCGCGTAGGCCAATATATTGTAAATATATTTAAAATATATAATTTTTTTTAATAAATATATTGGAAATATATTTTTCTTCCGTATGGGCGAGGTGGGCACTCATAGGCGGCACAGGTGGGCACTCATAGGTGGCACAGGTGGGCACTGATAGGTGGCACAGGTGGGCACTGATAGGTGGGCACTGGGCATGGATTGGCACTGACAGACACTGGGGTGGCACTGATGATCACTGAGGGGTGGCACTGATGGATCAATGTTGCCAATCAGTGCCCATGTGTGGCATCATTTTTTTTTTACTGCCCCCTTTTTTATTTTTTGTCCTTTTTTTTTTGTTCTTTTTTATTTATTTTTTTAGTTCCCTGGTGGTCTAGTGTGGGCACTCCCTGGTGGTCCGTGTGGCGATCCGAGGGGGGACTGCGCTGATAAACAATCAGCGCGAACCCCCCCTGTCAGGAGAGCCACTGATCGGCTCTCCTCTACTCGCGTCTGTCAGACGCGAGTGAGGAAGAGCCATCGGCGGCTCTTCCTGTTTACATCGTGATCAGCCGTGATTGGACACGGCTGATCACGTGGTAACGAGGCTCCGCCGGAGACTCGTTACCAAGATCGGAGGTGCAGGGTGTCAGACTGACACCCCCCATCACCGATCGCCGCGCTGCGCGCCCCACGGGCGCCCGCGGCATTGAAATCGTGCTAGACGTTTGAGAACGGCTAGTCACGATTTCATAACCACTTCCCGGCCGTAAATCTGTTATTGGCCGGGCGGGAAGTGGTTAACCACCCCGTTTTCCATCCTCAGCAGTCAGCTGTAGGGTCCACTACCTTACCCCTCCTGATCCCAACAGTGTGCATCTGTGTGGACCTAAATGGTCTGTTATTGATTGGGGGGGGGGGCTGTATTTTTTTCCTGAAATTTCTGGCATTGTTTTGTTTACATTTCAGCTGACATTTGATGACTCATCGGTTGTTAAAGACGCGGTGGCCGGTTGCTTAACAACCAGCTATTCTTCACACAGAATTCAAATCGGTTGATTCTTTTTCGACTAGAATTCTAATCGTTCTGAAAATTTGGAATTCGTTAGAAAACGAATAAATGAAACAAATGTTGATGTATTTCAAAGATGGATTTTAACTGATACATTTTTGGTTATTTAGAGATTAGGATGTATTTTGTCCCAATATGCATTCGGATGAAAACGAATTGCACATGTCTAATTCATCATAAATTCTACTCAATTTAACTTCCATTTGAGCAAGCAAAACCATGGGTGTACAAGACAACCTTATCAAAATAAAATATAACAGTGACAAATTAGAAGGTCCAACAGAACTGGGAGACAAGATTCTCCTTCGTCTGCAGGCTCGAGAGCGTCATCCCATATTTTGAGTAATGCAGTTTCCGTCCCGTGTCCGATTGCAATGGATCGAGTAGATTATAGGTATCCAGATGCTGTTGCAGCTGTTGTACCACTACTTTCTCCATTACCTTGGAGAGGATGTTTAGGCCTGTTATGGGACGACGGTGAGTTGGATCTTTGGGGTCGAGGGTGGGTTTCTTTAAGATGGGTTTGATTATGCCTTGTTTCAGCTGGGTGGGCACTACGCCCTCTTTGAAGGACTGGTTTATAAGCTGCGTGATAGGTGATGCCAGAATAGCGGCACATTCCTTCAGCAGTTTAGTGGGAATGATATCATTAGGCGCTGTGCTATTTTGCAGAGTACCAATGATATTTTTAGTGGCATTGATGGAGATGGGTGCAAGAGTGAACTTTGTTGATTGCGGTGAATTTGAGTGGTTATTGGGCGAATGATTGGGGAGGGAGTTGAGGGGGGTACTGTTTTGCTGAATGCTTTCACGGATTCCCTCGATTTTGTTAATGAAATAATCCAATAATTCATTGCAAAATTCTTGGGTGTCTAAATTGGGGGCTTCAAGACAGACCGGATTCATGGTCTGGGTGACAAGCTTAAAGAGTTTGCGGGGGTGGTTTTAGGGCATTAGTGACGATATTGGCGAAATGATTTTTTTTGGTTTTGAAGATTTCTTTGTGGTAATTTTTATTTTTTTTTACCTTGTAGACGGAAAGGTTTTCTTCAGTAGAGCTTCTTTTCCAAGCGGCTTCGCTCTTCTGCGCTCTTGCTTCAGCAACGACAGCTGGTCATTAAAACCAGCTGGAGTTGTTTTTTCAAATGCGGGTTTTGCATTTGGGCGCTACAAAGTCGGCTGACTGCAGTAGAGCTGTGTTTATGGCATCCAGGGTTTCTGTGGCAGTTTGATGTGATTGGATTGTTTTTATTTTTTTCCCTAAAGTGGTTTTGAAGAGCTCTGAATAGAGCTTCTTTTGCGATCTAGTCCAGTGTGTTGTCACCGGTTTTGATGTTTTTGTTAATGGGGCATTTATGGTGATTGTGAGTTTATTTGCATGGTGGTCTGTTTATGCAATGGTTCATTCTTTTGAATGTTTATTTCCAGATCTTGTCTGAAGACAAGATCGAGCGTGTGACCAGAAGTATGTGTGGGCCCACATACTAATTGCTGCAGGCCTAATCTTTCCAGATGGTCAATGCAGGCATTGGCCACAGGATCCTCTGAGGAGTTGGCCCATAGGTTGATGTCCCCCAGTAGCAAAAGGTGTTTGCTATTTAGGGTGTAAGTGGACATGAACTCTGTCCAAGTTGGGAGAAGTTGCGATTTTGGACCTGGTGGTCTATAGCAGAGTAGAATATGGAGGGTCTCTTGGGGGTTTGTTTGTAGTTGCCGAGTGAGGGTTTCCATGAATGGAAGTGAGTACTGAAGGGCTGGTTTGGTGATCGAGAGGTGAATCTTGTGGATCACTGCCAGGCCTCCCCCTATTTGCCCCTCTCTGTTTTGCATTTGAATGCGGTAGTTGCTGGCACCAATTCTCCTAGAATGATGTTACAGTCGGCTGTGAGCCAGCTTTCTGTAATAAAGAGGCAGTCTAAGTCGCATTGTAGAATGAATTCATGGATTTCTTGTTGGTGCTTCACTGCAGATCGGGTGTTGATCAAAGCGCATGATATGCGCTTGGACTGTGGTGAGGGTGCATAATGTTTGACTGTCGATTGTTGATCGATTCTTAACAGTTTCAAAGTTCTTAGAGCTTTGTTGGTGGCCTCTGGTAATATTAAGGCGAATGGTTTTAAATCCCAGATGGTCCCTGCGATATATCTCAGATTAGGCATAGTCGCAATAAACCAGGGAGGGTAAATATTGATCGGGGAATTTGATGATTGAT
The DNA here is from genome assembly GCA_029574335.1 of Rana kukunoris. NCBI lineage: Eukaryota > Metazoa > Chordata > Amphibia > Anura > Ranidae > Rana > Rana kukunoris. The sequence continues at coordinate 470,334,828 of CM056049.1, forward strand.
GGGAGGAAGATTTTCAAGTGAGCCACCACTCGCTAAATGCCTTCCCTCCCCGTTGATCCAGAGTATGGGTCTTCAAACTACGGCCCTCCAGTTGTTCAGGAACTACAATTCCCATAATGCCTAGTCATGTCGGTGAATGTCAGTGTGTTACAATGCCTCATGGGATGTGTAGTTCTACAACATCTGAAGGGCCATAGTTTGAGGATCCCTGATCCAGAGGATGACGAAAAAACCCTGGCCTACCTGTGCCAATCTGCGGCGATAGGGAAAAAAATTCCTTCCTGATCCCCTGAAAGGGCGACCGTGCAAAGCCTGGATCAAGTAGAAATGGTGGACGTCCCTAGGTTTATGAGTGAAGAGCTGATGGAGGGGAGAGCAAAGGGTAGAGAAGATGATCCAGGTACAGTTGCTGTACTAGTACTGCCGCAGAGGGCTGGGAGAACCCTGCCTGGCTGATTCTGTCCCTGGGGAGAGCCGACTCGTTTGAGAGCGTCCTTCTCTCGCTATCCCTGGGGTGAGCAGACTAAGATGAGAGCGACCTGCTGCACCGCTAGACTGAGAGAGACTGAGGCAGCAGTGACAGGTCCGGCTCATCTGAATGGGTTGCGTAACTTAACATACACATGTTTTGGCTAGCCTACACATGGTAAACTAAGCAAAAAAAAAAAGAAGTCTCTCTTAAAATTTTTATTATTTCCACAAACCGTTTTTATAGAAACAATTTTATTCTGAATTTTGTTTTGTTTAGCATAAGTCTCTGTAGATTGTGCCAAGAGTTTATGTCTTTTGATACACAGCACTTTATCCCAGTGAATGTAATAAATCTCAAAGAATCTCAAAGAAGAACTCAAAGAAGAACTATTTGTATTTTACCAAATATTGCCAATGAGCAGTCCATAGAAGTTCTACACTGGTGTGGCACCCTAAAGTGTGCTAGGTGTAGATGTTGGTTTTTTTTTTTTTGTTTTCAAATAGTTTTATTGAGAATAAAACACGCATATCATCAGATACAAAGAAACGCTGACAAATAACATGAGATTCTTCATCAATGCATACATTTCAAGGAAGGGTACAGGATCAATAAGGCAGAACCCAGTATAGAAAGAAAACCCTGAACATAGTGCAAATCCAGAGTTCCGGGGGAACAAGCAAAGCTGAATGCATATAGTGAACTAAACCTCGTATTGAAGGATCACTCATGATACACACATACATACATGTAAAAGAAAAAAAAGGGGAAAAAGAAAAACCAAGTAAAAGCAAACAATGAGCTAAGGTCAGTTATTCTTGGAGCCTATTCAGAAACCAAGGGTTCAATTTTGTGTCATAAGCTGGGACAGAATCGTGGAGGGTATGAAATATTTTTTCAGATATCATCATCTGATCTACTTGAGAGACTATTGGAGGGAAAGGGACCGACTGCTTTTTCCAGTAAAGTGCAATAGCCCAGTGGACCGCAATACAGATCGAGTGGATCAACTTCATTATACACCTGGGGACCTCTGGTTGGGACTGAAATAAAAGGCAATGCTTAAACATTAAATGGACAGGTTCGGTGGCCAACTTATCTATCAACTCCAGGACTGCCTTCCAGGTTGGTTGTAACTTCTCACATTCCCAAAATAGATGGAGAAATTAACCCTGCTGTGGACACCCCCTAAAGCAGGCAGGGGAGGTCTGCGGATAAATTTTACTAAGCCGAAGGGGGGTGTAGTACCACCTCGTCAGCAACTTAACCACGGTCTCCCTGGCCGTCAAATATTTAGTGCACTTGCGCAATGTTTTGCCAACCGTCCAGCCAATCCAAATCCTCATCATCCAGATTAGGTTCCCGTTGCCACTGCAGTCTATACTTCACAGCCAGCAATTGGGAAGGTGTGTAATGTCTTTGAAAAAAGTGCCTAATCTGAAGGAAATGAAAAAACTCACTAGATGGGAGAGGGTGGAGAGACTGCAAATGGGCAAAGGTAACAAAAGTAGAGTTTACAAGAAACGTATCTAGTTTCGTCAAACCACAGGCCCTCCAGGTCTCAAAAGAGGCCGGATGGTCATAAGCAGAGGGAAATCTAGGATCCCCCAAGAAGGAAGCCCCCCTAGGGCTCAGTGACACTAATTTAAATTTGTCCCTGTAGTCCACCCACAGCTTCAGACTAACTTCTACTATGGAGTTCTTAGCGTGCAAACCTGGCCAGAAATGGTTTGAGGACCATAACAACCCCGGGGAGATAATAGGGAGAAACTGAGTCCTCCTCGAACTTAACCCACGGTACCTTAGAGTTAACTATGTTCCACTGAGCCTGTTGTGTGAATCTGCTGGTCAAATAGTAAAGGCAAATTTGAGGGACCCCCAAGCCACCACTAGACGATGGGCGATAAAAGATAACCCTGGAAAATCTCGGTGGCCTATTCCACCAAATAAATCTGTTGAAATGAGATTGAACCTTTAACAGGTAGAACTTCGAAAGTCGGACTGGGAGGGAACGGAACATATACAGGAGTTTAGGGAGAACTGTCATTTTAAGAGCCGTAATCCTACCAAGAAAGGAAATGTGAAGTGGAGCCCAAAGCTGCAGCAGCCGCTTCAGTTTGGCTATCATTTTAGGGTAGTTGGCGTTAAACAGTTTGCGGAAGTCCCCAGTCAGGTCAATGCCCATATATGGAAGTGAATCCACCGCCCAGGAAAACGAAAAGGTTTGCTTTAGATGGTTCAGCTCCGCAGGCGAAAAGCCCACAGGTAGGGCCACATATTTTGAGACACTGATCGACAAACTGGAGACCCCGCAAAGCAGGACAAAGTGTTCAACAGACTAGGTAGAGTAAGTAAGGGGTCAGTTAAGAACATTAAAACATCGTCCGCATACATACAAAACTTGTACACGGAGGAGCCCTTGACATATCCCCGGATGTTTGGGTTATTTAAAATAGCTATGGCCAAAGGTTCAAGGGCAAGTGCAAAAATTAGGGGAGAAAGTGGACAACCCTGCCTTGTCCCCCTCCCCAAACTAAAAATTCTGAGCTGCATCCCGGAATTCTGATGCGAGTCTTAGGGTTTCGGTACCGAAAGGCATGAAAAAATTCTCCGCGGAGACCCATGCGAGGCAAAAGAACCGACAGATAATTCCAGGACACGCTGTCAAAAGCCTTATGGATATCAAGGCCTAGCAAAAATAGTTTACACGAAAATAAATTGGCATCTTGGATAATGTTCGTTGCTAAACTAATGTTGTCAGTAATGAGCCTTTGGGGGATAAAACCTGATTGAAAGGGGGAAATAAGAGAGGAGATCACTCCCGCTAGTCTGTCAGCCATTATCCTAGAAAATATTTTCAATCATTATTGATGACCGAGATGGGCCTATAATTCTGTAGGAGAGTATGGTTTTTGTTGGGCTTAGGGATCAGGGACATATTGGCCAGTAACATCCCCTCGGGGAAATCAGCACCCTGCAACACTGAGTTGAACAACTGGACCAATCTAGTGGAGAGGGGGATAGCAAACTTTTTATAGTAGACCGACGAAAAACCGCCAGGCCCTGGTGCCGAAACACGCTTTCAGTGATTTGATGACCCCCAACACCTCAGCAGGCGTAACAGGGGCATTGAGTTTCTCTTGTTGTGAGGAGGAAAGGGAAGGAATAGGAAGGGCCCGGAGCCAGGCATTATCCTGGGCAGGCGGCTCAGAACTCCTTGCAGCCAATAAAGAAGAGTAAAATTGTGTGAAGTGCCTAAGCACCTCCTGTGGGTGAGAAGAGGTCCTCCTACCAGGGCCCACAGCCAGCCTATATACATGTGGAGGGCGCGTCAACTGATTCAACTTTTTTCGCGAACATAGACGAGGCCGTGTTACCATGAAGCAGGAACCATGCCCTCGACCACCTCAGGGCTTTCTCAACCTTAGCAGAAGTAAAAAATAGTTTTAGCTCAGGGCAAAGCCTTAGCTATAATTTTGGGTCAGGGTTCAGTGAAATTTTGGGTGGAGTTGAGGAGGGGCTGCTTTAAATATTTACAAGGTAAAAAGAAAAACATTGCGCTTATTTGAAATTACATACAAGAAGCAGCGATCAAAAGATGTTATACTACATCAAACAATGTGCAAAAAAGAAAAAAGATCGCGCTAAAACTTAAATAAAAGTCCATAAGACAATATATTCAAATAAAAATTGATTGGATAAAGTCCGTGAGACAGTGTGTTCAGATCAATGTTGATCACAAAAATAACAATCCACCAAAAGAAAGTTCATAAATAATCTCCACCAGGTGTTAAACGGTTACACACTAAACCAGTGCCAGAAAGATGAGAACCTCCACCATAATGATAAATGCACTCTTACCAGATGAAAATGATCCCTGTTTAAAGGAGATCAAATAAAGCGTGGTAAGAGACTGAGATCGAGGATAGCCGGGATGATCCGTGTCCTTGTTAGGGGGAATAACACTCCCAAAACATCGATCCAAGGGTATATGAAAATAAAGGGCTCACATAGTGTAAAATCCTGGTAAGCTGCAGGCCAAGCGTCAGGTCACTCGCGAGTGACCTGACGCTTGGCCTGCAGCTTACCAGGATTTTACACTATGTGAGCCCTTTATTTTTCATATACCCTCGGATCGATGTTTTGGGAGTGTTATTCCCCCTAACAAGGACACGGATCATCCCGGCTATCCTCGATCTCAGTCTCTTACCACGCTTTATTTGATCTCCTTTAAACAGGGATCATTTTCATCTGGTAAGAGTGCATTTATCATTATGGTGGAGGTTCTCATCTTTCTGGCACTGGTTTAGTGTGTAACCGTTTAACACCTGGTGGAGATTATTTATGAACTTTCTTTTGGTGGATTGTTATTTTTGTGATCAACATTGATCTGAACACACTGTCTCACGGACTTTATCCAATCAATTTTTATTTGAATATATTGTCTTATGGACTTTTATTTAAGTTTTAGCGCGATCTTTTTTCTTTTTTGCAAATATTTACAAGGGCCTCAGCCAATTTCCCAGTAAAGGGCTGGCAGTGGACAGGCCACCTCATAAAAAGGCATGAGTTATGCCAGGAAGAAGCAGTCGGGTGGAAGATGGAGATGGAGTGCTGTGGAGGCTGTCGGGGGCATTTCAGGGTGCCCCTTAGTCTGGGGGGGGGGGGGCGACTTTTGGCCTGGGACTTGGGTGCTGGAATGATCCTACTAAAAACACACAGAGGAAGACCTTCCTGGAGACATGGAAGCAAGGAGAGAGGAAACCAGGAGTAGGTAAGCACATCTGTGAGATCCAGCCAGGTAAGCCGATGAGTGTCAGTCTGGAGGACTGTGGGGAGAAGTTTGCCTGGGGGCTAGTGAAAGGGGTGGCTGCAGTCAGAAGGGTTGGCAGTGCCTGAAAATTTGGTGCTGGGATCAGTAGCCAGTGCCACAGGAGTTGCAAGCTGGACACTTACATTTTGCTACACATCTAAAGGGCCTTGGGTTCCTGCCTATAATGGGCTAATGCTCTCATCTGACTGAGTGACTGTTGGGTATTCACAGTGTTCCAACAATGTTCTGCAAACAAGTGTGTGCTGGAGGAAGAAGAGGAGCTATATATAGAGACTGTATAAAGGAAGTGTTGTCCCTGAAGTTATTGTTGAAGTGAATGGGCATCCCATAACCTTTCATCCCTATCAAAGTTATTACCTTCAATAAAACAAAAACAAAGTCATGGACTGTTCTCTGACTCAAGTGTGTCTGTGAAGATTTGGTGTGCCTGGCTGTGAAGGGTGTGGGATCTCAGTTTACTTGCGGCTCCTTGGGGCTGCGCTACACTGGTAATAAATGGGGAGCAAATAACAACCTAAAATTATTTTCAGTTTTTTTTTTTCACGCGCAGAACCCTCTGATTCCTCTTGTATTATAACTGTACTCTAATTTTTTTAAGCTGTATAGTACAAACTGTTGGAACTATATAAAGCATGTGGTATAATCATGATAATTAGCAATGTTGCTCTAATGATGAAAAGGGTCCCATTTTGTTCATTTGTTACAACTGAAAAACATCAGACTTGGGTGTATAACTGAACACCCAGAACCTGTTACAAAGGCTTAAGAACAGTTTTTATACTTACTTTTACCTAATGTCAGATTAGCTTTTGAGAGAAATAGGTTACAACCAATTATGCTTGACTCAGACTTCTGATTTGACTGTGAAATACTTTTTTTCTGCTAGGTAACCTCTAATAGAGATATTGTTATAAGTAATCACCATATGAATATTTTTTTCATTCTTTACATAAAAGTTAGAACCATTTCTTTCAATCCATCTTGGGTTTGCAGACATAACAGCAGAATGCCTGACTGTACCCAGCATCTGAACAAGCGCACAAAGCAAAGCTCTTTGTACTTTCTTTTCCCAGGTCTTTAGATATGGATATATAAAAATACATCAAGCCATGGTGATGGGAAAGAATAATAATCTTTGAATGGCTTTCTTGATGAAATATCTGAGAGCCATATAAAATATACGTGTAGTCCTGGATTAGTCAGAGGAGAAATGGGAAGATTCTTGGCTTTGATCTGTGGATTAAATTGTGCTTTGGTAAAAGGTTTATCTAAGGTTGTCATATAGAAATAGGATTTGCTTGTGCCTCAACTTATAGACATCAGTATTACATATCACTATGGGCCAGATTCAGGTAGGAGAGCGAATCTTTATTTTGGAGTAACGTTTCTCATTTACATTACTCCGCCGAAACTTTAGGAGCAAGTACTGTTATTCACATAGCACTTGCTCCTAAAGTTGCCACGGCGTAGCGAAAATGAGCCGGCGGAATTCAAATTGGGCGGGTAGGGGCGTGTATTATTTAAACTAGGCACGATCCCGCGGCGAACGTACTGCGCATGCGTCGACTGTGAGTGCGCATGCTCCAAATTCTGTCAGTGAACGTCAATGACGTCAATCCCCATTCACGGAAGTTTTACGCAAACGACGTAAACATTTTTAAATTCGACGCGATGACGACGGCCATACTTAACATAGGATACACCACCTAGGGGGCATGTTGTTCTTTACGCCGCGTATCGCTTACGGAAACGTCGGAAAGTCACTGCGTCGGGCCAAGTACGATCGCAAATTGTCGATTCTCGCTGATTAACATATTCTCGGCGTTAATCAGTGGGGAACGCCCCGAGCACCATTTTTAAAATTGCAGTTCCGATACGACGGCGAAATACAATTACGCTGATCGTATAGGAACTCCAACCCGGCGTTTCTTGTTTTCTGCTTACAGAAAAAAGAAATGCCAGCTCAAAGTGAGAGTTATGCTGGCGTATCACTGATACTCCAGCCTAACTCTACCTGAATCTGGCCCTATGTGTTTAAAGGGTCTGAACCATTCATACTTATTAACTTATCTAAAAAGGCAAACCACAATCTGCAAAACAGCCACTGTTAAATTTTAAAAAAATGGTTATGTCTCTATTTCTAAAATGTTGATATTTAAATGAGAGAATTTTATTCTGTTGTTCAGGTTTTTTAGTCAGTGTACTTTTTCTCTGATTTTTTTCAGAGGGAACATAGGGGAACGCTGTTCTGGCACCTCCAGCACTGAATGGGGAGAGTCTATTGATCCTGGCTGCTGGGGGATCTATTTCGCTGGGGGGATCTCTTATGTTGCTGGATGGTCATTAGTTTCTGGGAGTTATCTACTGTTAAGGGAGGGGTCTATGGTTGCTGTCTGATGGGAGATCTACTGTATTATTACATTGGGTGTCTATTAGGGTTGATACCGAGTACCGATACCGATACCGATACCGATACCGATACCGAGTATTTGCGGGAGTACATGTACTCCCGCAAATACCCCCGATACCTAAATAGAATACTTCCCCCCCGCCACTGCCGCCGCATCGCGCCGCCCGCATCAAAAGCCGCCGCATCACGCCACCGCATCGAAAGCCGCCGCATGGGTTAAACAGCGTTCGGGAACATCACAGCTTTCATTTGAATAGCTGTAGTGTTCCCGGCGCGTATAGACACTCCCCCCTTGCTCGGGATTGGATGGGTGATCATGATCTGTCCAATCCCGAGCAAGGGGGAGTGTCTATACGCGCGGGCAAAAACAGCTATTCAATGAATGCTGTGATTTTCTCCATGCGGCGGCGCGGCGGCCAAATGATATATGGGGGACAATTGTGCTTGATGGACATGGCTGAAGGGACATGGCTGCATATGTGAGGGACATGGCTAGAGGGACATGGCTGAATGACATGGCTGCATATGTGAGGGACATGGCTGAAGGGACATGGCTGCATATTGTGG